>VZZY01023295.1:2471-153697 GCA_013400335.1 Eurystomus gularis | reverse complement strand
TGGCGATGGCGGCGGCTCCTATTGAGGGGGGCCGGGGGGGGGGGGAAGGGGTTTCCTCCTGCTCCGTATACCGCCTCTAGGAGGAGTCACTGCAGCCCGGGCCTGCAACAACCCCCCTATCGCTGTCGCCCTCCCAGGCATCGCGCCGCTCCTCCTCGCCCGGGCCCCAGGGCTGCCGCTGCCGCCTTCCCACAGGCACCCCCTCCCCGCCTCTTCCATCGGCCCCCACACCACGCAGGCTCCGGAGAGAAAGGGTTCCCCTGACCCCCCCCTGTCCCCAGACGCGGGGCTTGCGTTCGTCGGGAGCATAAAGGAAGAAAGCCCGGCTTCCCATCCTTTCCCTGGTCGCGGGATGAAGGAGTTTGGAGCCGTAGAGGTTTCAGGGGAGTCCCGGCTTGGGCTCAGGCTCGAGAATAGGTTTTGAAGTGTCCTCCGCCTACGTTGCCCGGTTTTTGTTAGGGAGGGAGCCGCCCATCCCTGTATCCCGTAGGCAAGGTGACCTGCGCGTCTTGCCACGGTGCATCTAATCCAAATGCTCCAGCATCTCCGAGCTGGCTGCGGACGGCTGTAACAAAGAGTGCTGGCAGCCCTTTGTGTTTTGTGGCACTGGAGCGTTGAGGGCGTCCGCAAGCTTTGCAGCTCAGCCGTGAGGGCTGCAAACTTAACTTGCTTTCTAAATGAAAGCCCAGTGGGTTTGGTTTTTTCCCCCCACAGCTGCACCGACTCAAGGGCTTGAGCTCTGAGATGCGCAAGAAGCGATGAGATCACAAGTCGCGCAGTGTGTCTGTTGGCAGCACCAAAGACGTGACCACAGGCTGATGCAGACAGCCCCGTGTGGGGCTACACCTCGGAAACTGATCTCGGGGATATTTTTACATGAAATTCTCTTTATGTCGTCATTCCTTTACAAACATCTTGCGTCGTTGCCCAGATTTCACCTGAAAGATAGTTGGAGGCTGCTGTAATGTGCTAGGAGATGGAGCGTTGACCCAGAGCACTCTGAATCGCCTGCAACTTGACTTTAGGAGAGAGGCTGCGAACAACAGAACAGACTGATAAAAGAGGCATCCGTGCCCTCAGCTTCATACAGATTCCCTGGCTTCCCAGAGTTTGGTTTTGGCTCTGCCGGAGTAAACTTTTATGTCTGTAGGGACTTGGATTTGGTAAAAAAGCAATGAAGT
The DNA here is from genome assembly GCA_013400335.1 of Eurystomus gularis. NCBI lineage: Eukaryota > Metazoa > Chordata > Aves > Coraciiformes > Coraciidae > Eurystomus > Eurystomus gularis. The sequence continues at coordinate 152,516 of VZZY01023295.1, read as the reverse complement.
ACTCCTTCGGCTGATTCTGATTGTGGACCTCACCGTCTCCCAAAGGAATCGGCGATTTGAGGACCCCTGGCCTCCTCCGCTGCTCTGTGACCCTTGGTAAAGCATTTCACTAACCACATCTGTGTTTGGACTGTCACTAAACTGGAAATAAAGATACCTTTACTCTTTTTAAGCAAGCCATTCAATGAGCGAGGGATCTAACGCGTTTCTGTGGATTAATGCTTTGGAGTCCAGTCTCTTCCCCGCTTCTTTTTGAAAGCAAGGTCAACATTCTTGGAGAGCATAGAAGAAAAACTCACTTGTATGAATTTGAATTATTTTACATGTAAGGGGAAGTCTTACTTGGATCTTCCCTGTTGAGACTCTGAACTTAGCAAAGGAAAAAGGTATCTTTAGATTTGTAAGTGTAATAAACTGTATTGAGAGGGTAGGAGGAATACAAAGATTTTCAACTATTAAGCTTAAAAATTAAAGACAATGTAAAAGCTATGTGAAAATGGAGGAAGAGCATTTACATTTTTCTGTTTCCAGATAGAGATGATTGTGTCCAATAATCCTACCAAACATGCATGTGGTACGTAGCTTTGTAATTAAAAATAATTTGAGATGAGACAAAATAAGCATCGCAAATTTTTGAAAACATTCCCAGCTCCTTACAGATTAACATCAAATAGTTGCTGTGTGACAACACCGCAAACGTGTAGGAGGTTTTTAAAGGACAAAGAAAATGTCTTCTATGTGAGACAAACTTTCAATATTAGGACAACTCTGTTTACGAAAACATTTTTCTGTTTACAAACAGCATTCTCCTTACGTTCAGGCACACTTTCAGCTGTAATTCAGGGGTTTTCATGCCCACCACATAGGTATGTGCCATGCAGGTGAAATGAACCCACGCGAGGGTGAGGCCCCTCTTTCGTAGTATAACGTGGTCCTCAAATGTCACAGCCTTAGAAGAGACTGACAGCACCCAGGGAGCGCGGGGCCGCAGCCTCCCGATGCAGCTCCCGTGTTCCCTGAGATAGGAATCTAATGCCCTCCATCTCTTCTTCATCGCCCACGCCAGCTTGCTACCAGTTTTCACGCTGTCACTAAGAGCAGCATGTTCCAGGAGTAGCCGCGTCCCTGAGCAGGTCAGCGTGCTGCCGGCAGTATGGCAGGCAGGGCAGAAGGGCCTGTTTCACCGCTGGGTTCTCCTATTGATTACGGTATTTCTGTGGGGATTGTGGCCCGAGAAGAGTTTCTGCGTTCAGGGAAGCAGCACCAGCATAGAGAGAAGCTGGATGCCTGGCTAGCCAAGGAACGGCCATCAACTCACCAACCGTATCGCAGCCTCCCACAGGAGTGATGGGGAAGTGTGAAAGAGGAGGAGGGTGAAGACCTGCATGACATACCACTGTTTTTAAGTTATTTATATTTAAATGAGTCATGTATGTCTGGATCGTCATGTCATTTGTCCTGTCTTTGTGGTTTTCGGTTGTCCCACTCTGAAGGAAATTTCACCTCTGTTTCTTCCTCCAGCTTATCCTTAACCTAAATGTTAACAGCATTATATATATGTTTTATGTTTCTTCCAGTACTTCTGGAAGATTCCGAGTTGCTTTATGACACACAAGAGTCAACAATTCTTGAGTAGAACAGATGAGAGCAAGGCAGCGTGTGGACAGAGAGTTACCACAGGGGAACGGTTGTGCACTGGCTGCCCTTTTGGAACTGCCAGCTCTTTTAGGGTAGCTAAGAGACACGGGGTGTTCTCTCCAGCTCCCAGCTTGGTGTTGAACACCAAGGCTGCGGTGGAAAAGGGATGAAGCACTAGGTCACCTAAACCACGCAGTGAGGAAGGGGCAGGGCAGGTACCTCCACAAATTCTGTCATGCGGAGGATTACTGAAAGTCCAAGGTTTTTGGTCACGATGGCTGTATGTTGTGGCCCTTTAGATCTAGTTGTTCAGGGAAGACATGTCACTAACGTTCTTCAAGAGAAAAATCTGCAATGCTGGATGAAGAGAGAGCTTTCCTCCATCAGCAGGAGCAGAGTCTGCCCTCACTGGGTTGCGCAGGGACCATCTGCCAGTTGACTTCCGAGTGCAAATACAATCTGTTACTTTGTCAAAATAAACAACATCTCTATTGAGGGAGCATTTAGAGGCTGCTGACTGCCTAACTCTCCAGCTATTGGAGAAGCAGCCTGTTTGTGGCACTCTCACTTGTGGATAGAAGCTGTTATATTTCAACCATCACAATGAATATTTCATAGCTTCAGAATCAAGAGACTTTACTCTTGCTGGGGCTGGCAGACGTCCAGGGTGGTCCTGGCAGTACAGTGATGTACTCTGAAAACTCTCTCTTACAGACCTATAGAACCCAGGAATTAAATCAGCATGTAACATCATTAGGATAACCTAATACAATCAAAGTTGATGTACGTAGATATTATGGCAGCAGATAACAGATGGAATAACAGAGCTCTGCAAATAATCTCTATTTTTTTAATGACTTCCCCCCCCCCCCCTCCCTTAAGCCATTTTTTTAGATGTCTCCTCCACCCTCCACACTGCTTACGGGGTTATCTCGCTAGTAGCTTCAGTGCAATGAGCTTTTCTTCTTAAAGCAGCCAGAAAAGCTAAATCCGAACTTTTTGGAGAACACTCTGATAGTAGTATATATTAAATTAATCATCCCATGTACTTAGGCATTAAACATTTGCGTGTGTGTCGGATTCCGACGCGGCGTTTCAAGTAGACTGATGGGTAGGGTGTCTTCAAAAGTCACAGATTAACTAATGCATAAGCAAGAAAGAGAGAGGTCTTTCCTGCCCAAACACCAACTGATTCTAAAAGTTAAATGCTGCTTCTTAGCTTGAAAAAAAAAAAACATTTCATCCTTGTTCTTTAGAAAGGAGTATTTTAATCCTCAGTGCTTAGCCTTAAACACATCAACACAAACTGCAGAGATCATTGCCTTGACTCAATTATTTCTTAGTCATATAAGTAAAAATACTGATTTAATGCAAGTATTTGAATAGCCATGTTAATCCATAATAATAATTTTTGGAGATTTATGCATATATCTTTCAGAATTATGGAAAAAAGAGTAAGGGAGCAAACCCCAGAAATACCTTTGTGTTCAGCTGAGGAATCACTGGGGACTCCTCTCCAGAGCTCAGAAGCAATAGCCAGAAATGGGTATGGCACAGGGAGGAATCATAGAATCATAGAATTTTAAGGTTTGGAAGGGACCTCTGGAGATCATAGAGTCCAACTCCTCTGCCAAGCAGGACCAGAGAATCTAGGAAACCTGTGTAAGGAGCGGGGTGGTGATCACACGTATGGAATGGCTTCCCTGAAGAGTTAAAGAGGGCTGTTAAAGAGGGCTTCTAGCTAAGAAAACGAGCAAGGACACCACTGGCTCTCTTGGCTTGTTGCTCTCTGCCTCCAAAGGAGTGCAGTTTTGGTATTAACTAGTAAAAAACCCACCATTTCAGCTTCTGCATTTGAGGCAAGCTGGATGGATAAAACAATAAATTTGTGAGTGAAGCGTTTGGCCGCAGATTCATGTGATAACAAGCACTGCCAATCTAACGGGCAGAAAAGCCTCCATCTCTTAACACGTGAATTTCTTGAAGCAAACTATTTGCAACAAAATGTTTGTGTTTTTACTACGGCACAGTTTTTGAGTGCAGAAAGGGACACATCCCAGGAGGTGTCTGGGGACTCCTGGTACAATTACGTTTGGCCATTGGTAGAACTACATTTCTTTGTTGAAGGAGCAAAGATGGAGCCCTGCGTCGTTGCATCGTTTGTTCGTCAAGTCACTCATTTACAGATCGCTCCAGATCTGGACTGCAGAACGCTTTGTTAGCAAAACAACATCTCACGTGTAGAACTAGATATTTCCCACTTCTCATCATTTTGCAAAGGGTTTTTTTGGTTTTTCTGATCCATTTTTCCTGTGCTAGTGAAGATGTTTTGTCCCTTTGCGTTTATGCTCTTTGGTAGAGTTTGGAGCTGTGACACGTTTCCTTTCTCCTCTGGAGACATTTGCAAGTGCGTAGTCTTCCTGGTTAGGACTGTTAAGCTCCAAGTTCTTTTCAGAGAAACTTGACAGGACAGCACAGCAAACTGCTGGTTTGTCTGCTTTCATAATTGTTCCTCAGTTTGATTTAAAACAGTCAATTTAAATCATTACAGTAACTGACTTCTTTTCTCCTAACTACAGAGACCTCAGGGAACAACAACAACAACAAATCTCAAACCAAGACCTACAAATAAATGAAGATGCATTGAAACAAGCCTACCTTAGGGTCTTATGTTTATCTGAGGCAGTACTCAACAAACCTCCAGAACGTCTATTATTGCGCAAATACAAAATTTTACTGCTCTCCTACAGTATAACAGTATAGATCCATTGATTTTATAAAGCAAAAGTGATCTTAAAGCCTTAAGGAATGACAGAAATCACATCGTTCAAACGCATTCTCCTTCCCAAGCTGGAGCATCCAAACCTGTTCATTTTTCCATGTAATTTCATGCATCGGTCACTGCTAACCATCCAGATCCTTGAGGATTTTGCCTTGTGATCTAAGGCTCATTTTACCTACACCCAGAGGGGGTCCGGAGCAAGGCTCTTAACTTCGGCTGTCTGGCAACTCAACAGCTAAGGGGTTTTCAGCAAATTGCTTTTATTTCAAGAGCTCACTGCTGTGGTAGTTCCCTTTGGGCTAACACAGTAAAACTCAGGTGCGCGGGAAAGGAGTCAAGAGCAACCTCTAAACAGAGCAGGGAGGGAGGGATGTTCCTGGGGCTGCCCCTTTCTCCCCTTTGGCTCCAAAAAGGGGTTTTATGCCCCCTCTATATGAGCAGGGATTCTTAGAAACCAAGCGAATGTTTTGCTTTAGATCAGGTCCCTAGCAAACAGCTGCTAACTCTTGGATTTTCAGACAGATGTTCACCTTGCTGCTGAGTCTCTCAGTTTTGAGGAAAGTAAGAGAATACACAAAGCTGATAATCACGATCATTTCAGCATGGGTGCAACCAAAGAGTCAGTCTCTACTTCCCTCTGGTCTTGGCCCCGTCCCTCTGGTTTGTGCTCACGCTCTCAGTTCCACAATTCGTGTAGCTTTGTGTTAATTAATGTCATAAGAAAGAGTTCTGCTCAGGCTATTCATGCAGTGGGAGGGTTCAGACTCTCCCATGTAGCTGATGTTGCTGCCTGTCCCTTAGCACAGGCCCTAAGGAGGACTCCGTTCTCCATCCACCCATCTGCTCTCGCCAAGCTGGGGATAACAGTATTTTTAAGACTTCTGTTCCTCTATCAAATGGGTTGAAATACACCCGTAGTTCTATAGTTCTGGGGTGACCAGCGAACAGCAGATGGTGTGAGCACCTCAGCATGTTAACCTAAAAACCATCCCCAAACCCAAAGGGGACCTTTACCTGAGTCTGGGGCTTCTTATTTGCATGAGCGGTCATTTACAGAAGACAGAGACCATGTGTAAGTAAACAGGTACTTTTATAAAAGAGAAAGAAAGTATGTACATCGTATGTAACAAATGCAGATTGTACTGGAATACGTCTGGCAAGCAAATTAAAATAGAAACCTTGCTAAAAGCATTGACACAAAGGAGTAAAGCTCCAGCGCAAGGCACAGGGAATTCATCAGACTCCTCTTGGAAAAACGGCGGGATGACACTTCAAATCTGGTGCCACGTTTACCATTGCAACAACTACCCAGCCCAAGACATCGTTCAATAATTCCTGCCTGGCTTTTTAGTCCTCCTTTGGTTTTCCAAAAGGCCGTTCCCCAAACTAACTTCCTGCTGGAATCTCTCATCTTTATTCTCATAATGACATCGCGAATAGGCTGAGGGATTTAAAGTAGCAACATGCAGCTCTTGCCTAGCAGTGTTCATCGTAACAAAACCAGCACCTCCCAATAAGATAAGTGCTATTTTCTTTATCTGATAAAGGGATACTTTGCAATGAAATTTCCACCTTTTACCAGAAGGTTGAACTGCTTTAAAGGCACTGTGAGTAAGCAGCAGCTTACTTGTACAAAGCTGAACTTTCTTTACTACCAAGCAGCGGTTCAACAAGTTCCTAAAGTGCAGCCCTAGTTTCAAGGGCAGGGGTGGTGTCATGGAAGTCCCCGCTTTAGTTAACGGGCACGGGAAATAGGGCACTGAGGCACAAGTGTCCTTCTGACATCAAAATTCAGCTATGACATCAAATTCATCGGCTATTTTTCATTCCTATAGATGGAAAGCATTTAACTGAATCCCTTGTACATGCGAAGTGCTTAATGCTTCAGCGTCTTTTCAATTTTTATCACACTGAGAAAAGATGTGCATAAAAACTCAATAGTGGGGAAAATGTTTATAAAGAAAACCAAAATATTTACAGTATTTCTGTTCTGTTATGATCAGTAACTCCTTATGGCACAGCTTTCTCTGCTTCTCTAAAATATTGTCACTGAATTCATGCCGAATCCCCAACATTAAAGGATAAAGCAAATCAGTGTTATATTACCATGGAATAAGTGGAAAAGGAAAACCAAATGCTCATTTTGGCTGAAGAAGCTGCTACTGAGGCTGAAAAGATTGTGGGAAAGAACAGCCCTTTGTTCTCTTCATTCTAGCAATTATTTGGTGTGGAATTTTCTTGAAGGCCAAAAAATTAGGAGTAGCTAAACTATGTCAAAAGGAGTTGAAATAATGTCTTAGAATCAGCACAGTGACAGCAATAATTACTAGTAACAAAAAACCTATATTACAGCACTTACATCAATGAATGCCAGATATTTAATATACAGGCTGAAAAGTTCGATACAAAAGCAAGTGTAAAAAGTGTATTCAGATTTAAATGTCTCAATCAATCAGTGTTTCTAAGAGCTACGCAGAAACAATGCCCTGTCAAGTTCTACTCATAACTCATCACTTTACCACAGGGGTATTAAATATCGTACATTCTATGCTACTAAAGGAAGAGAAAAAAAAAGAAAGAGTAAAATCTCTCTTGTAAAATTCAAGGAAACCAGGTATGTAACAATAACAAATTGCTTCAGAATCATTCTCTGCAGAGATTAGGTCACTAAGGTTTGACTGATGTTGGCCGATGAGCAGATCTTTGACACAGTGTCCCAGTATCAGAGGCAAGCAGCCAAAAATGAAGCCTCCTGAAACAAGCTAGTCCCCTGGTAGGACCTGCTTTGTTCTCCACACCTGCTCTTCTCGTCCCACTCTGAAGAGTAACGTAGACACGGCCTGTAACTGGGCACGGCGAGTTGTGCCTCTGAAAAGCCCGTGACATCAGCAGGCTTTCCCCAGAAACTCCCTCCCGTTACTGTGCTGCTCAACATCTGGGGTCAATTCTGCATCCTTAAAAACTGATAATGTTGTGGAGTCAGACCCTTCCACCCTGCATCCAAGGGCTGCTCTCAGCCCTCCTGTCACGGGGGTGGGGGGCAGACATGGCAATGACAGTGTTCTGCCCCAATTCACCCTGTCTTTAAACTTAAAACAGCGAGAGACAAGAAGGGAATAATCAAGTCATCCTGTAGATTACAGGAGTAGGCGCCCCAAAATGGTGCGACTGCTTGGTCTGTGGCTCTGTGGGCAACACCAGGGGAAATGCAAATCTTTGCAGGAGAGAGGAAGGGAAGATTTACTGAAGCAATATTTTGAAACGTTACTGTGAGAAAACAATGGAATTATCACAAAATGGAATTTCACGCTCCCAGCAAACCCCCGCCAGAGACAATGGCCTGACAAACGGCGTGCGACGCAAAGGAAGGACTCAAGTTCTGCTCTACCAGTTTCCCAACCCGTCCTCTCACATCTACCATTAATGTCTGACCGAAGATTTGTGACAGCAGTTCAACAAAGTCATTTTGCAGAAAAAAAACAGCTGTTTAGCAGATTTTTCTTAAAAAAAAAATCTGCAATATTCTGACTAATTCTGAGCCTGTTTAAAAAGGAACCGATTTATTTAATAACTTCACCAAGCAAACAAAATAAGAAAGGTACAAAGCTAAACTGGTCTTACTGCCCAGCATTTCAAACACTAGAAACTTCATAGTCAACTCCAAAAACTACCAACAAACATCTACAATCTTAATTTGTGTTTTGTCGTGATGTTTTCATCAAAAGGTTTGACAAAGAGGGAGCACAATAAGGGAAAAATCATAGATAATATAAGTGGAAAAGTGATCAAAATGTAACCAATGGAGACTTTTCTGGAAATGCAGAATGGAAAGTCACCATTCCCTCTAGGACAAAGACATCTGGAAGCAACAGGGACAAAAACAGGGGAAGGGGGGAAAAAAAACCAACCCAAAAGTGTAAAAGAACAGGAGAACATCATCCAGCAAAACATCTGCACGCAGGCTCAGCACGAAGCAAAGCCTAAAGGTGAGCTCAAACACGAGCACACTGCTGGGTTTGGAGGGAGGACAACAGCAAGAGACAACGATCCTTCAGTAGGTGCCTACCAAGAGCTTGCTGGTTTTGAGAAAACGTGTTTCTTTTAGTTGCCATGTCAGAGCTTTCTAGCCAAGCCTGTGATTCCAGGCTGCAGAACGCCGCTGAAGAGGACACAGCGACTCTTGCCAGACTAACTGCTTGACGACAGACTGCCTAAGATGGGAAGAGACCATTTTCAATCTACTGGTCCCTAACGTAGCCCTTATGAATGTTGTCAGTGGAGAGTTTTGGAGAGACCATTCTGTCTGGGAGAGGTCACTGGTGCCTGGTCCCTAAGCACGGCCTGGGTGGATACACGTATCCCCACTAAAAACTGGCTTGCCTATGGAAAGCACCATCTTACTACTGAACTCAGGAGAAAAAACAGGATAGGAATGTCCTTAGGACATTTTGGGTGAGGAAATTTTACCAACTTATTCCAAAAGCCCATTAGAAATATACCTAGAAGAAAACACAAGAAAACAGAAAAAAGCAAAAGTGCCCCCAAAAATCATTCATAAAAAGAAAAGTAAAAGTAACATCAAGCTATATAGATAATTGTTTTCATTTAAAAAAAAAGACAAAAGAAAAGCACACCTACCGCCCGCAGTTCTGGTCAGGTTCTCCCCTCCTCCCCACAAAAAAAGTAGAAATAAAAAATACAAATAAAATAAATTAACCCTTTCATCAGCCTGGCTTCTAATCAAAACCATTTCTTCCCCCGTGACTCTGTTGCCTGAATACATCTGTCAGAAGTCTTAAGGAAAAAAAAGGCAATTGTTCAGATGAAAGCGACAGCAGAACTTTTTCCCGTTCTTTGTAATCCTGGGATTATTTCAACTGAAGGTTTGCCCAGCGCTGGGGAGAGGAGATGGGCGCTGGGCACAGGCATCCTGCTCAGAAGGTCAGGATCATTCCAGCTGAGCTGGCAGGGGGTGCTTGAATGAAGGTTATTGCCTTTCTGGGGCTTGCTCTGAAAGCCATCCCTTTGAACTCCAAACCAGCGCTTTCTCTCTGAACTGTCGTTCTGCCTAATGATTTAGATAATATCTTTCTCATAATAATGGCCCTGATTCACCAGAGGACTCAAATATACCAATGGCATCATTTAAGCCAACACGAATCACATGCTCCAAGTTAAATACCTGGTTTAGTGCTTAGGCCGATGGGAGTCCCGGTGCACCCAGCAAAGTAGAAATGTTACGAGTTGTGTTCACAGGATAGGTACTTGATAATTAATTTTAGGGTATTTTTTTCTTTATAAGTTGCAAGAGCTGTGGTGGAAAGACACTGTAGAATCCATGTGAGCAGGATTTAACCTCCAGCAGCAGGAGCTGAGGAAGGGATGCCAGATTTGCACAGCAGTTGGGACAAAGCGTCCAGAGTTGTATATCCTGCCCTTCAGGCAGCTGGGAAACGTCCTCTGCACCCCTCAGCACTCTGCCAAACCTTTATGTTCCTCCAGTGAATGTATTAAAACACGTAACGGTGGAATTTAACCCTCGTGATCCTCATTTTCCATCTGGAAGTACAGCTGTCAAGAGGCACCCACAAAAAGGGCCTTGAACAGGCCAGCAGAATAATATTTCTGGAGGGCTCCAGACAAAATACACCCAGTGTGCATGGTGGAGACCGATGCAGAAGTACAGGAAGCAGTGGAATTATTCAGTGAAACCAGATTTTTTTTTTTTTCCACACTCCACATTTTCCTCCTCTGACCGGATATTTTGTGTCTTCGGGATCCAGTATGGGGGTTTTTTTCCCCTTTTCAGCAAAAAAGGAAAAGGTCATTTCTTTATAATTTAACAGGAGAAGAAGGTTTGTGATGAAAAGGTTAAAGGTGGAATCATCGACGATATAGGTGGAAGTTTGTCATCTGGTAACCAGAAAGGGTAGCAAACAGTTTTAGGATGTCCTCTGTGAGCAGCACTCTGAACGAAACGTGGGGGGTTCACTGGTTTCTCTAAAGATGGTTGTTCAAGCAGGATTTCTGTCGCAGATCAAAGGATCCCCCCACAGAAATATCGTGTGTGTCTTGCACTCGTTTATCCAGCAGCTGCTGGAAAACAAGCCTAATTCTTCATCTGAAGAGTCTGACCGCAGTAATAGAATGGAGTGAAAATGACCAAAGAAAAAGAATATAAGTGGTGACATTTCCAAGCCCTGCCGGCAGCCTCTGGGAGAAGGCAGAAAGCGAAGCAGAAAGCGCTGGCACGCCGAGCTCCCGCAGCCCCAGCGGGCAGCGGCCGGCTGCAGACTCCTGGTGCGCAGTGAACAGCTCTTCCCAAGCTCCAGGGAGGGAGCTTGCAAAACATCTCCAGGATGGTCCTGGAGATCTTCAAAAGTCTTCAGGAAGGTCCTTCTTCTCCTTTCATCCCGTCGCCATTCCTCAAGCTCCTCCATCCTCAAACTGGTCTCACTTTTTGGCTATCAGCCAAGGAGTCTGACCCTTGAAGTGGCAGACAAATGGTTCCTCGTGAAAACAGCCATCAACAGCAACCCAATTACAGGTTTTAGTGGGGACAGACCCTCACACCAAGCTGTCAGATTCAGGGTGCTGCAAACCCAGCTTCTACTACTCGGGTCTCTCTTGAGACACAAGGCACTTACGTTTGGGCAGAGCAGCTAATCTGTAAAGTTTTACTGATCCACAGCCTCGGGTTGTCCCCAGCGGCTGATGAGATTGTATCAACATCAGGGGCTGTAGGAACAGCAATCTGCAACAGTTATCTAACCTACTTCAGGGTTTTTCTTTCTTAAAAAAGGGTTAAAAACCTGCAGCAGCCCCGTGAGCACTTACTTTACGTGTACTTTTCCCCCCAGTGCTGGTCAGTTGTCTGTCATCTGCTCTACTTCAGTGCAACTGCTGCAGACAACCTCAGGTCCTCGCCCTGCGCATGTGCCGCATGCGGTGCTGTGTTTTCTTGGCAGTCAGCTACACAAGATGCTCATGACTTAGAGGGAACTGCAGATAAACCTGTGGACAACCTACTGTGGGACTGCACCTTTAGGGCCCAGCAGCTAATTTGAAGCCAAACCAATGCTACGGAGAGACTGACCCAAGAGGATGGAGAAAAAAAGTAACATGGACGAGAGCACGTGCCGACATGCCTTGCACGCGTGTGTTGCTGACAGAGTGTAGCTGAGCCCTACAGAAGCAGCTGCACCAGAGTCTCCCGTGGTTTGCAGCGGTGTACATCAGGAGCACCTCCACTGATAACAGCAGAGTTAGGCTGGGGCAGAGCTGGAAGCAAAACCAAACCTCTTTTGCTCAGACCACCTCCTCTCCCTCTTTGCTGCCACAAGTCAGGTACTTCCAAGAGCTCTAGCAATTGCATTTCAAGGTCCCCTGCGCCTCAGGCAAAAGCTTTCTCTCTCACAAATATACCAGTCAAAAAAAGCAGCCCAAGAAATAAAACAGAGACAGTATCACCTGGAGACTCTTTACCTTTCAGTAGCTGTGTCAAGACAAGGTAACAGATGTACACTCCATTTGCTTTTAGATCAGGCAAACCCGAGCAAAGACAATCCCATGCAGCACAATCACAAGTAACAGCCACAAACCAAAACCACACTGCAGGCACCAAAGGGAGCAGGAGGCATCAGCAGGGATCTTTGAGGTACTGAACGCCGCCTTTGCCTCAGTCTTTAATAGCAGGCCTGGCTGCTTGCTGGGTAGCCAACCCCTTGAGCTGGAAGATAGGGTGCTCAAGGATATGGTGTAGAAGTGGCCTGGTAGAGATAGATAATGGTTGGACTTGATGATCTTAAGAGTCCTTTCCAACCATAGCGACCCTGTAAGTTTTTGAGGATTAAACACCACCAGCATTTTTATAAGGGGCTGAAGCATCCAAACTACCTACCTTGTGGGTTGAGTGCTACAAGACCAGAGTAGAAAGTCACTGCTGCCACTACTACAACCTTCTAAACCCAAGGCACCGTCGGTTGGACCTGTAGTAACTGGTTTAACAAGTGTGTAATTACACTATCAAAGCTGTAGGGCATTCCTTTAAATAGGTGCTGCTCCAAATAGCTGAGCTTCACAGCTGCAGAGCCTTATAACAGGGAGCAAGGCCGTATATTAACGAGGTAGAGTAATGAGAAAGCAAACAAGAATCCCTTGCTGCTCTGCAGTTCATTTTCCTCCTGTGCCATTTCAGCTCCAGTACCCCGAGGACCTCATGAAAACATGACACATGGAAAAATTTCATCCAAAGGGCAATGCTGGCATGAGAAGAAGTGGTTGTAAATATCATTAATTAGTTTAGATTGAAAGTGGCAAGGAGTTTCCTAACTGCGAGAGCCATCTGAGCTGGGAATGGGGAGGGGAGGGACGCTGGGTGGTAGAACCCCCGCTGGTTTTTAGACAAAGTTTAACAAACATCTGAAAGGGTGAGGTGACAGATGGGTTGGAGCAGTCAGGGGCTGGGCTGGGTTCCTCAGGCAGTCCCTGGCAGGCCTTCTCCTCTGTGTGCAGAAGCACATCTAAGGAAAGCGTATTGTGATGTCCACTTTAGTCTGAGAGTGTGATTTTTCTTGACGGGCGGTTTAGACTCGAGACATTAACAAAGGCAGGTCAAGAAGGATAATTCAGATGGACACATGCAAATGATACTGACATGCTCTGCAAGTTTGCATGCGACCTTTGGCTAACATTTGAAAAGCCACGTGGACTGATTTCTCTAATAAATGTTCATGAGGATATCATCAAGGTATTCTGCTACACGCTTAATTTTAAATGAGGCTTTAATTAAGCTACTATGATTTAGAAAGGAGTTAGAACTTCTTGCTGACCAGGGCTTATTCTCGTGAGGGTTCTTTGAGCTGACGGGAGCTGCTCTCTTTTATTTATATTTATTATTATTTCCAGCTCGTGGGAGTTGCTCTGTTTTAGCCAGAGGCGAGAGCTAGAGAGTTTCTCTTTGTACTGGCCAACTCCACAGCTCCTGCAGAAGGTGTTATGGCTCCTGCACGGCCGAGGAGCAGCCTCTAGAGGAGCTGGCAGAGGCTGCACTTGGCTGAATCCCATCGAGAAACAGACCTTGTCTGATAATTATGAATCACAGAATCTCTGTGTTCCCAGTGTGCGGTGGCTGCTGTCAGGTCTTGCAGCAATACCTTAATTTAGTCACCACCAAATTGTTTATATTTCAGTTTAATAAAAAATACAGAATATTTTGAAGTGTTCTGGAACGATTCCAGCTCAGAAAAAATGAAAATGACCTTTAAATCTATATAGGGCAGTTCCTTTGGGCACTTTTAATGCAATAATTTATTAAGTTCCTATATTCATCATGTGCGCACAAATGCCACGTAAATATTACAGCTGTACTCCATGACAAAACAAGCATAATGCAGACATAGAATTATAAAGAGAATGGACAAGAATGAAGAAGGGAAATCTAGTACTTTCTGTACAAAAAAATATGCAGCTTTTTGATAATTTGTAAAAATGCATAACTTTTGGCATTTCGGAGAAGAACACCGTATAAAAATAAATATTCTATGTACAGTAACACACACAGGCCAGTCCAGGGTTAGAATCATCACTGCAAAAGAAAACATAAAGGGGTGTTAGTGACAATTCACTAACAATTGTTAGTGACAGCGGGGCAGGGGGAAGGACCACTTCATGGGATGAAAGGACAGAGGGACAGCATCAGGGAAGCTGGCTCTGGGGTCTCCAGGAGGAAAAGAGATGGTGCTGGATCTCAGCAGAGACCCTTCTCCCTTCCCTGGTGTGGAGAGTGGAGGGACGATCCAGGCTGACTCTCCACCTCCACTTTCTTCCTACTGCTGTGGGCTGAGTGCTTGACAGTAACGTGCGTGGCAAGGCAGGCCCACCGCAGGTGGGCTAGACCCTGAGGGGTGGCCGAGGGGTCTGTAGGAACCCGCCCTATGCTGCAGCCCAGCTGCCAGGCCACCCCTCAGTGGGAGCACTGCGGGCTCCGGTGCCAAGAGCCCAGCTCACGTGCTCTGCCGAAAGCAAGCCGTGAACTGCTGCCCCACTCCCACCTGCCTCCCGTGGCACCCAGGTTAGCCGGGCACGCCAGCTCCCAGCCTCTGGCTAGGTGGGAACCTGAGCTTTCTGCAGGTACGAGAGCACTCTGAGGCCAGGCAGCTCAAAGGCCACAAACATGACTCTCTCCTTTTTAACCCACAAAGCTGAACCGCAACACCCAAACAAGGGAGAGTTTTCTTGCTGCTCTTCAGAGGTATGGACCTGGAGACCCCACGCATGCCTCCAAACCTCTTTAGCTCTTAGCCAGGCTCATTGACAATCATCAGCAGGACCCGTAGCGCAGCCAGCTCAGCACAGTCATGACGTGTCCAGGATTATCTTACCTTATTCCAGCAGCCTTGAACCGGAAGGCCATCTTCCCCCTGCAAAAGAGATGGATGAAACAGCAGTTTAGGACACAGAGATTAGTGCAGAGATCCCAGAAAGAAGAAGCGGGTTAACTGCTGCAACAAACAGTCTGAACCAGGGCTGGAGGAATAGTCTGCATGATATTCCTCACCCCTTGGAGTGACCCAGGCTTCCATCTGACATAACCAGTATAGCTTGAAGCAAGGACTGGGGCTGAAGTGTGGGGTTTGCCTGCAGGCTACGCAAGGAACTTGTGTACACTTGATGTCCCCTCATGCCTCTGGGAAGATCCTGCTCCGAGGAAATGAGGCAGGCAAAGCGCCGGGTAGCCCCTGTGCTGGCTGGGGATGGCTCAGCTCACTCCCCAAGAGGGGAGTCTGCCTCAGTAAAGTCTGTGAGATTTCTATGAAAATCCCCCAGCACTGCTGCAGCCCTGAAGTCTTGGGCTACACTTCCCATGGTCAGCATGTGATTATTTTTAAATTATTCTTAATTAATTTTTTAATGTTGAAGACAGTTGGATACTTTAAAGGTTGTGCCACTAAAAGACTGGGACTAAATGGTTGGGAAATGCTTTTGTGAATTAGCACCGTTAATTTCATCTCAGCGCAGCCCTTCTTGATGTGAGAAAACAGGACGTTATGTCAATGATAAGGCGCTCTTGAGTGGGAGATAAAGTCAGACGACAGGAGCTACACCTCCGACACGAGAAGTCCAACATTCCTCCTGTGTGTGCGCATCAGGTTTGTGGGCTATCATTATTCCCCAGGAAGACTCAAGAGTGAAATCTTGATTTCACAACACCCAATGTGGGCACATTTCTTGCCTCAAGTGACTCAGTTGCCACTTCTCCAAGTACCGCATGAGAAATCTGCAGTGTGCATTGTCCCGTTTGAGAAAGGGGAAGAAAAAAAAACCCACAGAAAATAAAATGCACCGCAGTATATTGAGAAATAAACTGTTTAAAGGAGAGGTACTTTCAAGGGACTGATGGCGTGAATGTTACCATGACGCTACAGCTTTTCAAAGGTATTTTTTAGACCACGGTCTTGTGCTATTTTCCCCCTCTCCCCCCAGCTGCGTGGAAATCCTGAGTTACAAATGAATTACTGGGTAAATCGTGGCGTTCCCATTGGTACACTGGTGGTGGCAGGAATGACTGGTGTAGTGCATCGCAGGAGGAGATGGGAGGTTAGGTGTACAAAGGAATGGGAGGCCAGGGAGTCACAGCTTAGGGATCAAAGGAAGACCAGGGTCACAAGGAAGTGTTTGTTGCAGGCAAATTTGCTGAGAACGGAAATGCAACGTGCTTATTAGTACCAAGTATCTCCTTCCAGATGGCTCGGATGCGTAAAGCATTAGTTCACGGCCTCCATAAGTTACACACATGGATGCGTCAGCTGGACGCCGAGCTTTTAACCTAGTTGGATCAAAAACCATGCTTATTCACGTTCCCAAGCTAGCTTGCATGCCAGAACACTATATGTAAAAAAAAAAATTGGCATCTGTATTTCACCAGATTTTCTGGCAAGTTTCCCTTCACAAAAATAGGTATGAAAAGAAGTGTATATTCTAACGTGGCCTTGCGGGGCAAATCCTAACTGAGAGCAGAGATGAAAAAAGAAACCTAGTCTGCCAGGGCACTGTGAAATTAGGTGCCTTGTTCAGTCAAAACATATTCCATAGACACCTGGCTGTTATAAGTGGGAGGTGAAACACACGGCTGGGTGTTTATTTTCTCCTTTCTGGACTGTTCTGGGCAGGTACAATTTCACCCATGGGACTGGCAGAAGAGTTTCTTCCCATCGTCCAGAATTTACAGAGCAGCAACAGAGGTCTTGGAAGCAGTCGCTGATACAGTCACTGCCCCAAAGAGACAATGGCAGCACCCAGAGGAGGGAATGCTGGAAGGAAGAGTAACATTAGCTCTTCACAAAGGCTTTTGGTGGCAATTTCAGGGCTAGTTTCCTCAGGAAACTAAGAAAACCTCCCGAACTAAACATGGCTTTTTTCTCTGGGATACATTTTTCCAGCTAGCTGAACTAACTGATATCCCATCCATTGAAAACGGTATCAAACACCTTTAAGTGAGCATAAAGCCTGGAATGACCATCCTCGAGCAAACCTAGTTGTGCCGAACAGGGGCTGGAAGGGTAGGAGGACTATAAGTTTCAGCATGCCATGGAGCAGTTGAGAGCAAAAACCTCCTCCATATGCTGCATCTCCAGAAGAATCTCAGAGGAAATTAATAAATTGGAGGTGTTTAATAAGATACTTAGAAATCAGTTGAGGTTAAATGTTCCTGAATACCTTTGTCCTACAATAGTTGGGTTAGATGAGGTACTAGTACAATAATCACCCCTTAATACTTGAATAAGGTGGATATCAGGAAACAGGCCATTCCAGATTCAAGTTTTGTGGATGCTAAGGTACCATACTGGACTTCTGGGGAAAGTCACAAACAGGAATTGTTTGGTGGGAAGGAGGGAGATAAGTGTCCAGTTAATATGTTTCACGTGGGTTTACTAAGAAGATAACCATTCTTTTCAGTCATCTCAATGTACAGGGCGACTGAGGTAATACCAAGCGGTGTCAGGCTGTGTCGGCCACATTCAAGCACATAAAAATAGAGTTAATGAAGGACATGAGCATTGTAGGTCCTTGCTAGAAAGCCACACCAGCGCAGAGGCACGTCTTCATACGTTAGCCTGCTGAAAGTTGCCAAAGTGAAGGCAGAGCAAGAATTGAAGCAGTTGTAAATAAATTCTCATTCCTGCTCCGTTTTTCCTCATGGCACAAAGCAATGCTGACAGCAGCTGCGAATCCTGGCGTGAAGGGAAGGGCCCATTCCTGACAGCAGTGGCGTGAGGAAGGTGGGATGGAGAAAGGTGAGGAAGGAGCTGCCAGGTGTTTCTAGGGCATGCAGCTATTCGGAGGCCTCAGAAAATCACCACCAAGACAGGAAAAGCAAACGAGCATGCAGGAAAGGGAAGGTACGCCATACCAATGGGCATGGGGCATCCAGGCCGTCCAGCCCAGGTAGCCCCGGCTCACCCTTCTCGCCTTTAAAACCTCGGAGACCCTGTTTATGAAATCAACCACTATCGTTATTTCAGTTAATGCCAGTCACCTCCATGTCATGGGAGAGAGAGGTCTCCACCGGGACTGTCGCAGGGCACTCTGCTGCATACCCAGAATACAGACAGCCCGCGATTTCAGTTCTCGTTTTGCCTGTGCCATCAGCAGTCACAGTTTCCTTTCTGTTTTCCTGTCATCTGTGAGTCAGGAGGTGCTTCTCCAAGAGGATGGGAATGGTGTTTCCTCCATTCTGAAATCACCCGTTCTTCCTGGCCTCACCAGGAAACCCAGCAGCTGGTTTCCTAAGATGCATGATCCACAAGTACTCCTGGGATTTATGGCACTACTACAGATTTTTGGCAGTGCTTGCTGCGGCGTCTGAGTTTAGATGAAAATGTGTACACGTTCCTATATTTATTCATTTGTCTGGATTTATAGACAATATATTTTGGCAGAAACATATCTCATTTAAAATAACCGAGATATGTTTTCCCTCTGGGTAATGCAGCTCGAGTGCCCTGTGTCACTCTCGGGCAATTACATCAGGTGGCCATTACTCCAAGGCAAGGAAAACAACGATCAGTTTTCACCATCACATACACATGATGACATGAAACATCTCCCACGAAGAGCCGTAACCGGCAGCAGAGGAGACACTGGGCTCTATCCGCAAAGGAGAAAGCCCTGAGCTCCCAGCACACGGGACATCCCCACGTATCCCAAACCTTTGTGAGCTCTGGAAGAGGAAGGAATATAACCATGGTCACTCACCAGACTGATTGCCCAAAAGGTTAGTGGTTCCCCACCACCTGAAGAAGGCAGCTTTGCCAGAGGCTGCAGTGGGAACCAGTCTGGGCCTCAGCCGAGTGCTGCGCTTTTGCGAGACCAGTATGTTATCATTTCCTCCCTTCTTCCCCATCAACAAATCTTAAAACAATACATTTGATGAAACAGAACATACCAACGGACAGGGTGCATCTAATCCAGGCGCTCCTTGGTCTCCCTTATCCCCTTTAGACCCTCTAGAGCCTTTCTTGCCCCTCTCCCCCTGCAAATAATAGTTTAGTCCAAGAAAAAAAAAAAGAATACACAAAAGCTTTAGGATCATCCATTTCAAACAAATGTCAGCGATAGTTTAAAAAATAGGGTAAACATGGAGGAAACATTTTAAAAGAAGATAAATCTCCCTTTGAGATGTTAAGTGAAAGACAACGTATGGAGCTCCTAACCACCACTTAGCTGCGTAAGCACACTGGCCACTGCTAAAACCCCACCCTGATGGACTGTAAGGGCTCTGCATCAAAGGGGTTACTTTATGGAAAGGCCTATAGCCAGTCAGCGGAGCACTGCTTCTCCTCCAGCATACCATCGTTAGGAGACCACTTCTCTGGGCTTCCTATGTATTCAGTATAGGATACCTTCAGAGAGAGGGGCACCTTCTGAGAAGTGGTGGACCCTAGAGTCTCCGAATGGGCAGACGCTCCTCTGTCCAGCAGCGTGCCACCTCATCTCAATCTCCAGCCGCCTGGGAGGGTTCCTCCTCTGCTGCAGGAGCTCTGTGGTGGCATCTGCCTGGTGCCTCAGCTGACAGGACCTGCGGCAGACCCCAGGCAGGCTCTCCTGCTGTGGCAGGAAGGTGCTGCTGATACAGATGCCCTGTTTTGATTGTACTTTTCTGGAATCTCAGTCTTAAAGAGATTCTCTCTCATGGGAGTGTTTTTAGAACCTTTCCCTTAATCTGTTTAATGAACAGCTTTCCACCAGGGGTTGCTGCCTTTTCCTTAAAAGCTGGGCTTGTTTTGCAGGGTTTATTGGGTGGGGAAGGTGGTTTGTTTGTTTTTTAAGGTGTAAAATTACTTCTGTTTTAACTTGAATGAGTGTGCTTGCCACAAACAGTGGTTTGTGCGCTGGGGCGCATCAGCATTTCTAAATAGAAAAGAGGCTGAGAATGGAGGAAGTACAGTCTGCACAGCCTGGTTTTCCTTTGGGATGCTCCGAGTAGCGCTCCCCCAGAAAAACCTGTTAGACAAGGGACTAGTCCACAGGGCAGCAACTGGTCCCTGGCCATCCTGGCACAGACATACCCCAGGAAGGTGCCGTTCTTAAAATGGTTTAATGTTAAAATTTCTCCGCAGGCTCCAGGTTGAGTTACACTGGAGCCAGGGCAGGGGGGAAACGAATTTTAAGAAATAACAGCCAAAGAGGAGACTTGCTCCATTGCGGAGGGGCAGCATGAGGTCAGTGAAAGCCGGCTACAAAAGGGGCTGAAGGAATGCCCAGACGCCCCATTGCCCCTCGGCACCAAGAGCAGGTCCCACCTGTAGCAGGCCAGCCAAGGCAGGGTGTAGTGTGGGGATTTGACAGTTACATCCACACCAAATCTTTCTGCGTAACAGAGGGAATTTGCAAAGCTGCTGAGCATAAAACAGGGAAAGGTGCTGCTGCACAGGGTCATCATGGGAAGGGTTAAAGGAATTTAAGGGATAAAATCAGACAGCACAGGTTGCTGGTTCTTCTTTAAAAAAAAATAAATAAAAAGAAGTGTTAAAACCAAAGCTGGCAAGAGAAATGGATGGGAGAGGAGAGGCAATGAGGAGAAGTCACCCAGAATCAAGCACTGGAACAAGAGGATAATCCAGGAAAATGCGGCATGGGTTGCTCTGGAGGAAGGAGGAAGGAACCAGGAAGAAAGGCGGAAGAGGAGGAAGGGATAAAGGGGACAAAGGTGGACCTGTAGGAGCGAGGAAGACACACAAACACACAAGAAAAAAAACCACAGGCATTAAAATAACAGTGAAGATATACAGCTTGGCAGAACAGGCTCAGGGTTTACACTTTTTCAGCTGGGTTACTTGAAAGGCCACAGGCTCCCACCGCTACTTAGTGCCACGGTACTGCCCCTGCCTGTCCCCCGAGCTCCCACTCTGAACACAGGGCAGCAGGAGTGTTTCTGGGATTTAAAAAGCACTACTCTGCCTAAGGAACAGAGAGGATTTGGGCATACTATTTGGGAGCTTAACAAAACAGATCCTCCTTTTTAATGTGCTCGGCACAAAAAATCTTCATATTCCAGCACTACACGTACTACTGCTGCCTAAAAGAAAGAGGCATTTCAAACTCACACATCTCCCACTGCCAAAGAGGTGAGTGCTGTATCCCATTCTAGAATCCCACCTGCAAAGATATTGCTACTTGCCCATTTACTGTCTCAAGTTTCTCACACTTTTCCATTTCAAAATTCTGGTTGGAGCCAGGCAAAGTGCACACACGCTTCAGGGGCCAGCAAAACTTCCCGCAGCTTCTCCCAGTTTTCACTTGCTTTTATTGGAGACCTCAGAGAAACCCTATCTACAACTAATTGAAAGATTTTTCTTTTAAATAACATAGCTGGTTGAAAAAAAACAACTGAAAAAGTCTAGGAGTTCTGTTAAAGTTATTTTTTGTTCAGAAGCCACACAAACAAGCAAACAAAAAACCCCACATCTTAGTGAAGGGGAAGTTAAGAAGCAAAGCCAGAGATGCAATGATTAAAAAAAAGGGGAGAACTTTGGAGCTCCCATGAAACTTGGACCTCTCTCCCCTAGTTTAAGATGCCAACTGGCTGCTGCTTTCCAAACCTGCCCATTCTGTGCAGAGTAAGGTCAGAAATACATTGCAGATGAAGGACAGAGAACACTCACTTATGTATCAAAAGCAAATTTGTATCATGAAATCACTGCACGGACACATGCACTATAAAACTTTACCCTTTCAGATAAACTCAGCTGATACCAGAGGCTTATCAAGAGCAGGTGTATGTGTGAGCACACGCACAAAGACATGCGCACATGTACTGTATTGAACTGCTTGATGTATATTTATACAACCAAAATCTTAAAGGCTCTAATCCAGAAGTCATTTATATTTCTAAATATAAATTAGATTAAACTATAGCTCTCAACTATTTTTATCGAGAAGATTCAGAGCATTAACAGGCAAGAAATTCCTTAAGCTTTGGAAAAACGGATGAAAAAGCAAGGAGCTTCTTAACATGCACTTTTTAGTAGCGTTCATCTTTCTGTAACACAGGTGGTATGGCAGAAAAGCAGCCAGTCACGTTATTAGGTGTGACCCAACTCTTCATCACATCCATTCAGGACAACGCCTGAGGAGACATTGTGTCTGATTCTTTAAGGTAGATGAATTTAATTTATCTTGTCCAAATTTCCATCTTCCAAATTCTCTGAAGGATCATTTGCTAGAGGGCAACCTTTTTCTCATGCTTCAGGGAGAATGTAAAAGTAACATGATGAGATTTGCTGGCCCCACCTCAGTTAGTTCTCCTGGGAATCCCTACACACAGCAGTAAATAGATGAGCAGGATTTCCTAAAGCATGCCACATTGCCCTAGCTCTACTACACATGAAGTCCCGTGCTACAGTGAGAGCTATGACAACAAGGATCACACTAGAAAATGCCTCTTATGGCTTTCAGATAGATGTACCACCATGTCCTAGGTGCTTGTGTGAAATACAGGTATCACCTTCTAAACTATATGTTTTTAAAGTTAGTCGTACGAAGGTCTAGCAGACAGAGTTATGTGCCAGCTACTCGGGGTTGCTCAGGAGTTAACCAGACCATCACTGTGCAAAGACGTTAGTAACAAAATACAAAACGTTTGCCTGGTAACTTACCCGGATTCCTTTGTCACCAGGCAGACCTTGTAAACCCTGAAATGCATCAACACAAATAGAAATATTTTAAAACAAGTAGGCCCCATTGTATCCCTGCTCAAAAAGAAGAGTGTGTGCCCAGGAGTTTGTTTTTTGCCATTAGTACCAAATGCTCTATAGTAAAAGAAAAAAAAAAAAAATCTTTTCCAGCAGGCAACCATCTCTTCCCCTCCATTAGACCATCCAGGTTGTAACACCACTCGCTACTACTCCTCTAAGGCTTCTTTAGGTAAAAAACAAACTAGTTTAAAGAACACAGTCCCTGAAAAAAAGTGACAAACTTTTTTTGTGTTAAACAACAAAGCGGCTCCATAACTTCATAAAACCAGAGTTCCAACACTGGCCTCATCTTGCAAAAAAACAATCCCAAACAGCGGAGTTAACGTCACTGAAGGCAGCTTTCATCACTGAGGCAGGGCCCTCTTACACAGGCAGAGGCAGGCACCCAAGGTGTGGAAAGCTAAATGGAGCAGATGTGCTCAAAAGCAGGGCTTTGGAGTGAGATACCCGTTCTGGGAGTCCCACACGGCTTCTTTTGGTAGTTCAAGGACTGACATGAATTAACAGTTTCCCTTCAGCTTCATGCACCTCATTCTGAATCATTGCTCTGAAGCTACCAAGCTCTTCTGTTGCTTCCACAGTGTGCGTAAGCTCATCACTTTGGTTCTGCAACACCTAAGCCGGTTGAAATTGCCAACGCTGTGTGGCAGCAGCATCTTGGGCTGTAAACACAGCAAGGGACAGGCTCTGTAGGTAACAAATCCCTGACACTCCTGTACTTACAGGAAGCCCTGCTGGCCCCATTGGTCCTATAACTCCAGGATCTCCTTTACTGCCCTGAAACAGAGACAAAAAGAGTAGAAGTGGTTACGTCCCTGCTCAGTACAAACAGGCAATGCAGCAGTAGCTACAGCAGCACTACAGAAGAAGAATAAAGGACATGTTTCATAGCACCTAAAAACCCAGAGGATGAGATACTCAGAAATTAAAGAGGCCCAGCTGAGGGTCTTACAAGGAGAGAGCAGCTCCAGCTCTTCAAAAACCCAAAGCTTCTCTATTCCAGCGAGCTACGGTATCCTCAAAGAAGTTATGGAGCATTGGTCCTTTCTGAAGTAAACTCACCCTTTCTCCTTTTGGTCCTGCTGGTCCCGAAACCCCAATTGGTCCTGGAGTACCCTGTAGTTGTAGGGAGGAAAACACATCAGGACATTTTTATTCTAGGGTCTCTTTGAAGCCAGGAGACACTGCTGCTCCTTTAGGAAAAAGCACAGCTAGGAAGGACAGTCTGGCAGTGGAAGGCATCTGGCAGCACTACAGCTTTCAGTGTTGGTGGCGATAGATTTGCAGTAGTTGTTACAGGCAATTTGAAGAGCATGGGAGCTGCACCGTCAGATGACACCAGCGCCATTTTACAGAGCCTTATTTGTCATTTTGAAGCTATCTCTTGACAATTGTTACAGCGGGTATTTCTACAGTTCCACAGGAGGAACCTTCCCTCTCTAGTTTGTATCAGACAAGGCTGAAAGCTGTAGCAGAAGAATAAAGGCCGTTTAGATATACAATAAGCAATTTTCTTTTATTTTTTCTTTATTTATTTTCTCTTTCCCCCCTGGAGTCAGTTGAGTTGAGCAAAACTAGAAGCATTTGGTTACTTGGTGGGCAGTCATGCAAGCTGAAGGACACCATGCTGCAGAACTGAGCGCGGGTGCACACATACAGACACACAAACCAAGAGAGGTATCATTCAGTCCCTGTCCCTCTGTCCCCTTTTTGCCATTTACGTCACTCCACCAGGCTCTCAACCGTGCTAACAGGAAAACCGTGTCTTTTTGCTAACCCTCTGACACAAGGTCTGTCTCCTACTAGCACACCAAAGTGACTTCCTACTGCTGAGACTTCCTTGGGCTTTGGGAAATTAACCCAGTCAAAGCTCAGCTTTAAGGTGGACAACACAGCAGTTATAGATCTTCTGGCTTAGAAAAAGATTCAGGCACTTTCACCTCTGTATAGACTCTGTGAACTTGTTGTAGAGATTTCTGTGTGGGAGCATCTCTTGCAACTCCTCCAGAACCATGTTCTGCAGTCTAGATAAGTATTGCCTTCAGATGTGCAGTGCAGTCCACCCACCTAATGACACGGCAGAGGTAAGCGTTTACCTTCCTAACCCTACATGGCAAGAACTCTGCTAACCATTCAGGTATTGAGCTACGATTCCTTTGTGGAGCCTCAATAACAGGATACTTTTCAGGCCCATCACCCGACTTCCAGGAAGAACAAGAGAAGGAAGTTTCCAGAACAAGGGAGGCTTTTTCTAACAGCCTTAAGGAAAAGGATCTTGCACTTTTTAATGTGAGCTTGCAATCCTGAGTCACTAAAGTAAGCCCTCCAACGTGAGCAGGATGGCTCACGTGGATCAGGAGAGCTTTTCAGATGTGCTGCAGATCTTAACGTGTAAGTGGAGGAGTAGTTCATGCAGCACACAACTGCAACGCAGTGAAGGAAGTGAGAAAAATCAGGCTCTCCTTAGATTCATGCACAGGAGTTCACGTCATGGGAATATTAATTGCCTCCACGTATGTATCATTTTAGGATCATTTAGTGGCATACATTGAGACTCACCTGCACATTTATAAAATTAAATCTACAACTTGCCAAAACAAGTGAGCGTATAAGCTGCCATTCGGATTCTGATCACAAGTTAGAGGAGCTGAATTGTTTCCAGTTACTCCGAGGAGGAAAACTTGCTTTTTCTTTTTAAACAGCCAAATGGCTTCTACACAGGTGACATGTGATTTCCCAGGAGGGATTAGAAATATTTGGCCCTTATTTAACAGCTGTCACCCAAGAGCAGCAGAATGGTTTGCAGAACCAGGTCAGTATTACTTGTCTTATTCTGAATTTGACAGACTGAGAAGCTCAGGCACAAGGAGTGTATTTCCTTCACATCTCACAGCAAGTTAGCAACCAGAGGTGGGAATCCTGCCTCTTCCTGCCCCACTATGCACTGTTGCTACCTCTCAGATGCATATCCTAAACCAGAACACACCCCACCACCCACATCCCCAGGTCTCTGGGACTAAGGAAAGCATGTGTGGAGTCGCCAAAGTCGCACAGCGTTCTGTTGCCAGGAGGTGAAGGGCTAGACCTGCCTAGAGAAGGTCTTTTAGATGCAACTTCTCCTTGTGGTGACGTGCTTACCAGGCTCTGGAGAGACGCCTGTAAGCACACCTGCAACCTAGGGCACTGCAGCCATAAGTGCCGTGGGTGAGAAGAAGGCACAAAGCTTTTGGCTCAGAGGACAAAACACACCGGCATTATTACAAGCACAGGAGAACAGAGCATCATGGAACCATGCAAGGGTTTCATTCAGCTTGTTACTGTGATAAAGTGGAACAAGTAGGCTGTCATCCCACAATCTGGACAGATGCATAGCATCAAAACAGACAAGTGTGTGACATCACTTCTCAGTCTAAGTTGACCCCCCCTACCCAAGCCTGTTTTGGAGAGAAGAACGTTATTCTTGGCGTAAACAAGACTCTGGTGGAAGAGACGAGACAAATCACAGTACGGGGGAGAAGGAACATAGGGTAATGGAGAAATGGAACTCACCGGTGGTCCAGGCCTGCCGTCTAAACCTGAAGCACCCTGAACAGATGGGGAGGGTTAACAAAAACAAGGCAAGAGGAGAGGGGAGGAGGGGGAGAGGGAAAGGAGAAGGGAGGGAAGACGTATGTGAAGCAGTGACTTGAGACAAACATATGCTTACAATACAAAAATTAAGACTTCAAGGACAGGTGATGATACTTACAAGCAAACCAACAAAAACATAGAAACACCAAATACATAAAATCTTGACCTGCAACTTTCAGATCCCCTTAAGAATGCAAATTTCCCTCTCTCAGTGACACCAAGAAAACTCCTGGGGAAGAAGCTGTGCTGTGACAGGTGATGAAAAGGACCGTGTGACAGTGGAGTTGAAACCTCCATTGCTTTTGTGGCAGGCTGGGCAACACAGATGAGACACAAGGCTCAGAGGTCTGTGGTGACAGAGGCATCTACAAGCAGTGCAGAGCCAGCAGCCATTCCGTTCCTACCAAGAAACCCAGGTCCTGTAGGTGCACACTTAGTCCTCTTGCTCCACTCTAGATCTCTTGGCCAGAGGGAGAGGTGAGAAACCGGTTGTTTGGAGGTTTATAAAACAGGTGGCTCTTCTTGTGTCACCAGTGCACACTTACACCAGACTGACATTAAGCAGCACTTTTCTGTCTGCTTGGCTCTTGCCCTGAATTTCCTCATCCACAAGACTTAACAGCAGTTCTGCACAAGGTCCATCTAGCCCAGGGTCTTGTCTCTGATGGTGGCCAGGAGAGAAAGCTTTGGTAGCACGGAAGTATAAAATACTGAGTTTTCCTCCACTTGTATGACAAATTCCTCAGCTTGTCAGCCATACAGAGAACCCCAAGGCTACTGCAGGCGATCAGTGCTGAAATTCTGGCATGATATCAAACTTTAAGTCACACGTGAAGGAGCAGCAGATCCAGCTGTGGGATTTTACAGAGCCTGTCTTTGAAATAGTTCAGTACCTGTTTGGCACTTATTAATACAGCTGCATGTGGTTTGACAGGCTGAAAACACACTGGATCAGGTGTGGGAAGGAGTATGGAGAGACTTAGGTAGCTCTGAGAAGTGATACAAGGTCCACAATCTCTGATCTAACAGCTCAGTGCTTCCTAGCTGGCCAGCTGATATTGTTGATCCAAACTCAAAACATTTCTAAGAGGACACTTCTGAGCTGGTCGTCCCCCCTCCACAGCTCAGGAAGAGTGATGTGAAAAGCCATGAGGTCCTGGTTTCTCACGGGGCTCACTGCTGTAGGAGAACAAGCACATTACCTGCTATGGTGATGAGCTTGTTAGGATAATTGCTGGGGCACCTTCTGCTCAGACTGTCACAAGGACCTCCTTCCCCTGTCCTGATACGACAAAACTTGAGGGAATAACTGTTTACATAGAAAGCTTCCATTTGCATTTCTCAGGGCAAAACTGGGCCTGGGATTTTATTTCTCACTACTTCACTGAGGCACAATATTTTGCCTTTGAGCCTCCCGAAAGCGTTGCTTTCTCCTCACTCACATGGAGCCACAGGGAAGACGCTCATGATGAGCTCACTTTAGTGCCTAGGGACACATCCAGGCCCTGGGAGGTAACTGCTACACAGCACAACTAAAACAGGAAAACATTTTACAAACAGTGATGCACACATTCCAGCCAAACTCAGGGACAAGGGATCTGGGTGATGGAACAGAGGCCGACAAAGTCACACAGTGCACAAGATGTGCTTTGCAGTGCTTCTTTCCAGGCAGCACGTTCAGCAGAGGGAGAGGGCGTGATCTGCCACCAGCGCTTTTTGAGCAGAGAACTTGGGGGCTGGCAAGAGCAACGAGGTGGGACCGAGTTACCACTAATCAGCTCAGACAGTGGGCAAAGAGGCTTTTAGCAGATGTGAGCCAAGGGCTTCACAAAGGGTTGGATCTAAAGCACGTGTAAACTATCATCCTGCCACAATTTCTCCTTGCCAAGCTAAGCAGTGCAGCAACACTAGTCTAATGCGACCACGTTCACACACGGCAGGGAGCATAGCACGCTTCTGCCGTGTTGGGGAAAGTGCAGATTCCATCGCAGCAGTGACAGGAAAGGACTGGCTAGTGAAGACACTGGGTGCATTCAGGGCCACCACACTTTTGTACAAAGCTTGGCCCAGGTGATAAATGGCTGGGAAGGTGTTTTCTTCTCCATGTCTTTTTGACTTTTGTTTCCGGTCTTGCCTCACTGCCCTGAAGTGCATAAACCCACAGGAAAGCTACTGCCTGTTTTTCCCAGTCCTGCCAGGAGCAGGAAGAATTAAAGTGGTCACTGATCTATTTAACAGATCTAAAAAATGAAGGTTCTTTACAGAAGCTGAGGCTTTAAGTTTAGAAAGCAAAGGCACAGTTATTTATAGATGATCTCTTTCTTTGACGTTACAGATCAAATCCCTGCATGCATCTTCTATTGAGGGATCTTTTTACAGCTGATACAAGTTTGGCTCGTAAAGCGCCGCTTGCTTCCTGGATACTTACGGGTAATCCCAGCGGCCCTCTGTCTCCTTTTTCACCCTGGGCACCCTTCTCTCCTTTCACTCCATCAATCCCCGCTTCCCCCTAAAGGAAGGATGGAGCAGAAAATAAACCCACCATAACACCACTTATATAACAAACGTCCCCCCCTTCAGAGAGCACTGAAGCAGCCGAGGGAATACAGAAGGCAGCAGAGCAATGCTTCAGCCTAATTCTCGGCCCAGTCTGAGAAAACCGGTGTCGGTCAAATGACCTCTGTGTCAGCACCTGGTTTATTAATTCCCTGGCAGCAAGAGCTGATTCAGCCCCAGTAGGTAAAGACGGTCAAAGGGGAACTGAGCTCACTTTGGTGTTGCTCTCCCTGCTATTGCAGGGAGTGTCAGGTAAATATAAGTCACCAGAAGTTATCTGATAGGGTAGGTTTACATTTTAAGATGTGGATTCATTGGAAGGGAATGACGGGTGTCTATAAGCTTTGAAGAAGCATCATACTGAAATCTTTTTTGGAAAGACTTTTGTAAATGCAAAGGCATCCGTTTCAAAATTTGGGGAAAAATGATTCCATCATTTCATTTCCAACTGTATATTTTCAATTCTGTGTTATAAACTATAAAGCAATATTAAACAAAACACTCCTTTTTCATAAATTCAAAATGCAACCCAAAGCTTCACCCTCCCCACTCCTGTTCATAAGGTGCTTTAAAACATTCTCTTGGTTGCATTTTGAAACAGAAGTGTCCAAAGAACCAAGTTTGTAATGACAGGGCGGCATGCTGCTGGCTCGCCCTCCAGTTTCCACACAGCCACTTGTCACCACCCTCCAACACTGTTTGGCTTGAGCACACACCTCGGGGAGTTACTTATTTCTGACATGTCCGCAAAGGGTATAAAATGCTCTTCCTCCCCACTTCTGAAAGCCTCAGCGCAAAAAGACTTACAGGGTTAGAGACTTACAGGTTACAGGGATGGAACAAAAACTTCCCCACTCAGGACATCTCACTGCACCTGCTGGTTAAGCCTACACGGATCCTCTCTCTGTTCAAGGAGAAACTGCTGCAGCACTTCCTCTGCCTATAATCCTGTCTGTGCTGTGCCAGACTTTCGCCTGCATTTGTCTGGCACACACCCCGAAGACAACCGCATCTTACGGAAGTTTCCCAGGCACTTGATAGCAGCGCCTAGTGAGTTACAGGCGAGTGAGACACATAACTGTGTCTTTAAGCCACACATGGAGAAAAGATGAATCAGGGGAGATATACCATCCCCTTTAGCACCCAGTGGGTGCTGGGAGCCAAATACTAAACGTAACTAGAAGAATTAAGACACTTCCCATGTTTTCCAATCTTTGCTAACAGCGTCAGATGAAAAACACAGCTCTCCTTGAACTTTTCCGCTCAAGTATGTTTTCATCTAGATGCTGTTTGATGTCAGGCAAAGCAGTGGTGTGGGCTGAGCATAAACACGTTTAGATAGAGATTAGAAAGCTTCTCATCACCAAGAACAGTGAAGGTCTTGAGCGGCTTTACAGCAGAAATTACAGGGTATGAAACCTGGCTGATTTTAAGCTGGAGCTCAGTTACTTAGGATTGTGGGACATGCTGTCCACCCCACTGCACAGACCTTCACCTTTCAGACAAAGATTTCAACTATGTTCTCGTGGGAGGATTTCCAAGGGCCAGTGACTTCCCGCTTCTCTGGGTGAAAACTGGAAAGCATGACCAGTTTTCCAGGTCCTAAAGTGAGAGCTGCTAATCCATGTCGTTCAAGAAAACATCCAGAAGGATTTGTCCTCTTAGCAAGGTGGAAGAAAAGTAACATTTGAGAGCTAACTGAAGTTGTTACTGAAGGGAAACCTTGCACCGACTCCCACAACATTTCAGGATGTAATAATGTTTTGCAGCCTTACCTTCGGTCCTGGGAGGCCCTGAAGACCCTGTATTTGGGATGAGAGACAAGATATGAGTAGTGGTCAAGAATGTGCTTTAAAATCCAGATATCACAGTTCAGTGTGCAGCACAGAGCTTTCACTTCGTCACACTGACGGCACAAACGCTCAGCCTGAAGGCCTCTTTATTTGTGTTAAGGGCACTTCATGTACTGTTCTCATCTGGTGATGAGGAGGCTTTCGCCAAGAACAGCCTGGCAGTGGGCCAGGCTTGCTATTAAGACCATTTCTGCAGTTGATCCCTTTAATCCCATCCGTCCCTTCTTGCTACTGTCTTCCCTTTCATCTCAGGCTAACATAACCTTCTCTCTTTACCTACCCAGCCCATCGGAGCTCTGACCTACGCCGTGGGGTGGTCTTGGAAGGGATACTAAGCCTGTTCCCATTGCAAGGCTGCAGTGTTTCTGGCTCTTTTCTCCACCCAGAACCCTCCCCGGCCATTTTCCTGCTCTCTCCTCATTCCCAGTACATTGCTCCCCAGGTGAAGCGCTCAAGACTTACTGGAGGTCCTGGTGGGCCTTGGGGTCCAGGGGGGCCAGGTATCTAGAAAGCAATGTAAGAGAAGTCACTGTCATAATCTGCTGCCCTCAGCAGGTGAAGGGGAACTGTTCAGAGCAGGAAGAGGGCACAGGGTGCAGCAGAGCTCTGCCAGGCTAGGAAATCTGGACCCCCCACTGAGGACTGCGTTAGGAAGTGGCAGCAATCCAGGACAGCAGCTGAGTAGCAGCAGCAGGACTTTGGGGAGGGTTATGCAGCAGTTGCAGATATTTAGGAGGGAAAGCAGTGAGCTTTTTCCAGAAAAACGTCCACTTCCACTGCTCTACCACTGCTCCTGCAAGGAGGCACAAGGTCAACAGCTAGCAGGTGTTTCAAAAGATAGGAAAGAAGATGGATGGCTCCACACATGCAGAAGAGTGCATCGGTTGCCTGTAGGACTCCTTGCTGCACGGGGCTACAAAAACTAGGGGTGAGCTTTGAGGGAAGAATGGACAAATTCAAGAACCCAGAATCTACTGGAAAATATATATAGAAAAGTGCAATTGTTAATCCCTTTACCACAAGTGCTGAGGAAAACATTTATTAAGCTTTCCATGATCTTCTGTTCTTCCCTAGGCACTCATTATTGATTGCTTGTTGAGAGCCAGGTTGTTCTTGTGTAAATGAGAAGTGGGGCATCGGGAGCTAGAGGCAGCTGGCCATCAGTCCCGCAAGATGATGTCCTCACTGAAGGGAGTGCCGTAAGAGAGTGGGATGTGCTGGTTTCCAGCAGCACTGCTGCCAAATCATCCCTCCCCTACCACCGAGACTGCGGAAGGAAACCGAGAAAGACAACCTACCGATTCTCCCGGATTTCCTTTGTCTCCACGCTCTCCAGGCTCACCTTTCTCTCCCTGCACACAACAACAGACCCTGTCACCACCAGCTGCACTCTGGAGTCTCACTCCATCCAAAGCCACCTGTGAGCCACCCACGTGCTGGCGCGCAGCAGTTCCCCAACAGAGGAGTGGGGACATACCATGTATTTCACAAACACCTCACCCGCGCCTCTCCTGCACCTCTTCTTCCAGAGGAGACACTGCACAAAAAGAGAGGCCTCTGGGAGCGGTATCTGATGGCTGTGCAAGGGGAGTGCCTCAGGACTTCTCTTGCCTTTCCGCAACAGCAGGCTGACCCCTCTCTGCTGCACTACAGCCTCCAAGGGAAGGGGCATGGCAAGCGGGGTGGCAGCGGTGCCACGCTGCTGGCAAACAAGGCATCTCGGCTGACTTAGCCACCAAGGCTCTGCCAGAGCCAGCACCTCCAGCTGGTAATGGGAGCGGATGTCCAGCTGGCCCCCCACCTGCTGTTGGAGACCTGATGGACATTCGGTGACATCTAACCGCTTAAGCAAGGGGTCTGAGGCGCCTGGTACTCAGCATTTTGGGAAGTGAACCCCTGTGTGTGGCTCCGCCCTGTTTTCTCTTTGCCAAGCAGGAAAGAGCCGCCTGTCTTTTTCACTCTTACTGTCAATCCTGGAAGTCCAATGGGACCCGGCAATCCTGATGGTCCTGGCATCCCCTGGTCACCTCGTTCGCCTTTCTCTCCAGTGGGGCCATCAAGACCCTATGGATCAAGAAAGATTTGTGGATTTTTTGCAAGACTGAGTCAGGCAGACGTTGCAAGAGCTGAGAATGGCTCTGGTCATCCCACGAACACCCTGAAAACCCCAGCCAGCCATCAGGTGCCCAGGGAAACACAGAACTTCACTAGTACTGAAACTGGACATACACATGTCTGAACATCCTCCTGTCACTGTGGAGTTTGCTGGAGTCTGTGCTAGAAATCACCACCCAACAGCCAGCTGTTGTGACAGCAAGAGTTTTATCCTAGTAATCTTGCAGAGAAGCAGAAACTCACATAAAACCCTCTTGACTAGGGCTGGGGACACTGAAGCTGTGACAGACTGAAGCTGGGAGACTGGGCACTCTGTTCCCATTAGTGGCAGGGATGTAAGGGGGTGCCCCATGCAGGTGCCCTCCTAGGAGGTCGCATGTGCTGGTACCTCAGCTGCCTTGCTCACAGCCAGGTCTGCTTGCTTGCAGCGGCATTTCAGTTTAAGCACCAGGAAGCAAGTGGAGGAAGCAACACAGAGCCTGGAGAGCAAGACAGGCAGCTGGGGACAGCCACTGCAGCAAGATGGACAATGCATCTGCCAGGGAGGCAACAACCTCGCTCTTGTATTGGCACACTTCGTACAGCAGTGATGAGGTGCCTCCAGCACCCACCCTGGATGGGCTCTGAGGTATCCAAGAAGTCCCAGAGCCTTGCTCCATAAACTGGATAGCCAGCAGTGCTCTGAGAGGCTTTGATTTACTCACCGGTGAGCCGGCTTGTCCTGGCTCTCCTTTATCGCCCTTTTCTCCTGTGACCCCAGTCTGGCCTGGCTCTCCCTTTATTCCAGGTGGTCCATCCTTTCCTGGCAGTCCATGAGGGCCAGGGGGGCCCATTTCTCCAGGCTTGCCACGTGGTCCCTGAAAGAAACCCACAAAACACAAAGTGAAACATTTACAGGTAAGAGTACGGTTACTCCTACAGAGCAACTCCCTGGCCCAGGGCCTCTTTCACTGCCCATCCTCTCACCCACAGTAATGCCCTTTGAGGAGCCATGTGCAGGACAACATAGATTTGCCATCCCAGCCACTTCTTGTAAGTTAGGATTTTGGTAAACCATTAATGCTCATTTTCGTGAGACAAAATATTTTTTCCCTTGTGGGAAAAGCAACTGTGCAACGTCACTGATAGAGATGGAACATACTAACTTCAGAGAAGACCCCTGAAGGAAAGAGCAATCCACAGCAACACTGTCTTACCTTTTCTCCATCATGGCCTGGAGGACCTGGCAAGCCAATTTCACCCTGAAACACAGAATTGTTACTTGGGCAGTTTGAAAGCAGCAGTTTTGACTCCTCCTGCGTAGGCACTGTGATAATGATGCGTGGGCATTACAGAAATAACCTGCGGGGACCCTGCTAACTAATAGGTCACAGGAAAAACAAAAACAAACCAAAACAACAAAAAACAAGGATGGAAACCCCTGTTGTAAACAATACATTGTGTGACTGCCTGAGAGTTTCACCAGCCTCCTGTATCCTGACTGATAGTTCACAACCCCAGTGCTATAACATAGTCTCCAAACAACACAATCCCCACACAGAGACCGGTTCCCACAAACTACTCCCCAAAGGGGAGGGCGAGTAGAAAAGGATCCTTCATCTTCCAGATAAGGCATTATCATTGTGGGAAAAGAGATTTTCATATTGTGTATGAGGAGGAGTGGTAGATGCCAGTGGGACAGCCTGATAGTGCTGGGCAGGGAGAACAGGAGCTCTGGGGAGGGCTGGAGCAGGGGGAATTGTGCCTGTGCAACTCCTGTGCATCCCTTAGCTCTGCAAGTGCTGAACTGAGCAAATACCTTCTGTCCTGGTGGCCCTGGAGGTCCAGCCACACCCGGAAGTCCTGGGGGTCCCTAGATAAGGAAAAAACTCATTTTCAGATTATCAACAGGGCTTTCATTTTCACGTTTTGAAACTGAACAGCTCTTCTGAGTTTAAGGGCAAATCACGGGGGAATTTTCCCAGGGACTCAAAGCTGTATTTGCTTGGGAAGCCAGGCATTGGAGAGTCCCAAGTGAGCAGCAGGACAGTCCAAAGTTACTGGTAGATATGTGTATTTGTTTACATTTTTATTTACATTTCCATGGAAGAAAACAAAAACAACCACAGCTATCTGCTCCTGAAACTGAGAGGAATTTAACAAGGTTTTCCCTCCCTGGCTACAGAAGCATGTGTTTAGACTAGAGATCACAGGAAACGCTGCACTACTCAGATCCCAGGCAGGGCTTAAGCAGAGCTACATGTGCTCCCCCCCAGCCACCTCCATCCCGTATTTTGAGCAGGTTTCCTGGTCAGTCTTGGCAGTCACCACTGTAAGGAGTCCTAGGGAGCAGTTTGGCCTAGCAAGTGATGCTGCTTCCACCCATTCTTTGCTGCCCTGTCATACTGCATTTTAAAAACCCATCTTTTTTTCCTAGCTGGGTTTCTTGCCCCAAGAAGCAAAATAGAGTGGCACTTTTCTCCTTACTTTTTGGCTCTAAATAACAACTTTACCTCTTTGTCTTCAAAGGGCTTGCAGTCACTGCTGTTTTACATGATCACTTTTGTACAAGACTGTTATGTCAGGTTTTACTTATCAATGGTGAAAACACATCCTCCCATTACAGAAGGTGTCCAGACTGCCTTCTTACAAGGCACCCAAGACCACCTTCTTTTCTGCTTCATCAGCCACCCTTGCTCTCCCATGCCCTTTCTGAGCGCTCCCTGTTCTGGGTAGCATGTATTATCCATTATAGTGGAGAAATAAAGGTCCCGATTAGAATTCAGGTGCCAAGATGAGAAGGCAAAATGAGCTCTTCCTTTAGCTGTCAGCTGCCCCAACTTTAGCTCCCAACAGCAAAGGCCAAATGTTTTAGCTGAACCTAAATCGTCAGGCCATCTGCTCAGGAAGGACCGACAGCTACTTGCTTAAAACGACACAGCAAATCTAGGAACTCACCATCAAGGCCAAAGTTCGTATTTCCTAGAAAAAAATAAAAAATAAATCAGAAAGGAAAACAGCCATTGGAAAACAAAGTCTTTTTTCCTGGAGGTGGTTTGTTCTCCACTGATGTAACACTGGCCCAAGTGAGCAAGGAGCCTACAAAATTAACAAAAGCAAAAAAAATGGCTCCCATAGAACTATTTTTCTATCATTTCCCTTTTTTGCAAGTAAAACCCAGGCTAACCCAGAGCTGGGCACAGCCACTTGCTCGCTGCACATCACCAGTGCATGCTTCCAAGGAATCTTTGCAGTCATTTTATTCACCATCTACCCCAAGTCATGGGGCACTCCTGAGGGCATTCATCTGATCTCTACATCCACCAGTGTTGATATATCAACTAAACAAGGTGCACAAGTATTTACCAAAACGCTATATGCAGTGAGCTGTGGGATGAAGAGGGCTATGGAACAACCAAGTACTTCCCTTTGCTGCTACTGCTGAGGAAGATCTACGTTGCTCCCAGCTGTCTGCATCCCCTCAGTCACCTCATGGGGCAGGAGGGCAGCTCACCTGGAGAGCTTCACTGATGTTACCATCGTAGTCCATCATTTCATCCTTCCCAGGCTCTCCTTTGGGGCCCTGCAAAATACCAGCTCTTTAGCCAGGGCTTGGGGATTGTCCTTCCCATGGGGGCTACTCAGAGCTGTGGTTCACCCTGAAAAAGGGGTCTCAGAGGGGCCTGTTTCACAAGCCTCCGGTTTTCCATTTATTAAATAAAACTCTTAAAAGCACATTTTGTAGAGGAAACACTACAGAAGTGTAGCCAGACAAGCCCAGATCACCATGCCATGACCATCAAAGCTGGAAGGACTCGTAAGTGGTGAAATTGAGGCCAGAATCCAGAAACTGTATTGTCCAACTGATTGTCAGACTCTGGCATGCACCGAACACCCTCCTTCTGCCCTCTGCTGATATGCAAAGAGCCTGAGTTCAGACTGGGATATTCAAACCTCCCTCTTCCTGTGAATGAGCTGAGCATGGCTCAGATTTTTCTCCCCCGTAAAGTGGGGGTGTCTTCTGATGAGGGCATGGAGTGGAGAAATGGCCTGTCTCAAACTTAGCCAGTGCTCAGCTGTAAGCACTTCTAGTGATGGTGAGAACATCTGTCAAGAAAACAGAGGCCCAATCTAGACCATCCTCATCTTCCCACTACCTTTAGGCCCCTTTGAAATGCCAAAACTCTTCAAGGGTTATTGAAGGGACACCTACCCTTGGGCCCATGGGTCCCTGATCTCCTGGTGAGCCAGGTTCCCCCTGCAACAAGAACATCCTGTTAGCAAAGCTTGTCTCTTCATTTGCTCAAACTCCAGCAATCATTGTCCTCTGCTAGTCCTCTGAAACAGTCTGGGACTAGAAAGCTAAATTTTAAAGTGCTCCTCTTCAGCTAAGTTTTGTATGTGTAGGAACAAATTTGTAGCGGGGTTGTGCAGAAGCGTACTGTACCTTTTCCCCCCGTGACCCTGCAGCACCAGGCCGGCCAATGTCACCAGCTTCCCCCTGAAAGAAAGAGAAGGGGAAAGGGATGGGTTTTTATTGTGTGACTCCACTGCTGTATTTGCATTTCCAGCAGGAAGAACTGCACCAGCTAAGTGACACTGACATGCCCACATCTCCTCAGGTAACCTACATCTCCTGCCGTGACTTCACACCAGGTGCCCTTCTCTTCTACCCAGAGCAGAGAGAGCATTCAGCATGAAGGAAAGCACCCGACTCAGACCCAAGGTAAGTGCATAGGAGAGCTGTGCCAAGTACATCTGAGAAGAGACCTCCAATTTAACTGTTCTTGGTATCCTTTCCCAAGAGGCAGGATTTTACTGCTGCTGTTCCTTGAGGAGATAGAAGAAGAAGGGGAGAGGAGACTTGGAGGACCTCTGTCCTGCCTCCCATGTCCACCCTGCCTTGGGTACCAACAGGGACTAGAGGCTGTCATTGATTTGGAGCATCTGGTTTCTCACAGAGCCTAGAGGGGAGTTATTTGAGCACAAGGAGGATATTTTCCTCCCAGAAACACAGTTTGCAAACTCTCTCACCTTCAGCATTTAAAACAACAGAACAGAAACACTGCAGATCCCTATATCCCTTCAGCAGGTAATCAGAGGTGGGTACAGATGAATGCAACCTTTGCCCCTTCCTACCCACCTTGCTCTGGGCACAATCCCTCACAACACACAACACTGTGGAGAAAAAAACACTCACCTTTGGTCCAGGGGGCCCAGGCAGACCTGGAGGGCCAGGTTCTCCTTTACCTCCCATGAGGGCATTCTCAGCATTTCCCTTCTCTCCCTGTTTGCAAGGAAGAACAAACAATGTGTCACAGTTTGGTCTCTCCACCTCTGCAATGTCACTTGCCAAACTGTTTGCTTACAGAGACATGGCCCAAGATAAGGTCCATCAGCAGGCCTCTTGATACCCAGGAAGCATCAGTCCTCCAGAGCCACCAGCTGTCCAGGAACCAAGCCAATGGAACCAAGCCAATATATTTCTGCCTGGGCCAACCTAGAGTGCCACCACAAGTCACAGCTATCTCCATCTCTGCCTGCAGAGATGCTGCTCTGTCCTTATTTCCTAGGGCCATAGAAAGCTGCCTGTGGACAGACCTCATCCCACAGCCTCCAGTTTGAACACAACTCTTTTCTTCTACTGTTTAAATTGAGCTGATAGAACCAGCTGGTGATGGCTTTTTTTGGTATGTCTCCCTCTGGAGCTGTAGGCATCAGCCAGACAATCAGCCCTGCAGACCACATCCTTTGCACAGAGCTGCTGCTGTCTGTTTTGTGGGTGCCTCCGTGACACTGCAGAACATGCTGCTGTACGCTGCAAATGTGACCTAAGAGTGCTTGAGCTGCACACAGGAGAGAGGGAGGAAACGGGATGAGAGTGGCCCCCTACTCAGGCACCACCCCTCCCTCAAAAAAAAAAATCAAAATCAAAGATACAAACCTTCATGCCAGGGAGCCCAGGAAGCCCAGGGTCACCAGCTCGTCCCTTCTCACCCTGTTGGCAAAACAGACATGGTGGGGCTGACTGTGCAGGCTCCCCGTCCTGGGGGAGCAGCCAAAGGATGAGCTGCTCCTGGTTTCAAACCCTCTTTCCCTTCCCGTTAGGCACAGAGAAGGCAGCCTCCAGCAGTGCCTGCTCATGATGGTGAATGTTCTCTCCTGTCCTATCTCAGCGCATCACTGCCCTTTCTCTCCAAAGGAAGGCAAGTGGGAAAGGGATCCAGGATCCCCCCCTGTGCATCTTCCTTATCACTCTGGTGTGCTAAACCCTTTTCCCCGTCTGTCCTTCAGTACAGGCTCGCTCTGTTCTATAGACCCAGAGAAGCTGTTGCGCAGGGCAAATTTTATTTGGAGTACTGGACTTTCTCCATGCCCTGATACAATTCAGCTCTTTTCATAGAAACTGTCCACTGCTTGTGTCAATCCTAGTTTTCGCATGTCCTCATTACACTGTAGATTACAACACTTTGGCAAAGATCTCCCAACCAACACTCCCACACCTCTCCCAAGGGGTGTTTCCCGCTCCTGGTTCCTAAGTCCAAATCCCAGTCTCACCACGTTCTTAAAAAAAAAAAACTAAACTAAACAATACAAAACCAAAGCAGCGCAGTGTCTCAGTTAGCAGCCAAGCTGTGACACGCACTGCTCTTGAAAAGCAGAGAAAACAGGAGGGCCAAAAAAGGCAAAGACAATAGATGATGGTGTGAAACAATGCCTGGAAGGTGAGGCCTGCAGGCTGAGCTGCATGAGGCACCAGGGAGTGTGGAGGATGCCACGAGGCAGTGAGCAATGGAGCAATGGCATCCAACATTCACTTGGTGAAATGACTTTGCTTAGTTCACCATGACATCTGGGCCCTCGTTAGAATATTGGAGTTCAATTAGCAGTGTTTATGTTGAAGTTAAGTTCCATCCAGCCCACTCCTTCCAGCTGCTAAACTCATGGCTACAGTGTCCTGTTACGGAGTCGTCACCTTGCCAGGACAGAGAGTGATACCAGAGGTTTCTGCTACCATGAAGAGAGGTTTCCAATGCATCATCAGAAAAAGGTGTGTTCTTACCTGCAATCCTCACACTTCCAACACTCAACAACATGCATGGATTACTAAGAACCATCCAAACCCTCCTTCCCAAGCAGGTCCTTAGCTCTCTGCCCAGCAGCAGCTCCTCTTGGTGCCTGCAGAGGCTGGTGCTGGACACCAGTCTCATCAGAGCTCAAGGGCACACATCTGACATGCAGGGGACTTGCATCGATGCTCCAGGAACAGACATGCACCGGTGGCTCCATGGAAAATAATTAACTAGCAGCAATCCTTTCTTTTTTAGGCAATTTCAGAGTGCACTGACCCCTGTCTCTAATGTAATTTGGCCTCCAGCCATCTGTAAGGCCCCCACCCAGCTTTACCCCCTGCCAGCATATGCACAGTGCTGCTGTAAATTAACACTTCTCTCCTGGAAAGAAGGAAAACATTTGCAGGACCTCGTACCCAAAGGAGAGGTTTAGCCTGTGGGGTTTTTGTAAGGGTATAATCTCTAATCCTGTCGCAGGCACCTGTGAATCCCTGATTCTGCCTTGCTCTGCTTCTGGTATCCTACTTTCCATTCAGGAACTAATTTTGATACACATGCCTATAGGGGCTACTGAAAACATCCTGTGTTGCCTGAGCAGTGGTGTAAAGAAGCAGGTTTCTCAAGGAGGAAGGTCAGATTACTGAGTCCCTGTTTAGGGTGTTATTTCTGGAGTCAAAAGACGCAGTACTGTCCTTAATGTTTCCCAGGTCAAGACTACACCCCGGGCACCTCATGCTGCTCTGCCTGCCACCAGCCCCCCACCTTCTGCAAGCAGGAACACACAAACACACTTCAGCAAGAGCCAGAAAAGGACACATCATAATCCCCCGCAAGCACAACAATGCCGCGCAAAGCGGGGTCCCACCAACTCCCGCTCAGAGGGAACACAGCACAGCACTGCCAGGACACCAAGCCCAAACACACAATGTCCTACCCGCTGCCCCCTCTTCCCTGGCAAACCTGGGGGGCCCATCCTCCCTGGGACTCCAGGATCTCCCTTGGTGGGGAAGAAAAGAGACAGAGAACGTGTCTGTTATATGGCTGTCGCCTGCTGTAACATAACCCAGCGAGACTCAAACAAGAGGAGCCAGCTGATCGAAAACCTGGCGGGCTGCTTAGCAATAGAGAGTGATGGGGTATTGTTGTACCATGCCCACCGTGGGAACTCAAACCAGGTCACGCTACACGGAGACAGGGTAGACTGTGCAGGGCAGCTCATGTCGTGCATGATAGAAGAGCTCCCTGCAGGAACACGGGAAGACTTCTGGTGGACACAGAAGTAACTGGGAGGCAGCAGGGGACAAGAGAAGGGGGAGAGCACACTTATTTGCTAAGCAAAGCGTGCTGTCCATATTTGGTGGAGCAGGGAGGAAAGGAGGACAGCAGCTGGAGGGTATTCCCGTCAAGACAGACATGAGCAGGGAGGGAATCTGCAACATGGTCCCTCTCCCACTTTCCATCACTGTATGCTACCACCATTTTGCGTACACAGGCAGGTGCCATTAAGGCCTGGATTTGGGCACAGGGAAGTACAGAGCCGTTCCTCAGCTCCCTCAGCTGCTCTGGGACAGGAAGAAAAACCACACAAACAAGCCAAAAGTGCAGGCTCAGAGCAAAGCCTTCTGAGAGTACCTTTTCTCCTGGAGTCCCGGGCTCGCCCTGATGAAGAAGAGACAGGAAAATAAAGTGAAAAACCAGGAGGAGAGAGTACAAATCCCCCTAGAGCTATCAGAGCGGAGGAAAGAACATTTACCTATGAAAGCCTTGGGCTTGTAAATAAGGGCATGAGGATGCTTTAAATGCATATCAATATTTGTGCCTACAACATGTTTTATCTTCATTAGCCAGCTCCGAAGCTGCTGCAAGAAACCAGGAAGCTTCAGACAAGTGACTTTTAGAAAAGCAGGTAGCCACCTTGCAGTGTTTCAAGACTACAAGATGTACAAGGTACAAGAGAGTGTCATAAGACTCATCTGCCGGCATTGGGGAATTTGCCTGCTCCTAGCTCTGTGTGTGCAGCAGCAGAGTACGGCTGCGGTGGCAGCTGAGGCCGGGGGGAGGCTGTGTTGATACAGGAGCAATTGTGGCATCAAGGAGGAAACCCCCCTCTACCAGCCCTGGAGATAACTTCTCTATCTCTGCCTCACTCCCCAGCAGCTGGAGGGCATCAGGGCAACAGCTCGTTGTCTCCTTGTGCATCTCGGATCCCCGAAGTCACTTCTAGCCCCCTAAATCTGCATATGGCCCTTTGCTCTGTTTCCATCCGGCGCTGTTGTGGGGCATCACGGGTTGGCCAGCCTCTCTGCCCAGAGAGGTGCGGAGAAGGGTCTGGTACCTCAGCCCAAAGCAGTGGCAGTTCTGACATTGGCCTTTAGCAGGAGCTGTCCGACCATTTATTTTCCCTGCGCCCGGTGCTCTCCTATCTCCAGCCCTTGCTCTTACGCGTGCCCGACTCGGGCGTTGCAGCGTTGTGTGGAACTGACCTTCATCCCAGCGGTGGCCGTCCCAGGAGCGCCCTGGCAGAGAGGGGAGAGAGGAACGCCTTGTTTGAAACGAACCGGGCATAGACTTTGACAGACAAAACAGCATTAGCCGGTTGGAACTAAAAAGGCAAAATTCACATCTTTTCCTTCCCAAAACTCGGGAAGAATGCTGTAACAGCACACAGCACGCATCCTCCTGCCCTGTGCAGGTCCTTCACCGGTGGCACTGGCTCTCCTTTCCAGAGAGCTCCTCCAAAGGCAGACATCGTGAGTTCAATCCAGTCAAGACAACCAAATTGCCACCCACTACCCCGGTTTTAGTCCTGCAAGTGAAGCAAAGGCCAACAAGCAGAACAGTGTCAAATAACTGAAGAGTGCAAAGACAGACTGAGGACCAAACACCCAGGTCAGTGCTTGATCCCAGATACATCAGCCTAAGCATCCCAAGAGAGGCTGGCTTGCACCCCGGAGCCTTGGTCTTGTTATTTTCCCTCATTCTGTTTTTATCACAGAAGACAAACCCTGCAGTAAAATGTTTTCAGAAAAGCTCTGAAGCCAGCCACCTTAAGGAAAAAAAAATAATAAAAAATGAAACCCCAAAACCTCTGAGCACTGCAATTCAGGTTTCATTCTGCAGCGCAGAGCGAGCCACCACGAGACCACGGAGTCCAGCCTGCCCTGCAATCCGAGACAGGTGCTTCGAAGCCCCAGGAAGCAGCTGCTCCTACAGGGACAGTCACATTTCCCTCGACAGCGCTGATGCAAAAAGCGAGTCTTCCCTATCAACCCTTTGCTCCAAAACCTCTGTATGCCCTGTGTTAGTATCAGTTAGGTCCTGGTGAAAAGGTCCGGTTACAAAAGCAAATATGAGGGATAACAAAGTTCTAAGGAGAGGGGAGGAGGTGAAGTAGTGTTAGAAGTTAGGAAATGAGAGGGGTTGGGATGTAGCACATGAGGCAGAGAGGAGGACCGGGAGCCAAGTTCAAAGTGAAAAGAGCTTGGAAAAGTTCAAACAAGGAGGAGTGGGGAGCCAGAGAGCAGCAGGATCATACCTCTCAGCTTTCTGAAACAGAAATCAGGGACAAAGCTAAAAAACACAAGGACAGAAGATGGAGATCAGGGATTCTATGCAATAAATGGGGAAAAAAAAAAAAGCATTCCAGATCGTCTCAGGGTCAGTAGGTTTTAGTGAATACGGGCTAGAGTCATGAAAGGGATTACATGCAGCAAGTGGCTTGGGTTAGGCTTTCACAGTGCATTTGGGATGCCTGTTCCTCACTCTTTGGCCTTTAAATGGCAGTTAATGCGGATGATGTTATTTTCTAGTATTTATCCCCAAACTGCTGTGCACACACATGCAAGCTTGCTCACACGCTGACCCTGATTCACTGCTGCATTAGTCCGGGTTCACACTTGTATAACCCTGCTGGTCGCCGGGAGCTGACACACATCGCTCAAGGTTGCGGCGGTCACCTGGGACCCCCAATTTACCAAACACCAATTCCCTAGAAACATCAGCAACTGGCCGCTCTCGCTAGCATAAAGCATTAAGATCCTGAT
This sequence comes from Eurystomus gularis, assembly GCA_013400335.1. Classification (NCBI taxonomy): domain Eukaryota; kingdom Metazoa; phylum Chordata; class Aves; order Coraciiformes; family Coraciidae; genus Eurystomus; species Eurystomus gularis. The sequence continues at coordinate 108,590 of VZZY01023295.1, read as the reverse complement.
GTTGCAAGACAGCATCAGACTGGGCATGCCATTTGCTTTGTAAACCCCTCTTTCTCCACCATCTCCTTCAGAAATTAGGCCCTGTATTTTGCAATTTAGAAGCAGAAAGAATTCAGCTGAGGATAGTCATCGACTAATAGACACACACACAAATCCAGGCGATGCTTGCGCATCAGGGACAGTCGAGTGGTACAGGTGAGATCAGGCAGACAAGCGTCACTCCATGTTCACAAGGTACCTTAGTGCCATGTCTTCCTGGCAGCCCTGGCATGCCTCTCTCCCCCTGGAAGCAGAGCAAGAAACATAGAGAAAGAGAGCAAGAGACACAAGTTGAGACCTCCCAGGGCTCTGTGAAGAGCGCTCGGGGCAGAGGTGATGAGGAATCCTCCTAGGTGAGGTGGGGCACAACCCATTTCCCCACTCAGCTCTCACCAAGCTGCCTGCCCTAGCTGGGGCAGCTTCCCATCAGTGAGACCTCTCAAGCCTGTGGTGTGCAGCAGGATTGACCCGCTGGCATGCAACAGTGCTGGGAACAATGACAGCCACTGTGTCCTGCTAGCGCATCCCACGCCATGGCATTCTGCAGGGCACAGGGAGTCACTCGGCCTGCAGTGGCTATAGGATCAACAAACTTATCTGGAGAACCATGGAATCCAATGGTTGCCATCTATCGTTAGCCTGAATTTTATCTGGTGGCAGCTAGAAAATAAAACATCTTCGGACAATCTGCACACTGTTGTTATTTTACTCCGGGTGTCTAGTCCTTGCTTGGAAGGGCTATTCAGCAGGGATATATGTATGTGCTTTTTTAAAAAGCACTTTTTGCAGTTGTGGTATCCTGGGAACTGTATTTTGTAAAATACCAGCTAATACCATAATGCATCTGACCTAGGCAGTGTGGGCACCTCCTACCCTATGCAGCATACTTAACAATGTTATTTTCAGCTCTAATAAAAATAAAACAATAATTACAAATGCTTTGTACTGGAGAAGTGGGGACCACTCTCCATCCCTCCTTCCCAACTGCACTCCCTGTTTTTTTCCTTATATTAGACCAGAGAAGACCAGTGCTTTCTACTGGGAGGCACACCCCTGTAGAGCAGCCCTGCATGTGAAAGTAATTCCCCATCACAGAGACATTCCTGGAGGAAACTGCCTGCCTGAAGAGCTGTTTAATTATTTAGCCCTACAGAAACAAAACCCCCTCAGTGAGAAGGAGAAAGGTAGCCCTTACATGGGGCTCACAGAGCACCCACCCTACCCTGCATTTTCTGATGGCCTCAGCTCCCTCGCACAGCCCCCACTGGCACCAGCAGGATCACACAGACATTAGAGCTAATTAAAGAGCAGGAGCAACAAACATGATGCTGCACCATTAAAGAGCAGAAAGAAGCCCCAGAGCCAAAGACAGAGAATAAGCAGGGAAAACGACTCTCCAGAAAGTCTTTAAACCTTTAAGTATTTGAAAGCCATTGTAATACAGTGAGTACCCACGGGCATGATCCCTCTGTGATCCCCCAGTGCCATAGCCGGGCAGCAGCAGCCCACCAAAACCAGCACTGGAATGGTGCAGCCAAGCCAGAGGCTAGGAAACGTCACCAAAGGTGGATATGAAAGGCAATGCCAAGCTCAGGTCCCCAGTGGGCTCCAGGAAGCTGGTCAGCAGCACCTCCCCACTCTCCTGAGCTTCATTCTGACTTAGGAGATACCTCCCCTGTGCCTCGGGAAGAGTTAGGCTACACCTCTGCTTTCTACCACCAAGGAGACCCTCCCACTCTCTTCCCCTCTCTTTAAGCTCAATGTAGCACATCCGCATTAAGTTCCAAAGGGGCCTTTTCTCCCTTCAAATACTAATCCACCCAGATGGAAGAAATATAGAAAGTGTACATGCTGCATGAGAAATGAGATGCACGCCACATACTAAACACTTGAAACGTGTGTGTCGCTGTTAATGCCTTTCAAAATATTACAGGACCAGTCTTTTCTCGTGATGTTTAAGATGTATGGCATGACAGAGTCTGCTCTGACCGTCACGAACACTTGCCAATGTTGTAATGTTTTAAGCACAGTCTACATTGAGTAATATACTTTAAATATATGGGTACAGTAAATTTCAGGCAAATAGATAACATCTGGGCACAGGCCATATGAGCCTGTAAAAAGGGTCCAGAAACAGAAAAGCCTTGTGCCAAACCTCAGCCCGAGTTGCAGAGTTTGAATGGATTTGATGCGTCAGCTAACCAGATTTTATGAGGAAACCCCAACCTAGCCCATCAAATGGAGAGATGTAACAAATCATTAGCAAGCTTCGTAGTCAGAGAAATGCCTTTGGTAAGAATCAAATTCCACCAAATGGATAAAGGCCACTTTTATTGCCTGAGCTCGGAGTGACTGCCTGTGGTTAATCAGAGCACAGATGTGTACTCCATTAAATACCCCTCAGAGCTGCCTCAGAACCAACTTCCTCTTACAACCCATCAGCCCATGGAGCAGCATCTCCCAGATGATCTACCATGGTAGAAAACCATACTTCTCATGCCTACCTTTATGCCAGCGTCCCCTTTTTCACCCTGCCCGGCAAGGAAGAGAGAACAGAGAGGAGGACAGTGAATGTGAAGAGAAATTGAGCAAGCAGCACAATCATAACAGCAAGGGCCAAAGAGAAAGTAGCCGAAAGAGGGAGTGTGCAGCAAACACAACCCCAGGCCTCCAGAGAGAACTGGCTCCTGATAATAACATGGTACCAGCCTGTACCAGCCCACCCTTCCCTGGGAATGCAAGGCAGGTTACCTTGCTAGAGTGGATGCTGGAGGTCACTAGCCTGTACTAGTGCTTTCCTACGTGTTTTGGGTGTAGACAAACCATCAAACCATCTAATGGGCCAGAGTATCCTCATTCTCCCAGCCTTAATGCAATAGGCTCCAATGGCTGAGTCAGCTTTGTTCTCTGACAGGGGCCTGTGCAGGGCTGCACTCGACCCTGGTTCAGGACAGCAGAAAATCGCTCTGGCCAAAAATTGCCCAGACCCTTTACAGAGGAGCAAGTTTTTCTGTTTATGCAGCTTATACCAGGCTCTAGAGGACTGCCTCCAATTCCTGATTTTCCGTATTCCTTCAGCATATCTCTAGATTTGTGCTCCACTTGTCTGCCCTTGGGAGGTGGCCCCACTGACTCTGAGTTTAAGGGTTACCTTGGGGCCAGTAGCTCCGGGGAGGCCATGAGCACCAGGCAGGCCTGACTCGCCCACCTCACCCTGAGGAAGAGAAGAGGAAACACAGAGGAAGAAATAAACAATGAGCAGCAAGAAGAGAAGCCTGTGGGTTGTCTGTAAGGTCCACAAAGACGTGAGATGGATGTCCCACACAGAAGTGCCCACCACACACCAACCTACCATCTGGGTCTCTCTGGGAGAGGAGCATCATTCCGCATCAAGATATTCAGAGTGCAAAATGTATGGATCGAAGGGAGTGGTCCCACCATCCCACATCATATCAGAGCTAACGCCTTTGCTCAGCTCTTTGTCCTCTTTTCCCTTTCTCCTGACTGGTCACCAGTGAGGATCTTCTCTCCTACTTTTGCCCATTCCCTCCAACTTTCTCAGGAAAGGTCACAACCTCGGGCTTATTCCTCTGAGATCAGTACAGGCTTTTTGCTTGGTAAGTAAATTAGCCAGACAAGCTGTTTCATGTAAGAGGAGCTTGTTGGAGAGGCCCCCAGTGTGAGGTCGTTGCAGGGACCCCCTCACTGCTCCTGAGCGCTGAGAGCCGCCCGCCCAGCGCACACAGAACAGGACGGGCCCTTAATGGAAAAACCGATGGTTCACTGGAAGAAGAGGCAATAAATTGCATCTGTCGGCAGGAGTGGGCTGTGGTCTGCAGGGGCTATAATTTCCACTTCCTGACACAACAAAAACTTCTCAGTTTATACAGAACTAATTAAAAAGCTCTCAGGTCTTGCCATTTTGCTCACAGAGCACCCATAAAGCAACATGGAGATAACAGGGGACACAGGACTCCTGCCTGCTGGGAACATTCGCCTTCACCTTCTCCAGCTGACATCACTTTAGCAGTACCTCTTCATTCACTCTCTCCTCTTTGATCCCTCTTTGTGTCTTTCCCCTGTCTCTCTTTCTGTCTCTTAATTACACCCCCTGGGCTTGACAACCCTGCCATTAATTAGCTGCTGCTGAAGGCATTTGGGCATTGCCAGCTTCTGCCTTTTAACCTGGAGCAGGATCAACACTTTCCTGCTTTATTCCAATACATAGCCAGGGATTTGGTGCTTCCCAGCCTCCTGTTCAGGTCTGGACACACAGGAAGGATATTTCAGCCTGGAAGTGGGTGTAGAGAGGCACACAGAAGGAGAGACATCAGTACCATAGCTACTGGAGAGTTAGAGGTGCCTCTAGGTCCAGCGTCTCCTTGTGCAGGTGATTGCAAGGGATCTGTGATCCTCTCTCAGCCCCATGTCCAGTGGGAACAGAGCTCAGCAGAGGGCTCCAGAGAAGCCCACAGATTCACAGCCATGATCGCACAAGGCATCAGTACAGCTTCATTCATTTAACAATATTGGAGCTCTCCTTCTTACCTTTCTGCCGGGGTATCCCTGAATCCCAGGGTCTCCCTGCAAGAAGCAAAAGACAAAGTGAGACTTGGCCTGAGAAGGACAAATCCCTGCACTTTTTACTGGGGATGGAAGGGTATTCCATGGGGGAAATTCACCTCTTGTTCTGAGTGACTCCACTGAGTCCCAGTGTTACTTGCACTGGGCTAGATAGGAAAGGTACAATGAGTACTGGCAGCTGGATAACTGATTCCAGCTCTTTGCCCTGGCTCTACGGTTCCTATCTCCTCGCCCTGGCTACGTTACTTCAAATAAAAACAAATGGGGGTGGGTGGCTGCAGCTGAAAAACAACAACAACCACCCCCCACACTCGCACTTTGGCAAGTGAATAAATGGGAAACTGTGGTGGAGTTAACAATAGCATTGCAAAATCAGTTCCTGAAGCGCTGGTAAATGCTTTGAGAATGGAAGAAGCCAATAAAGCTGTGTGTGGCAAAGGGTTTTGCAAGAGGGGCTGATGAGGCGTGCCTTGCTTGGTCAAGATGCAACTCAGACGCGTCGCCTGGACAAAACCCATGACTCAGCACACAGGCTGGGCCCCACAGGCAATACTGAGCTGGGTTAGAAATCTTTCTCAGCTATTTGATGTAGCCTCCTTTCCCCCTCCTCCTCCCCCCCTCAAAATCTACATATCTCTCCTTGCCAGGATCGTCCACCTCTGGTCATCACCTTGCTACCTTAAAGTGAGGCGAGATGTCTCACCTTTGGTCCAGGAGGCCCAGGTAAGCCCTGTAGATAAAAGACACTGGAGTTAGCAAATATAGACAAAGTTACATGGACTGCAAGGTGACGGGAGATGCTGACTGCTTTAGTTTGAAATGCTCCTTTACGGAGATTATTTGCATCAGGGAGCTCAAACATGCCCAATCTATTGTTCGTGTAGATGGATGTTATCTTAACCCAAACACCCAAATAAGTTCAGGCCTGTAGTGCTCTGTCCTGTTAGGTCTGGTCTCACTGAATCTGAACACTAAAAAGCTGCTTTGCTTTATGCATTGTGCTCCAGAATATTTTCTGTTTCTCAGCCCACTGTGCAGCTCTGGAGTAAATGAGACATTTGCAGCTTCCATTGACAAGCTAAATAGAGGGAATGTAGTAACAAACAAACCACTTCTGTTTTTAACTGAGAAATAACCAAACCATTTACCTGATCCAAACCATGAAGCATAGCAGATACGTGTGTATGTAAATATAAATAAACAAAATATCCACGCAGGAGCTGCCTTCCTGATGTGAGCAGACAGAAGGAGAGAACCACTCTAGATATGCCTCAATGCCTATACCACCCTTGATGCTGCCTGCTTATGGCAATTCAAATGTTTAGTCATCACACCCTTGGCTCCTCAGAGCTCAAAGTGAGATGAGGATGTTGGCAGGACACCCTGCCCATCTATCTTGTGTGGAGAGGTGCTTTTGCCTCAGGGGACAAGACTTCCATGTCCTGCCAGCAGGCCTTGAAAACTCTTGGAGATGGAAACTCCTTCCCCACCACGGGGCCAGTGTGCTATATTTCTCTCTATAGCTCCCAGGAACAGAGCTGGTTTCTGGTACCCACCTTTCCATCTCTGCCAGGCTTGCCAGGTTCTCCTGCTCTGCCCTGTTGCAAAAGAGACACATTAACAGGATTTTCTGCCCCATCCCCTGCCATTTAGCAATTGTATTATTTTAAATGGTGCTTCTGTGTTAACACTCCTTGGCTGCTTGCTACCAGCCTGAGAACAGGACAGGGGCAGGACTTCAAAGGGGCCACATTGGTTCTTATCAGTCAGATTTCTGCTGTGAGCAGGACAATTACACCCTGCGTGCTACTTCTGTCTGCAGAGGCCACAGAGAAGGAAATGGGCCTGGTGTCACCCACTCACATGTGCATGTCCTGATAGCAACGGTGCAGGGCACGCACCACTGCATTCCCTCCTGCTCCCCCTCCTTCCTGGGAACTTTTTCCTCCCCATGCATCTGCATCCCCTGCAAATCTCCTGTCCGTGGCTGTCTCGGCTTCAGAAGAGGCAACGAAGACCAGAGGAAATTGTCTGAGTAAAAGGCTCTTTTGTAATTGGACTTACAGGTGGCCCAACTGGCCCGGGCTGTCCTGGGGTTCCTTTAGGTCCAGCTGGTCCAGTGGGCCCTGGTGGGCCAGGGGGTCCTGGCGGACCTTGGATTCCCGCTTGTCCTTGCTCACCCTGCAGTTTGTTAAAACAATGGGTTATCAGCAGGCAGAGCAAACCCTTCACATCACCACCCCAGGACAGGTCAGCTTGGCTGAAGCAGAAGAGGTAGAAGCAAGTCACAGGTTAGTGCCAGGAGAGGTTTCCAAGAGTGAGGGAAAGTCCTGCTGAGGACAACCAGGCTGCCTGGGCAGCAGGAGCCAACACCCTACAGTTTGCATAGACATCTGAGGCCACCTTGTCAAAGCTGTCTTTAAAAGGGATCTACAGATGACTGAGCAGTCCAAAGAGATCTTCTTCACGAGTCAGTGGAGTACAATTTACATGTCAAGCACTAACATTTCTTGAGCTTCTCAGGAGGCTTTCCAAAGCACTTGACAGTCATATGTGAAGACTCTCGTGACCACACTGGCACTTCCAGGCAGAGCCACAGTGTCTTACCTCAGCCTATTTTCTTCCCTCTGCTATATTAGTTGGACAACACTCCCCCTGTTTTGCTAAGGACCAAAAGTAGAAACGCCACAAAACCAAAAGAAAATAACACGATCACTGTGGCATTTCTGGAGCCTGCCCAAAACAGGCCCAAGTACGCTAGGCAGAGCTTGTTTTTGTAAGATTTAACAAGCTAGTGCGTGCAGAGCCACCTGCCATTTTAAGCTCTCTGAACGAAGCCGTTTCAGCCGGTTCCTCCCCAGGCCCCTCAGTAGCCATTCAGTGGCTGCGGCTCATGCCTCAGCAATGCCATCTGGCCCAAAGGACCTGGACGTGGGACCAAGCAGCACTGAGGAGACAGTGGGTTGGAAGCGCCACATTTGAATACCAGACTGCTGATATATAATTGATGAACCCAGCAAAGTCCTAAGGCACCCACGCTAAGCTGTTAGTCTCATGGGCTCCCCTCCCTAGATAAAACATCATGACATCCTACAGCCAGCAGCCCAGTTTAAGTTTGAAAAACTCTCCTTGGTGGATCCACAGGAAGCTAGAAATCAAACATGGTTGTTTCTCAGTTATAAAGCAACGGGGGTGCGGTTGGGTCTCTGCTGTATTCATCCCCTCTACAGCCTTATACACTGCTGCTGGGCAAAACCAAGTCTGCTCTCAGGCACTTGCATGTGCAGGAGAATGCACAAAATCTGTCCCCTATGTGTGTTCCTAACAAGTGTGCTGTTTATCCTGGCTGCCTTGAGTAAAACATGCAAATACACGGATGCTTGCTTTATTTAGAATGACGAATAAAAGCAATAAGCTGCAAATTTTACTCCTTCTGCCATGAGCTCTATTTAGAAGAAAATTTCCAATACACAGGCCAGGCTCATGGGAAGCTCACTCATGTGTGGAACAAGAGCCATTCTCCTCAAGAGAGCCGCCATGAGCAGGGACACAGGATCCTTCCTGAGCTTCCCTATCCACCATACTCTATTAGAATACACTGCTATTAGAGTCATCAAATCATTTTGGTTGGAAGAGACCTTTAAGATCATAAAATCCAACCGTTAACCCAGCACTGCCAGGTCACCACTAAAGCATGTCCCTCAGCACCACATCTCCATGGCTTTGAAACCCCTCCAGGGATGGGGACTCCACCACTGCTCTGGGCAGCCTGGGCCAGACTTTGACAACCCTTTCGGGGAAGACATTGTTCCTAATGCCTAAGCCTCCCCCGGTGCAACTTGAGGCCGTTTCCTCTTGTCTTGTTTCTTGGGAGAAAAGGCTGACCCCCAGCTCAGTACGACCTCCTTTCAGGGAGCTGTCAAGAGTGAGAAGGTCTCCCCTGAACCTCCTTTTCTCCAGGCTCAACAACCCCAGGTCCCTCAGCCACTCCTCACAAGACTTGTGCTCTAGATCCTTCACCAGCTTTGTTGCCTTTCTCTGAACACGCTCCAGCACCTCAGTGCTCTTCTTGGAGTGGCCCATCCTGCAAATGGTCTTGTAGCTTTTAAATTTGGAAGGGAATTTGGATCCATGAAGACAAGAGATCTGGAGGACACTGGAGCATATTTCTAGATTTCCTCTCACCCTGACTTCTCAGCCCAGCTTCAGAGACTTCCTTCCCATTGCATCTGACAGCACGCCCATCATGGATGCACTGTGGGAAGGCAAAGGGGGCTTTGCCTGTCTCCCTTTGACTCTCCTTCCTCTCTTACCACCTCAGTTGCTGTCAGTCCAGTTCATCCTCCAGACTTAGGGCACTAAAATGCAGCATGGGTGCTGGGGACAGGTGCTGACACACTGGCAGGGGATGGGGAGATGGGGAGCGCAGAAGCCCTGCCCCAGAGCAGAGAGTGGCTGGAAGGAGCTCACTCAAACTCCCATTCTCATTGCTGCCTTGGGCAGACCGTGCTTTGTCTAAGCAAGTGTCCGTCCATGCAGATCCCTAAACATGCAGAACGTTATTACCACATTACAAGAGTCTTCTTAATTCATTTAGCACAAAAAGACTCCCCCAGATCTAACTGGATAATGAACAGATACAGTAAGTTGGAGATCAGGTGTCATTTTCATCAGATGATATTTTTTATTTTTATCCATTGACTGGAGCTATTTTTTCAGTTCTTTTAAACGCCAGTTAGTCCCCCTGATGGCACCCCGGCCCTGCAATGCCTGCTCAGCCTCCTAACACCAGTCTGCGCTCAGCCCACGTCTCTTCTAAGCCCAAGCCCTTGGGCAAAGCACTCATGCTGATGTGTGGCAGCAGCAGGATTTTTCTCTCTCAAGCACTGGTGCTAGCGTTTATTCTGCAGCCTCGAATTTTTTCTTAGTATCCATATATCGGGCTCCTGGAATTGCCTGGTGCTGGCAGATCTGTAGGAGTGGATTACGCTTTGCTCCGCTTTGGGAATGAATACTGCAACAGCAAAACAGATCACGGCAAAATTGTCCGGTGAAGTTAGCCCCTGGGGACCGAGGGAATTTGCAGCCCCAGCTGATGACAGGACGTGGGGCAGCTATTCAAGTTTCCCACTTCATCCTGGATACAAACTTCAGCTTTCAAAGCCTTCCCAAGAGGTCAGTCCTTGGCCTGGCTCTCCAGCTTTTTGCTTTGAAGGGCAACCAGTGCAATCCACAGGGCTTTGAGTGAATCGGTAGAAACTGAATGGAGACCACAGGTTCAAGCGATAAGGTCAGGACTTTGCCAGCACTGGGCAAGGACCAGGCACCTCGTGGCAAAGGCCTGTAGTGGAGAAGGCAGTTCCCTGTGAGCATCTGACTATCTAGACAGGCAGCAGGGTGACAAAACCCAGCCACTTAACAGAGGGTGCCCAGCACACTTCAGCGGGGTAATCACAGCAGTTTGCCCGCACGGGGAAGTTAATCCCAGTCGGTGGAAGGAGGGAGCTTAAAGTGGGCTCATTAAAATCCACATGAACTCTGACTATGGACACTCTTATTCACTATTCATATGTCCATAATTCATGTTATGAATTCATTCCCAAAATAAACTAAACATGAATTATGGCCCTGGAAACCAAAATAAATGTGTTCACACAAAGGTTTAATGAAATTCAATGAAACCATTATAAGAGCTCATTTAAACACGTTTTCCCAAGTGTCTCAGGCTAGACTAGCCCTTAGAAGAAGCGTTTGCCTATTCATTCATCTCAGTTAAATTTCACAGACATTAGCTACATTTCAGCAAGAGGTTTCTAACCTCTTCTGGAGATGCAATACACAGGAACTGACTCCTTAAGGTGGGAGGCTGCTTGTCAATCCTGAGAACAGTTTCACTGCCCATTTCTTTTAGTTTAAAAAACTGGCTTCATGGCTTTTCTTTTTATCCACATTATCACATCAAAGACTTTCTCTGCTTCAAAGAAAGTCCCTTAGCTCTGCCCAAACCTCTTGGAAACCCATCCATAGGGGAGGAAAGACAGGTAGCAAGCTGATTAACCACAAGTATTGGGGTAAGCTTAGAAACAGGCAACAAGGAGAAGTCTACCTGGAAAGTGCGTCTCTTTATGACCGGAGGTGGAGCCAGCCGCACTGAATTGAGGAGAGGCAACAGCTGAAGAAGATCAAACCCAAAGGTCACAGGGCAAAGGAGGCCATTAGGGCACCGAGAGTCAGAGAGCAGGCAGGAGAGAGAACAGAGAAGAGCGGAACAGAGAGATTGCCATGAAAAAAAACCCTGTGCGGGAGCCACGCAGTGCAGGGACCTGCCAGCAGACCTCTGAGCTCCTCTGCACCGGCTCACAGGGGGACTTGCCACTTGCCAGCCCTGGCAGGTTCAGGGTGACCACTCGCCAACCCGATGCTCCCACCACACAGAGCTTTTACTGCTTTCTCTGCTCAGAAATAACACTCTGGGGGTTTTGGACTCGGCTCCACTGACCTCCTCAGGCAGTATTTACTGCGTGACATCCCCTCACTAAGCTCGCCAGTGACGGGACTGTTTCTCTTGATTTCTCATCATCACATTTGAAGCAACTATCAAAATGACAATTTTCTCCAGTTTTTCCAGGTGCAGTTTCCTAGTTCTATCCATCTTTCCTTACAAGAAACATGGTGTATCTCCAGGCCTCACTCCTCCTCAGGCTGTAGGAACAGAGAGAGGCTGGCTGAGGTCAGTAGCAGGCATCAGGGCCAATGAACAGGTCCTGGCATGGTTCATTTAGCTGGGCAGAGAACCATCATGGCCAGGGGTATCACCTTGGGAGCCTGTGCTTTGCTTTCCCTTGTTTAACAGTAACACCAGCCTCTGACCGCTTATAGCCAGGAATGCTGCCTTAAGGCACAAAGCTGACCCGGACACACAGAAATCAAATGCACTAAAGCTCAGGAGCATTTGCTCATCCTTCTGCTGTATCCAGTTTCCACTTGCACGCATGCTGCTGTCACCCTGGCACCCACCATGCCGGCTCCAGGCCCAGGAATGCTCATCTGGCCTGATCCACTTTCCTGTTCCTATCAGTTTTCCATTGAAGCTGCTCTTGATTTACACAGGGGGAAGAGACAGAGGCTTTCTGTGCTCAGGCACAAAAATATGCCCCTGTGCACAGCATTTCCCCATGTGAGCTGTGCGTTCAGATCTGAGAGGTGTGCCCACAGGTCTCCCACCACAGTAACCATATGCTCCCCAACAGCACACTTTACTCCCTTTAAATGTTGTTCTTTGTGTTTGCAGGGAAAGCAAGGATCCAGTCCTGTTGCAAAGTGAAGCAACAACCCAATATTGCAACACCGCCAGCCTGTGATCAGGTGGTTGTGTCCAAATGCACTGATCCAGCCAGCCACAACTTATCGCAACAAAAGCAGTGCTGCTGGAAAAATCAGATTTCATTCGAAGAAAATTCTCCTCTTTCTGAAAGACGGTGCAGGAGCCCTCAAAGCTCAGGAGAGCATTTAGGACTGCACCAATCTTCTCAAGGGGAATGCTGCTGTAAATACTCACACCCCCATACTAGGTGTATGTATAGCATGTCCGTATGAGTCACCTGAACCCAGCTGAGCTGGCTTTGCCCAGGTCCTCAAGTGCTGAAGCACATCTGAAATATTATACAGTTTACAGGGAAGCATCGGGAGGATGCTGGAAGGGATAAGGAGGAAAATGGAGAGAAGCAGTCCTGAAAACAGAGGTGGGACAAGACCCACTGACTGATTCAGGTGCAAGTAGGAGAGTTTAGAGAAGAAACGCGAAGGCTCTTCCACCCAGCTCCTGCCCTGCCCGCTCTGCATCCCAATTGCAAGGTTTTTTCAGAAGGCAGTGTGCAATATTGGATCTGCATCCTCATGCCTTTGCATCAGAACTGGGTCCCGTCAGACTGTTACCCACAAACCTTCAGCGTAAGGATCTGGTTAGAGCGCAGGGCTGCGAGGGTGGTACTTAGGTATTCCTAGGGGACAGTGAACACACATGACACAAATGGGGTCAGTTAGACACACAACATTTCTGAGAGCAGATGGAACACTGCTGGTCCCCTCTTTCCCTGAGCTGGGCGCCCTTCCCCAGGGCAGCACTCTGGAGCAGCTCAGAGGGCCAGCTCACACCGAACGGGTGGCCCTATGCCCAGGCTTGTCCCTCAAAGCAGTGCAAGCTGTACAAACTCATACATGCAAAAAAACCTGAAACTACAACACAAGCCAAGGCATACATCCTAACCTAACATTTCCTTCTGAAGAAAAGAAAGACGAAGCAAAACTGAAACAACATCCCTGATTTTTCAGGATGCTGGTTTTCATTTCCTTGCCCAGAACATCTGACAAAGGACCTTAGTCAATCAGTAGAGCAAGAGCGAATAACAATTCAGTCAAACGTAGCATTTTTACAAGACTCATCCTAATTTTCACTTGGGGAGGAAGAGAAGGAACTGCACCTCTGTTGGCTGATTTGTGCCTCTGGCTCCTGAACTTGCAGTCTGTAAGCAGACCCTTCAGGACGGTCCACACTAGAGCTGATCTGAGGACAGTCTTCCTTCCCATGAGCATATCTCTGCCATGGAAAGACTCATGTGCTTTTTAAAATGTTGAGCTTGCTGCCTCATGAGACCAGAAATACGTCCATGAGAGCCAAGGAAATGTTGCTAGGCTGTGCTGGGACATGAGGCCTTGCACCCACCTTCTCCCTGCTGTCATAGCCCTGCAGTGTGTCACCCCAGGGTGCCTACAACTGTGACCCACCAAGCCAGCGTGCCTTTGCCCCCAGGTCTGGGCTCAGGCTACTCCCAGTGATGCATGATCTGCATCTCTGTTTGCCAGCGTTGCTGCTGGTCCTGCCACTGCTTTTCACCTTGAGTGCTGAGGACAATCAGAGCCAAGGGCTGTAACAGGAACCCAGGACACTGCTTGGGTGAACATTGTTGTTAGCTTCTTTTTAACATAACAATCTAGTGAGCCAGCTCGGCTAAATAAACACAGCTGACCGGCTATAACTGTACCAGGACTGGCACATACCCATGGCCCCCTTCTCCCTTGCTGCAAGCCGAGCTCTCTTCCCTGTTTCTGCTGCTCAGCGCATCCGGGGCCCCGCTCCCACGGGGCCAGGGACCAGAGCCCAGCTAATTGTCCAGAGGCCCATCAAAAATAAACAGAAAGCCCTTAAGCCTGTCTCCCTGTACACCCAGATTACAAATTCCAGCTACTTCATATGATGTTGTTCCAATGCATTTCCAGTGGATTTTCAGCACTCTGGTTGTTTTTAGAGCTGCTTAAATTCTACCGCTGTAATCCCCTCAAACCCCATGATGTACCTTCTCCTCTCTTGGCCGCGGTACATGCCAGCCAGGCCAGAATGAAGAGGCAAGTGGGGCAACATCCTGGCTTTCGTTAAACAGTTGCTGGCGTCAGCCCTGCCTCTCTGCCTCTCCTTTACAGGCAGAAAGCCCACCAGCCTGGGGAGGCTGTGGAAGCAGGATGGAGCTGGTGCAGCAGCCCAAGGTGTGAATGGGTGACCTCCACTCCTCCAGAAACCCCATGTTTTGTTGGGTTTTGGGGTGAGGGCACGGACCTTCCCCACTCCAGCACAGAGTGTCTCCAGGAAGCAGCAATGACAGCATTTAGCTGGGGGTCAGCCCCAGTGGGCAGCAAGAGACCGGAGAACCAACATCCCTCCAGGAAAATCTTATCTGCTGCCTTTCTGCGAATCACATCAATCAGCCCAGTGCTGCCCTCGGGGCCCAGATGACGCATCTTGTTAACGAAACGATCTATATTTCCAACAAAAAGCCGTTCAAACAAAGGGGGATTAACATGCAGGAAGGCGTGGGACAGATGATAATAACGCTAGTGACTTACCCTGTGCGGGTACTCTGCACACTGACCCTGTGAAAGAAGGGGATTAAAAGGGAAGAGTTTAAACCACAAACAGAGAGGACCAAAATAGACACACAGGGTCAGATTCAGAAGGTGTAAATCATTGTGACTATACTGAATTCACTGCAGCTACGCCAGTTTGCACCCAACGAGCACCCTGCCAACGAGCACCCTGCCTCCTGTCCCCTATCCCCAGAGCCCTGGGTTCTTGCTGTAGTTCTCAGGCACTCAAAGCCAGACCGGGCAGCACCAAGTCCCTTCCCCGCTCACTTTTTACATTTAATTTTCAACACATCTCCCATTAAAATTACCTTTTCTCCTTTTTGTCCTGGGGGTCCCTATAAAAGAAAAGTGGTAAAAAAGCCCTCAGTAAATGAAGTTCAGTGGATGCAGGGGGAAAGAGATTAGGAGGAGGTGGAATTGCAAGAGATGGGATACTTACAGGTTGTCCCCTGGGACCTGCAGCACCCTTTAAAGGAACACAATCATGAATGCAAGATGGATTTCCATTTACAGGGACAAGAAAACAAAAACTCTCAGTGTATGAAGTAGGTGGAAACTCGGCTTTTAAAAACAATCATGGAGAAAACTCCCAAGAGAAGTCTGGGTTCCCTTTGTTACTCTGGAGGAGTGAAAATGCACACGTGTTCTGGCTGCACTGCAGGGGGGGATTATTAAAAGAAGAGGGGAAAAATCCTCAGGAAAACACACCCTTATTGTTCCCAGGACCTCAGCTGGCAGCATGTCTCCTTGGTCGACACACTGGGATTGAACCAGAAGGAGCCAGGGCTGAAGCCTGAGCTGCAACTGCCTGAGCGAGGATTGGGCAACAGAGGGATGTCAGCTCACCCCTCTGCCGAGGAGCAAGGAGAAGGATGTTCAACATGTGCTTGCCAGAGGCCTATACTGACACTTCAGCTCAAAAAACAGAATTAGAAGGAGAAAACATTCAGCATTTCAGTGAGTGGAGGTGACTACAGAGCTGCTAGCTTGGTGTACTCATGTTTGGGGATTTCATCATCAGAGATGTCAAGAGAAACAAGACCACATTTGGGTTTCCATCAAGTGCAGCCCAAGTTTATCGTTTTCAACCAAAAGCATTTTAGTACGATGCACATATGAAACAGAGCTTCAAGGCGGGGGGAACCCATGTAATTAAAAAAAAAATACGCTTTTTGTTGTTGTTGTTAGATAAATTGAAAGCTGCCAGATGGGTTTTCAGAAATCTTTCCATCAACTTTTACTTCTGCTATGAGGCCAACCACAAAAAAATGTCAGCTCCCAGAGTATATTTAAAGAACATAATTGCTAACTGCAAGGAAAACATATCCCATGCATAACTAGGGAGTTGCCATTGTGACATGATGAATCTGATAGCCATAATGGAACAATTACAGACGTGCATCCCAGCACTGCTATTACAAAGTTACAGAATTAGGGATGCAGTCAGTGCATTAGCTGAACTAGGATCGCTACCCTGCCTATGAGTTCGTTTCCAACCAAGAGACGTCATTTCAAACCAACCCGCCACCCACAGACAAACATTTATTTTTTTTACCATGTCCCCCTTCTGTCCAGGATGACCCTGCAAAAGAAAGAGAACAGTTTTGTCCACTGCAGTCTCTAGAAGGTGTTGACTTGACTGCCTTACCCCCTACCTCGAGAGGTGCTCACAGTTGCTATACCTTGTCAAGGGAGATGCAACACCATCTATGTGGAGCTTTGCTCACACACCTAACAGGACACCAGCTCTCTGCCTCCCAAAAAACAAAGAGAACAAAGCTCTGGAGGATGAATACAGGATGCCTTGCTGGAGCTCACGTGTGTGTCCCCAGGGCAGAACAAAGGAGACACCGCTGGGTCTGTCTTGAGGGTGATGTTCCTCATGGCAAAAAAAAGGGTCCTGCTGTAGGTAACTGGGTGCCAGAGGTATGTCCTACCAGCTTCTCCATTACACCATGGCTACAGGAAGTGTGGTGGGGAACTTGGCTAAATGGCTGCCTGGAGCTGAGGGTTTCATGTCAGCTGGGTTCATAGGGAAAGTAGCTATGTTTGTGCCTAGCTCTCTCAAGGATGGGAACAACTCAGGTTTCTCTCTCTCTCTACTAGAATGCTGATTATAAGGAGAACAGCATGGAGGTCTTCAGGGTCCTTTTCTTCTTCTACTGCAACTCTGCAGCACAAAAGCAAAGAAAAAGAAGCCATAGGGTCGACTCGAAACAAAGCTTGTCAGCTAAGGCAGAGGGCTGGTGCTTGAGGGAGCTGCTCTGCCTGTCTGATTCGGGGTAGCAATGCTTGCTGAGGTTTTCCCCACAGCAGCCAGGCTGTTGCACTTCTGAAGTGCAAGTTTATAGATTTGCCTAGAAAGGAAGCAGCCACACTCTGCCTTCCCTAATCTTCTGACTCCTGCATCTCCCCCAAGGCATCTGTGGTATCCTCTTGCCTGCCAGTCTCCTAATTTTCTTTTAATCCATGCATGTGCGTGACATTGCAAAATAATCCTCTTAAAAACATACTCTGTAACACACAGACTGGCAGAACAGTGCAACCTAGCAGGAGGCAGAGAAGAAAGACTTAAGGGAAGCTGTTTGCTTACCGGTTTGCCATCCAAGCCAATAGGGCCCTGAAATTAAAAAAAAAAAAAAGGAAAAATTATGAGAAACGCTTTCACTGGAGTGTCTGTCCACCTGCCCCAGCAAGCACTATGTGTCACAGGATTGCACAGGCTGGGGAAAGGACACAGAGGTGAGGTGACTCTCTCTGCCCTCCAACCGAGTCCTGGTGGGTCCCTGGCCCACTGGGTACCAGCCCAGCTTCTCAATTGCTCCTGCAGGGACCTGCTCACTGGCAGCCCATTTCAGCAGCAACACTGAACACAAGAATGGAAGGGAGGAAGGATTCATGGGCCATTGGTGAAAAAAACCCTCAGCATTTCAAATTTTGCAGCATCCTGTAAGCTAGTTCAAAATCAGCAGTTTTCTCGAGAAGACTTTTTGATTTTAAAAGGCATCCACCTTTGAGGGAAGTGGAATTTTTACAAATGATAGAATAATAAAAGTGTCCCAGGGAAGAGGTGACATACAGCTCAGCAGTGTGTTGAAGGTACAATTTGATGAGAAACAGGCTCTGCAGAAGGCTCTCCCACCAGGCACTTTCTCATGAGCTGGGCTGATTTGTTTTCTGCTCCTCCGAAAGCCAAAGACCACAAAGACTTGGAGAGATCTGCTTCTCCTCAGCCCAGCTCAGAGCCCCCCTTTTTCGTGAAGGGCAGAGCCATGGAGCCCAGTCAGACAGTCCGAAGGCTGCCAATTCCCCCCATTTTCCAGGCGTGAGAGTCTCCCTCGCAGACCTGCTCTTGCACATTGCGTGTCCTGGAGCAGCAGCTGAGCTGCCTGGTGGGAGCAGGGATGCGGGGGGTGTTTGTGTTTGCCGTAGGCTTCCTAGTCGTCCAGGATAAATGCATAAGAATAAATAGCAACCGTTTGAGTTCTCCAACAGCCTCAATGCTTCAGGGAGTGTTGCCAGCAGCTGTAGGATTGAAATGAAATTTGCTTTGTCCTCTCCTGGGCTTGTTTTCCATTCCCTTGCCCATGTGCAGCAGTGCTGGAGAAGAATCCCCGCACTTCATACTTTTTATCCTTTCCCTTTGGCATGACCAGGGTGTTCAGCCGAGCATGGCCCCCAGCTGACCTGCATCACACAGGGCCCCATTTGGATCACAGGCACTTGCTGCTATTGTAATATCACCTAAAGGCTCAATTAAGGTTGGAATTTCACCTACCGAGGGGTTATTTTCTTTGTTTGGGGGTATTTCTTCGGATGGTTTTCTTTTACTAAAGAGATCTGGCTTCAACTATGTTATTTTAACACTTGGGGTTTTTTTTAAATTAATTTCCTTTTGGAGTTGTGTGGTTTGGGTTGGTTTTTTGTTGTTTTTTTTTTTTCTTTGTAAGTATCATTTAAAGGAAAAAAAAATAAGAAAAACAAATGAAGAAAAAATTACTTTTTCCAGTGTTATCAGATCGGGTCCATGGTTCCAGACAGATATGATGAGATACAGCAGCACAAATGAGGCTTTCCAGCAATATCACACATCCGTACCTCATAAATTAGCAGTTACACTTACCGGGAATCCAGGAAAACCTCTTGTTCCAGGCTGTCCCTAGGAAGGACAAAATGGAGACAGCAGTTTAGAGGAATTTAAATGGATTTTGATAGACCCCAAGTCCTCCCTGTGGAGCTTTTCTGCCCATTTATCCTGCAACTCTCTGAAGAGTTACCCAAGACTCAATTCCCCTCCAAGGGGAAAGTGTCTTGGGAAGGAAGGGAAATCTCTCATCCCCACTCCAATTTGTACAGGGCCAAGAAAATGCTGGAGCAGGTCCAGTTTGGACTGCAAGCAGTTTCCTTGAAGTTTCTACATTAATTAAATGGGTGTCCCTAGCCCATACGCTCAGCTTTTGGAGTATATTCCAGAGGCTGAGCTCATTTTATGGCAATTCTTGCTGCCATAAACCGGAGGCGTTTAATGCAGGGTGCTGCTCTGTGAGAGACAAAACTTGCAGGTCATTGTGTCTAAATACAGCCATCCCTCCTTTCCTCCTCCTCTAATCCCATGACCCAGTACATTCGTTTTCCTCACAAATAATCTTTTGTTTGTTTGTTTCTGTTTTTTTTCCTTTGAGAGCTAAGAGAAAAGGGAGAGTTAGGTAGTGTGATGAGAAGAACACGACCACCAAGTCCTTTCCCCTGCCTCTTTCTGGCTAGCCAATATTGGCTGCCAGTTTGGGATCAGGTACAGCAAACACTGGCTTGGGGTGCATTTGGCAGCTTCTTCATCACCCACTTAAAAACACTGAAAAGAAAGAAAATGTCCTGGCTGTTAATTTTTCATAGTTCTTCAGTTTCTGGGACCTGTGACATCCCAGGTCACAGTTACTCTTTTATGGGTATCCAGTAAAGATACCACTTTAGTTAAGGATTTTTTAATCTCAATTTCCCCAAAAATGCGTGAGCCAAGTTAGGAAGCAGCACAGACCAGGCTTCAGCAGACCTGGAGGCACACCCATGTAGGTGGAAACAGCAGGATGAGGTAAATCCAGTACCATGCTCATCAGGTGACCACTGCAGCATCTTGCCTTCCCTGAAAGCTGTGCTACGATGCCAAAAAGCCCAGGTTTCTCATGTGTCGTCATGCTTCATTTTGGGGAAGAAAATGCTTTCTTAGGCAATTTAAGATACCACAACTGGACTGTTTGAGTCCCACAAGAGTTTGCTAGGAAAGAGCTAGGTATAAGCAAGGGTTCGCTCCTGGAAAGAAATGCACGAGTGCATCTCTGCCTTAACCAGAGTGATCCCATGTGGTGCCAAGGGAAGGGGAAGGAGGGGATGGGTCTGCTGGGCTGTGAGGCTGAGATTTGCCACAGTGAAGCAATGATAATCCCCTGGGAGAGGGCTCAGAGTCACGTTGGCAGGGAAAACCTTCACCTTCAGGTTACATCTCCTCCAGCCTCCCTCTATCTGCAGAAAGACTTATTGAAGGTGTTTCCCTTCAGAGGATGGGGCCAAATAACCTCTTAGCAGCGTCTGAGGGATGCCCCTGCCACAAAATGCCTCACGTTGCACTGAACAGTTCTGTTTTTATACACAATGCTAGCAGGACCTAATCACATCTGCACTGTTTTTTTAGTTCTGCAAAGTTGAACTTCGTTAGCTTTGCTTTGCAAGATACATATAAAACCACCTGGTCCTGTTGGCCAGTGACCAGGAGGGAAGATAGGCCATAAATTAGAGGATCTGTCCACCGCTGGTTTCTGAAAAGGCAAGAATCAAGAAGAGCCTATCCACAATTCATTAATTTTGGTTTACTGTTGGACACGTCCCTGAACAAGAAGTGCTAAAAAAAGAATTAGGGAGAAAACCTGGAAATGGTGCAATTTAGCTTCCTCTGTAGACTGCAGACTGCTGCCTTTTTCTCCTTGGAGGACGGCAGAGTGATTTGCACGCTATCAAGCCAAAACAACAGTTCAGCAGCAAGCGATTCCAAGAGACTGTTTTTGTTGGGTGGCTGTTTTTCCTTGTCTTCTTTTTAAAATGTTGATCATGTGAAATATGTCATCCCGCGAGCTGCCAAATCATGGAGACCGTCTGTTTCTGCCACTATCGGCGCACTGTCCCTCTCTGGCCAGAAGTTAAGCAGCTCTGAGCTCGAGCGAAAACTTTAACCTCCAAACAAAAATCTGGAAACTATTTGTCATCCCACATCTTTCCGAGTGGCCCCTTGGCCGGGGCTTCCGTGTTTGTCTTCAGTGTTCAGCCATCCTTTTGACTTATCACCAGCTCCCCGGGAAACTGGATCATCTTCACAGTAGGCTTTGGGGGTGGAAGTGTGGAGTTGTGCCAGTCCCAGCACCTCAGGGCTTTGACTGGTGTAGGCAAAGGCCCGTTTTAAATATCATTTACCAACTAAGTTTTCTGCTGCTTTGGAGATGCAATACGTTCTGCACTTTCCCAAACAGCAGCGAAGGCAATGAGGCAAAGCAGCGGCACCAAAGCCAACATTAAAAATTGTCCTGCAGACCAGGCATGTGTCCTTCAAGAAATAGTGGTCCCTGTCTCTGTTTGCAGGACTTACAGTGACAGGGACTGATGGTTTTTCTCTCCAGTTACTACAACCACACTATCCAGAAGGTTGAGAGCTACAGCTTGTGAGAAACAGCAAAAGCGACAAGGCATTTACCCTCCAAAATCCACTGCTTATGGAGCAGGGTGGTCTCTCTCAGAGTCTGGCATGGAGAGACTTGCCAGCTCTTCCTCTTCACCTGGCTACATGGCCAGAGACCATCTGCTGGGTATAAAACACTTGGGGAGATCTCTTTGTGTCCTGGCCTTAGGTTCTGTCACTTCTGAAACTGCAGGGCAGGTGGGCCTGGGAAGCAGCAAAGCTGTTTCTTATTAGAAACACTTATCATGGAGCTTTTGGAAAGTTAATTGGAAAGCCAGATGTAGCCAAGTGTTTGCACTGCCTAGGTCTCTCTCACTTGACCTCTGCTGTGAAACAAAAGTTGCCGGTGGCCCATCCTCTCTGCAGGTCAAGGACGGTGCTCTTCACAGGTTAATCAAAATCGGAAGTGCCCACTGGGAGGGAGAGAATTAGATCCCCAGGTCTTTTTTCATGGAAATGTCTGGTGGAGGCTATGCAGGGATGGAGTGGAAAGGACTGGCTGCATCCACACAAAAGCAGAAGCTTGATGGCTGAACCACAGTGCAAGAAACATCCAGCATTTAGGGCATGTAAATGCTCCAGCCCTTCATGTTAGTCTTTTTGCATGACCCTACCCATGCAAAAAGCTTTGCCTGGCTGGCTCATTGCACCTTGCAGGGACACTGGTGCTGGAAGAAGATGCAAAATCCTGCCTACAGTTTCCCCAACTCCCCAGCCAGCTACAGGACTTTCCAAATCACAGTAGCTGTGCTGTTGAAGAGTTTCCAAGATTTTGGGTACATGGCAGGGACCTCTGAACAACACAAACGACCCATGTTTGTGAATTCCCAAGTCACTAGCTTAGCTCTGATCCTGCTCTTCTGCAAAATCAGAAGGTTTGTCCTCTGCTAATGAAACCAAAGGCTGAGATCAGCCAGGCAAAGGGTGTATTTTCTCCAAAAGCAGTAGCAGCCCTGTTGCAAGAAGGAAATATGCTTCTTCCTTTTAAATACAGGAATACAGTTTCCCTGCAAGGGACGGCTTCCTCATTTCTTCTGAAGTATGAGCTGTAATTTCATTATATATAGTATATAATAGCAGTATAAACCCAAGCCTGGCTCAGCATGGGAACCACAATAGACAGGGGTTTTACTCTCTCCAGCTGATGCTGTGTCTTTTTGCCCCTCCTAAGCCTGTCTCTGTAACTTGCCCACATCCTGCATCAGGAAAAAAATAGAGAGGAAAAGCCACTTACGGGTGGACCACGGGGCCCAATGATGGACATGCCTGCTTCTCCTGGAGCACCCTGCGGAGAGGCAAGGGAGAAAAAAACGGATAAGAAAAGGGGTGAGAAAAGGAGGAGAGGAAATTACAAACAATTATATTCCTGTCAAGACCGGGGTTAGATGTTCAAGGTGCTTCAGGGCTTATGGGGCAGCTGTGGTTTTGGCCTCCCCCAGCTCTTGCCTCACACTTTGGTAGAAAAGTTGCCATTTGGAGCTACTCGGACGTGTCAGAAAATGGAAGCTACACAGCAAGGAAAACTGTAAACACATAGAACACTTTCTGACAGAACAGGGGTTCTGCCCCATTACAAGTGTGAAAGATGGCCTGAAACCCTTGCTGTTTCCTTCCTGCAAATCCAGGAGGACTGCGTCCTACAGAAGAAAGAAAAGAAAAAGGGATGTGCTGGGCTCCAGGGAAATGGGAGCTGTGGGCAGCTCACTGGTTACTTCCAGAAGTGCCTCGCTTGTGTTCTTCTCAAACACAGTTGGGATGTGGATGAAAACAGCGAAGCCCTTGCTGGAAAAGAAAACAGCTGCCACCCACAATGTGTGATGGCCAGGACATGTCCCTGTCTTTGGAAAACGTGGCATACTCCTGAGAGGTGGCTCCAGAAGCGCCCAGGGCTGGGCAGCTTTGGGACAGAGTATGCCATAAACCAAGCAGCCTGCAACCAAGCAGAGCACTCTGAAAAACAAAGCTGGGGCCCGCCAAGGACTCTCACAGAGGACTTTAGGGAAGGCATGGGCAATTAAGAGTGATTTTTCCCTTGTTTGTTTGTATCTATCTGTTGTCCCTTCATGTTGAAAGCTTTGGGCAGAGAGAAATGCAAGGACGCACAGAGAAAAAAACAGGGTGGCTTTGGGCGGTGAAATCTTGGTCTGTTAGATGATGTTGGTTGGCTGCAATGAGCAATCAGTTGCTTGAAAGCGAGGAAGGAGAATCTCTGTCCTACGTTGCCCTTCCTTGCTGTGTTTTTCTCTCTATCTCCCATAATGAGGAGCAAACGGCCCTGGTGCAGTGCACAGATGATCCCTCTCTCAGGTAAATATCCATCCCTTTCCTAGGTTCTATGCGTTGTTATTCAGTTATTCACATACCCCGAACACCTCCATTTTGCTGTTCTCACAGCTGGGAGGTAGTCACAGCTCTGTGGAAAATACACTAATGCTGAAATGTCAAACACTGCAAAACATAGGGGCTAGCAGCAGAATGCTTTGCAGGCTACCACTTCTTTGCAGCTACAAAACACCAAGTCGCCACATGGCAAACAGTTTGCAAGATGGTGTCCCACAGACTTAAACTACACCAATCACTTTTCCTTAGGAGGAAGAGGTCCCACTGTGTCAGAAACAGGAGTGTTCCGTGCCATTTCTTCCTTGCTATGGCTTGCACCAGGGAGGTGGAGGGGAGCTGCGGGTTGATTAGGGCAAGCAGAGCTGCCAGCGGGGAAGAAACTCAACGGTTAAAGTCCAGGAGGCCTCGAGGGAAGCCCTGCATGTGGCCACTGGCTCTTATGCTGTTAGTAAATTGTCTTAAACACAAAATGCAGCATCTGCAGAAGCTGAGTAGCCTCAAATGAATTTGGAAGACAAACTCAAGCTGCTGGGGAAGAGTGGGCAGCCCAGCAGGGGAAATCCTATAGCTGGCTGCAGAGACCGTGATTGTGATGGCGGGAGCTTGAGCTGGCCCTAGAAGAGGACAGTCAGGGATGCTATGGGCTGCGAGGAGCTGACTCACCTTCTCTCCAGGTTGCCCTTTTAGTCCCTGGGTGAGTGGCACCCGTCACAGCCACATGCAAGAGGGTACGGGGGAGAAAAAGAGAGAGAGAGAGACAAACACAGGCGTCAGCAGCAAAAGCACGCTCCCCTGCCCCAAAACTCTGGCTATGAGGCTGGCATATGTAAGGTGGCCTCAGCTCCTGCCCCAGCCCTCTTCCCCATCCTCATTCTGGGATGCCTGAGCAAAGAGCAGCTCCAAAATACAGCGCTCAGCCAGGCAGGGGATGGCCCTCTTTGTTTAGGGCAGAATTATTTGGAAGGGGCAGCTGCTGGTGGCAGGGCGGGGTGCGTGTTAGCAAGGCCACAGTCAGCAAGCCCAGCCCGTGCATGAGGTGGCAGCAGGAGGCACCCAACTTTAGGTGGGAATGCTGAACCAGAGGAGGGCCTGAGCAATGCAGCAGAGGAAATAGAAACATCCCTCTGGCATGTATGTGGCTTGCTGCGACAAGGAGAGCCCCACACCTGAGGGAGGGTGGCTTTGCTCAGGCTGACACCCGCCAAGGATCATCCTGAAAGCCCCTCCAGAATCTTGGGGGTTGAAAGAGGGTGAGAAAGACAAGGCACATACAAGAGGTTTTGACTTACCGGCCGCCCAGGGATCCCCATTGCGCCTTTGTCTCCCTGGCAATTAAGGCAAAAATCAGAGGCAATTAGAAACCGGCCAAAAGCAAGGTTATAAAACAGCACAAATGAGCTACGCCACAGACCTGGCTTCGCGCTGCAGTGGAAGTGCCCAGGGATTTTGAAAGAGGGAGAGAGAAAGTTAGAGAGAGAGGAAAGTATGCTTGTGTGTGCCCAAACCTTCCTTAAGAACGTGCGTGAGCCACCAGTTCACTTCTGCATATGACAAGCCAGCATGTCTCACAACAGAAATTACATATGGCAGCAAAAGAAGGGCAAGAGTTTTCAGCCCCACAAAGTATAATCCTGATTTCCAACACTTCATAAAATCAGAGTCCTGGGAACTGCCTTCTTGCAGTAGCCAACTGTCACATTACTTTACCAAAGTCATCTGGGTGTTAGCAATTTATTTACAGGGTTATCACTTTAAAACAGGATTATCTTAGGCTTGAAAATACAGTCCTGTCCAGAAGCAAGAGAAAAATGTGGGAAAACAAGCTAACACAGGAAAAAGCATGTCTGGAAGAAGACATACGAGCAGCTGTGTTCAGTGTCCTCTACCCTTCTGAGATACTTCCCAGTGCATTGTCAGGGTGTGAACGATCCTAACAGTGGTTTGGGGAATGAGTTTGGGTCAGGCCACACAGAACAGAGCCTTGTAAACACATGAACACAAGACCGGTGGCAATTTTCTTCAACCACTTACCTACAAGGCAGTTTTTTGCCTCTTACAGTTAAATTCAACTACGCAATTTTTAAAAAGAAAAAAAAAAAAAGAAAGAACTCTCTCTGCACTCCTGGTCACCAAAACCAAAAGCTGTGCAGATTTGGAAGACAGCAGTTGATTGCTAAAGGATCTTGACTATCATGGCTTCAGCAGTCTTGTAGCTTTTCCTCTATATTTTGCAAAAATGATGCGATAATAATCTCTCAGTTCTGTTTCCAGCCATGTTGGGGCTTTCCTTGTGTAAAACAGAGCATGCCTGCCCATGGCTGTCTGTATCTGTAGATGTAAACCTGGTTTTCCGGTTCCCGCAGCTGGAGACACCAGTCCCATTGGTGCCACCGCCTCTTTGTGCCTTCCCTCATGTTCAGTCCCAACATGTATGAACATAGAAATCTCTGAAAGGGGAATGCACTTAACTCTATTTGTTTTGCTGGACGTACGCAGAGGCCCCTTTGGACGCGCATCTCAACCTCGCGTGCCTGGGATCAAACTGTCACCTGATGAAAGTCTAGCCACTTCCCTCCATGGAGCTGGGGAGCCACTTGGTATTGGGGGTTTTCCTTTCCACACAGCGCATGTTTTGATAAATTGAAAAGCAGTACACACTTTGCAAAAGCATCCCTTGCAGATGGATGAAACGCCAAACACCGGCTGGATTTTAAATTCTGCAGATGATATATTATGGGAAACTGCTTTCTTCTAGGGTTTTAGGCGGGTTCGCAGTCCTGCTAATATTTGCCTTTCTCTGTGTGCTGACAATGAGCAAAACTCCCGTGTCAGCATCTTGCCCTGAAATTACATCGTGGCTGCTGGAGAACATAATGCTGCATTTTCCTGGGCTTTTAGTTCCTTAAATCCAGAGCTGAGCTCAGGCTGATCTCCCTCCTGGTTTGAGGTAAAAGCTGATTTTGTTTCTCCTGGCTGTGCTGTGGCTGGTGCCTGAGCAGGAAGAGCCCGAGGTCAGGGCTGAGCCGTGTCAGGTCTCCAGTGAGTACCTGGTGTCGGAGTGGTCCATGACGGCACCACGTCTGGTATGTGACTGCGCAGCGAGTGTTACAGCCCTCCAAGTAAAAACAGCAAAGGGGGAGCTCCCGGTAGGACAGCAAATAAATGCCAGATGTTTATAAGGAGCGGTTGTCTGTGACAGGGAGCCAGGAAAGAGCACTCACAGGTGGATGATACCATGTAGGTTGGTTACAAAGTCATGTAAAGCTGCGTGCAGCTCCCAGATTGAAGCTAGAGGAGCATGAAAGGCAACAAGCAGCCTCTGTCCCAAGCTGGAGGGATAGCCAGAAGCACAGTTTGCATTTTGTTCTTTAGAAAACTGTCTGTTATGACTTTTGCAGTCTCCAGGTGAGCAGCAGCCCTGGGGAGCAGGGAGTCATCGCCAGGAAAGCACACAGCTGAAACCCTGAAATGCACATTCCTCACTCATGTCTATCTACCTCAAATGCAGATAAAGTTATCATGGACTTTTGCACTTGTCCCAGAATGACTTAGGCCTTTTAAATCCTGCTGCAATTAGCAAGCCCCATCAGCAAGAATACTGCACATTGAGCCTCTTCAGCCGGAGTTTTAAGGCATCTCCGAAAGTAGCACGTTTCCCACATGCAAGAGGGTTCGCAGAGATTATGTTACCCTTAGGTTTGGTCCTACAAAGCTCCTGTGGTCCCTACTCTGTTACAAGCCACGTCCTGTTCGCAATATACTGTTCCACATCAGGTTTGCTGTGCGAGGTCACTACCTTCTCACAGCTAATGAAGCCTGGAGGCCTACTGATGAGAGTACTGCCAGACAGAGAGCACAAGGGAACAAAAAGTAAAGAATGAAGTATTTACCAGGAGCCCTGGTCTTCCTGTAAGGCCCTGAAACAAAATCCACACAAATGGCGAAGGTTAGCTTCAAACTCTGAAGGGAGGGCTTCGTAAAGGGATGAAATCACATGTAAGGGTTTAGGAAACAGTGGTTAAAAAGCTCTCCACAGCTCCTTGACCATCAGCTCTGATTGCTTTGGTTTCCCAATCTCCTGTTTGTGAAGCTTTCTCCCCTTTTGGCATGGCTCTACCCACAGCACTCTGCACAGGCTCTGTAGGTATCTGCAAGTCCACGGAGAACAAGCTAATTACAGGGCTCCGACTTTCTTCCTTAGTTTCCATCTGCTAAATATTATTTTTTCATATATGGAATTGCTGCAGTTGCCACAGAAATGTTGCATGTTCAGAAATGGGAGAGAAAATGTCCGTGAGAGGATCCGGATGTGGTCCAGACGGCAAAAGAGTCCGGGAACCTCAGGACTATTGCACGATTTCATCACTTCCTTCGTTCCTTCGCCCCTTTTAGTCCCAATCTCACCAAATTTCTTACATGACTGCAGGTTGCCCTTGCCTTCACCAAAGCCTTGACTGATTTCAAGGATGACAGTGGGAGCATCTGTTGGGCAATAGGAAAGCACGAAGGCCCCTTTTGCTGCCGGAGTATTGCTCATCCCTTTCCCTGGCTTTCCTCCCAGTCAATCTAAACTACAAGCAGGGCTCGGTGCATTTCTGATGCATATTTCTGCCCACCCCCACACTCAAGCCAGCACCAGCACCGAGTGCTCAGCCCTGCTGCCCAGCATATTACTTTTTGCAAGCTGGGAAAGAAACCCAGGAGAGAGATGTGGGGCAGTCAGCACTTTGGGGTCACTATCCAGAGCGATGTGTATGACAACCAGCCAGGCAGAAGCCCAGGTCCGTTGCTCATAAACTTGAGTTTCCACGCAGTTTTAATCACAAGAAATGTGAGGGGGGAAAATATTTCCTATGGTGACATGAAGGACTCTGCTTGACTCTTCAGTGGTAAACTTTTGCTCACGGTGACTGAACCAGTCTTGCTTGCCAGCCGATCAGAAACCCCACAGGTCCTGAATGAGACAAGGGTCCTGTTAGCCCAAGACAAATTCCACTTTGGCTAACAACACTCGGTCTGTCTGACTTCCTCTTGTTATTTCCATTGGCTGTAGCATTCCTCGCGGCCTGTCCTGAAAAGTCTGCGTGCAGAGACAGGTTCAGGGGTCACAACAAGCCAGGATACGGTAGCATATATTGTCAGCACTTACTTCTCTGGTGGTCCCATGTGTTTCTGCCAGGTTTCAATCTTTCATTGAGATATTAAGTTTCTAACCCTTATTGCTGCAAAAAAAAGCCTGGAGTGCACGTCTTCCTCTCCCTGCAAAGGCGCAGACTGCTCTCCGGGAGATGTCTGTGTTGGCCTATTCATCTCTCTCTAATTTCTCACAGCAATAATAGACATGCCAACACCACTAGCCATTTTGTGCCCATCCCATCCCTTTAGCACCTGCCCATGGTGGAGTAGCAGGGACACAGCCCCACGAAGACTCCACTTGCAGCCCTCTCCAGAGCAATGTTTTCCTCACAATAACCCAAATCCAAAACTGAAGTACATCCACTTCAGCAGCCAGTCCTGAAACCCCCTGGGACAAGCTATCGCTGAAGATTTGCGTGGATCAGGGCTTCCAGCTGTAAAATGCTTTCAGACCTTTTGGCCTGCAAGGTGCAACTTTTTGGAAGATTGTTGCCATTAAATCAGGCTGTGCTCATATATCTGTGGGAGTTCAGTCTATAGCATTTCAGCCTGATGAAAGGGGAAATAGGTTGTGCAGCAACTACTCCTCAGAACATCATCTGCAAACTGTTTAAGACATTTTTGCATGAACAGACAAAAGATGACTACCGTATGTTTAACTTCTCATGTTCCTTCACAGCAACCCAGTATAGTTACTCTATTGTACACGAATATAAACCATTCCCATTTCCTCTGGAAGGACCGTACTAGAGACAATATAGCGTTTCTTTATAATCCTGAGAGATGTCGATACATGGCCTCATTCCTTGCATTGCTGCTTCTGGTTCACTGTGGGTCTCTTAATAGCTGTTAGAAAACTTCTGCAATAACCTAGCTGTTTTCCTGAAGCCTAAATCGTCTGCGCTGAGGTTTTGCATTAGCTAACATTTGAAAAGGAAGCTGTCAGCACAATTTTTCCTCTGAAATTGATCGTTGTGCAGCTCTACTTGAAGGCCCAACAGTTCAGCAAGCCTGGGTGAGTAGCAGGGAACAAGTCCCTACAGCTCAGCTCCTGCCACGTGTTTGCAATCTATCTTTCCCTTTTTCGCAAGCATGTCTGGTTCAGAGTGTGGCATCCGACATATGAAGCACATACAACCAAATCCCCCGGGGTACGCGGGGCCAACTGGTAGTGCACAGATCCCTGCACCCCTCGCGTCTGCCGTATCCCCGTCCCTGTGCTCCCCCCTCCACCTCGCCCTCAGAAGCTGCGATGCAACCAAGATCAATCCCACCCCAACACGGGTCCTGAGCACCCACAGTACTTGCAGTTTAGGAGATCCTAGGGTGCCAGGACTGCAAAGGTGGCTACCGCACCAGAGACCACAGACAGGAGACCTTGCTAGTTCATGCCCCGCGAACTCTGTCAATAGTTTCTAGAACCACAGAGGTTTGGTACTTACAGGTGGGCCTGAAAGAGAGAAGGAAAAATAAACGATAATTAATTTTTTAATACAATAAATCCTAACAAGAAGAGCTAGGTAAACACATTGCACCATCTTTGGGTGTTGATCCTGATGCTGCTCCCATTTGCTGATGCACTTTCAAGTCCCTGCTCGTTAATTAAGGTATCCCCACAATTAGCAGCACTTCCATGTGAACACAAGGCAGCTTCTGCAAGCCTGGTGTTGGGAAGGCCAGGTAAGTCAGGCTCTTGACACTGCTACACCCATTTTTGGTCCTTTGGCACACCGGGGTCCCCTCCATGGGCGTGACGCTGCTGAGCATGGGGGACTCATTACTTCTGTGACCCCACCTTGCATCCTGCCCACCCCTTGGTGTTGAGAAAGTCAAATCCAGGGAGGCAAGAGCCCCTTCGCTGGTAAAAAGCCTATGCATTTTGCACCAGCATTGGTGATCTTGCAAAGGCATGAAAAGCTTAATGAGGAAACTACAGCTTTTAAATACATCAGGTATCTTTTCTCTTTAGTATAAGCTAGTTTTCCCCTTTGCTGCTTTGCCTCTGATCCCATAGGAGCCAATCTGCCCTCTTGGAAGAAATTCCCTCAAATCCTTCGGTTTTCTTTTATTTTGGGAAGCTTTTTGGAACCTGCCGGTGCAGAGCACAGCATCCCCCTCATACAGAACCATCATACAGTATATATCACAGCTTAAACAACACATTTCTTTCATCCGTTCCCAAAAAATTCCTCAAAATTCTGACAGATATTGTGCGTGTGGAAATAAACCCCTGGACTCACTATTTTGTGGTTTCCTCTCTGTGGGAGAAGCAAGACACATCACACAACTGTCAGGGGTTTCTACATTTTCCATACTTTATAGAGACTCCATTTTCCTTTTTTTTTTCTTCATGTAGAGTGCCAAGAAGTAAGACTAAGCAGTATAACAGGCAAGCTGACAGATAACAGGCAGCAACCTCTTCTTTGCATGGGAGGCAGATGTCACAGCAAGCACCTGCAGAATACGTCGTCATCCTGAAAATGCCCCTGGCTCAAATTCCATAAAAGAAACTGGAGATGTTGTATGAACATACATTTTCCGCACTGGAAGTCTCTCACTTAGCGTGACTCCTTCATACCGGGGACTACAGCAAATGGTTTGGCTATCAAGCTTTGGTGACCTCAGATTGCACTGTTATATGCCACTCTTAAGTCTTTTGCTCAGCTTTCATTATGGTTGATCACAAGAGGTTACCTCTAGAGGGTACTTTTTGGTTAAAAAAAAAAAAAAAAAGGTTAGCACCTTCATGGTGACTGACAGAGTTAAGGTCAATATTCACAGCCAGAAGGTTCAACAACTCAAAACAACTCCTCCCAAATTTAGGACAGGAGCTCAGAGGGTCCCAGATTTGGTTGGTCTGGAAATCAATGGCCATTGTTGGTGTTGAGGTCTCTATCCTACCTGGCATGCCAAGTCTAAACAACAAAACAGTTTTTGATCAGACAGTTCATTTTGAAGGGCAAGGTCAGACTCAAATCCGGGAATCCTAATTTATGACAGACTAAGGGAAAAGAAAAGAAAAAAAAAAAAAAGAGAACATTTTCTGAGTCTGAGTCTGGCTTGGATGACAATAAAGTTCTGGAGAGAACTGTTTTGGAGAGATTTTTGCTTCAGAGCAAGCGCCCTGTCACAAGGTCAGTGCTTAGAGCTTGCCAGTGCACGGACTTTATTTCCATTAGCAACACTACAGACCCTTAATAACCCGCCTACCCGTCTGCGTGGGTTTGGGGCACTCATGGACTGCGTGAACCAAAACGTTTAGCTAATGGTGAAAGAAAAACATAAAGGCAAGCAAACCCTGAGCCATCTCTGCCCTCACAGACCAAACACGACCAGACAGGAGCACAGCCTGTAATGGAATTGCAATACCACTGAGAGAAAACATAAGCTTTTGTTTGCTCCAGAAGCTACGTCCACAGAGCGGAGTAAATCAGCAATGCCGGCAGCTCTGGGCCCATCAGGCCACACACCCCAGACAGATCAAAGGCAGGAGGAATATTGGAGGCCCATCTTTGTTATATACCCTCTATAAAATTAATGGTTATGTGAAGGAGAGGCTGCACTGTCTTGTGTAAACACACATCAGTGAGCTGCAGGGATGATCTTGGCTGCAATAAGTCAATCAGTGGAGACTAGCCAGGGACTGTACTTCAAATGCCGTGACCCAGGAGAAAGCGAAGCCCTTGGATATAGTCACTTTGAAGAGCAACATCGTCTTGCATTGGCTGGAGGAGGAGGAGGAAAGATGTCCCAAGGACAGCGGGGAGGGAAGAAGTGCTGCTGGATAAGCTGTTGCAAGGCTTCAGAGATTTTACAAAGTGAAATAATGCTTCAGCAAAAGTGGATTTGTCATGTTCTGTCACGGTGATTAACGAGAAGGCTGAGTAGAGCTTCTAAAGAGGCTCAGTCTTTAACAGAGCAAGAAGTAATTTAACACACATTAGAAGAAAGAGCGGGCAAAGGAGGAATGGGATCCTCGGATCTCCACTCTCAACCGCTCTAACCAGTGGTGGCCAGGCCGAGCCAGCCTCTCCCGGGCGGCACCGGCCGTGCTGTGTGCAGTGCACCAGGCTTGCTCCTGGCCAGGGGTCTGGCAGGGCTGCCCCGGACTGGTCAGGGATGCTGGCAATCCTGTAAACCAAGGGAGGAAGCCTACAATTCTGCCAGACTGCACAGGACCTCCTCATGAAAGCAACATGAACTGCAACAGAGTCATCGCAACACTATGTTGTCCCCATGCTCCCTGGCTCCTGCAGTCCCAGCCAGGTTGGGGCAGCTGTGTAGAAAGAGTCCTGACTGCACCCAGGTGGGCCAGGTTTTGATACTGGTGAGCTCCAAAGAGCTCCACAAACAACCAAGAGCCAACAGCCTCCACAGCCACAAGCGCAAATCACACCTATGGGGGTTCCTCCTCTCCCATGTTTGCAGCAGGCTCTTTTGGGATGAGACAGAGGCAGTGCTGCTTAGGAGATGAGCTAGATCCCATTGCCATAAACAGCCAGCAGAGAAGGGACAACAAGTCAACAGAGCAGGGATCAAAGCTACTGTGAACATTTCTAAGCCCTTTTCATAGCTAAGCGCAGCCAGCAGACAGACCCAGAGCTCCCAGATCACCAAATTCCTCAGCCTTGCACAGGACAGGGAGCCCACGTTCGTAATTAGCACCTCTAGATCCTGTGTGTTTTGAACCTGATCTTGCCAGGACCAGAGCGATGCTGGTGCTGGCATGCAGGCTGCAGCACGACCGTCCGCCCACAACGGGCAGCTCAGGAAGCATCTCTCCGTGCCGGCATCTCGCTGAAAGGCACTGGAGGGCTGTAAGCGACTACGATCGCTGTTTATCCAGCTGCGGGGCTTGTCGAGCAGTGAGGGACGGAGGAGGGGACAGAGCAAACATGTCGGGAGTGGGTGAGTGGGAGGAAGCAGTGGCCTCCTGCAAAGAGAAGACCTCCAGAGCACCTTTGAAAAGGGACATTGAGAAAACAAAGTATTCTTGTGGGGGTACCCGGGTCCCTCCAAACATATGGTCTCTGGAAATTAGCACCATCTGCACTGTCCCTTCTCAGCTGCTCTGGATTTTAGGCAGATAGAAACTTTCCTTAAAGAATCTGTGCCTTTCCTGTCGCCCAAGCGAGCAGCCATGGTCTGCAGACAGGAGGAGTCCACCTTATGGCACATCTAGAGGTGGCACAGCTGTGATGAACAGCAGGGCCACGCCACACAGCCCTTTGCTCACTTGTTCTTCCCTATGCCGTGTTCAACCAGTGACCATCCAAACCAGAACTGCAATGACCCCTTTTCCCTCACCCACACAAAGAGATAAAAAGCCAGCCTTCATGCTGTAGCCTCTTTGGGCTCAGAAGAGGAGACGCTTAGTTTTCTAAGTGGGTCATATTTGTCCTGATCTGGAAAGTCCCATGTCCCAGAATATCAGATCTTGAAAACTGGACAGGATTAGAATGAGTCAGTGTAGTGTGGGACCTCCTACTGATGGCAGAGATAACCTCTAGCTCCGGAGACAGCAAAGCTCTCTGGACTGATAGGATCATTGAAATTATCCCATCCATTTAAGGACATTTCCTGATGTCTGGAAAAGCATCCATTCTTAAAAGGCTCTCTAATGCTGTTGCTTAGTTATTTTTTTCTCTAACTTCTTGGATTCAGGCAGTCCAGTCTTTGCAATGTGAGTGCCGTCCAGCCTGCTCCAAATGCTCACACAGGAGGGATTTTTTTTCTTCTCTATAGCACACACAAGACAAGGAGGACAGGGAGGGAAAATAACTTGGGTCATCCTCACTACACACTCCGGCAGAAGGGGAGATGTAAACATGTAATCCATCCCTGTGAGGAAATCCAGCCATTTCACGGACCCAGAAGGCAGCCTTAGCAAGTTAGAGAGATACAGTTACTTCCTGACATTCAGGACTATGATAATTGATAACAAGATAGCTGTGGCAAAGCAATTAGTTATGAAATGCTGATTAGAATGTCAGCAGCCCGAGCCTGACCTTACTCAGGGTGGCAGGATCTCCTTGTTCATGGCCCCATGGGTGTTCAGCACAGCGTGACCCTGTTTCAGAACTGGCAGACCCCAGTTGGGTGTGTGGAGCCCAGATGGTGGGTTTGGTCTATTTTAAAGACTGGCAGTGCTGCAGCTTTCACACAACAGATCCAGGGTACTCATAGTCTTTTAGAGACACTTTCCCTACTTCCATCAGGGTACAAATGGTACAAGGGGGCATGGAAGGAGCATTAACTTAGAGAGCTGCAAACAAAAAGGCAATAATGCCATGTGCCTTGCCATAATTCAATATTATTAGAAATTAAAGACAACAGAAATCTTCAGAATAAAACAAAAAATTTTAAACAAGAGGGATTACCCAAAGCACACCCTCCAGAAATGTTGCTTCAGGTGTTGTCAGCAATAGAAAACAATCTGAGTGTATTAACTCCCTCCAGAGTTCCTTGCAAAGGCCAGGCCCCTCCGCCCCCCAAAACATCCCCCCCTTGGCTACACTCTTGCAGAGCACCAAGAGGTTCTTCAAAGGATCACAGCAATGTTGGACAGCCAAAAGGCTATCAGGATTTCACTGCCAAAAAATGTGATCAATGCTAAGCTGAAGCACCAGGTTATGCCAGTCACTCAAGCTCGCCTCTGAAATCAAACCCATGACATCACTGAGGCTCGACAGTTAATATCAGCAGCTGTTGAGGATAAAAGTCACTGCTCAGGCACTCAGAGCATCCCAGTGTACCACCACCACTCCTTCCCACCAAGGAGAAGGCCTCAAGCACGGCACTAGGAGGAGAAGTCCATGGGAAGCCATGCCCAATGCAAAAAAAAACATGTGGAGCCTCACAGAAAAATTAACACACTTAAACAGCAGTCTCAAAAATAAAAGAGAAGATCTGATAGCAGAGTTAAGCCATAGACTCTAACTGCATCTCCAAGCATCTGCTTGTATAAAGAAACATCTATAAGGACAATCAGAGCCAGCCAGCCTCCGGAGCCAGAAGAATCTGATGAGGAAATTCTGGGCCATTGGCATAACCGTGGTGAGCCCGTTAGGCAGATTAAAGTGCTCAAAGATGAGGGCTCAACAATAGCCAAACAGAAATATTCCAACAAACATTTGGGAGAGCCCCTCATGAAAACAAAGGGCAGGAAAGGGCCAAGAGCAGATGGCCCACATGGTGCTGGCTGCTCCCAGGATGAACACAGCACCTCCGGCACAGTGCCGGGGGAGAGGCAGCGGGATGGCCAACACAGGGCAGAACAATGCTCATTTTGGGCAGGCATCCATGGGTCAGCAAGCTCTTTCCAAGCAGCAAACAATCGCATTTGTCCCTGCCATGCTGAAGCACTTAGTACCACTGAAAGCGGAGAAAACAGGGCTGGGAAGGGCCTCCGGGGTCAGCTCGCTCAGTGAGTTTTTGCTCTTTAGATCAGGAGGCCCCCTCGGGGTTTTCTAGTAGTGGTGCAAACCCCTGGATGGTAAATTGAAACCGTGCAGAAGGAAGCTCATCCTGCTCCACCACCTTCTGCCAAAGAGCCAGTGTGCCCCTGGGCCCATGCAAATCACCAGCCGAAAACTGCTGCTCTTGACGATGCCCTTTCTCTTCCCCTTCTGCCTCCCCTGAGCAAGCCAAACAGAGATTAAAGGATTCCCAGGGAATGAGAAGGATACAAAATCGAGGAGGGAACATCTTCAAAGCAACCAAAGGAAAAAAGCCTCTACCTAGCCCATTTGGGCAAGTGTTTCCCTAACGCGTTGCTGTCCTCTGGGGATGGAAACACTGCACTCTTCTCTAGCGATCCTGTTGAGGCAATACCCATGCCCTGGCTCATGAGGCCATATTTATTATCTTTCTTAGATACTACCCAAAATTTCCAGTGTTGTTCCTTAAGTCAGTCAATGACTTCTGATGCACCACAAATTCAAAGAACAGCTTTTTTTATTTCTCTCCTTTTTGCGGTTACCTTTTATGTGTTCGAAGTCTGCTGTCCTGTTCCCCACAGTCTTCTCTTGTCTTTAGACTAAACAAAACCTAATTCTTCCAGCCTCTGCAGAGGCCATGTTTTCTGGACCTGTGGTGGTTCTTGTCACTCCCTCTCAGTGGAGGGAGTGACATTTTCCTCTTGAAGTGTAGTTCTCAACTAGCAAACTCCCCTCTAGCTCGCTGCGGGAGTCAATGGCAGACAACCTGGTGAAGGCAGAAGACATGGTGTCTATTTACCTTATCCACAGGGTCATAATCACAGAGGGAAACTGAGTTCCTCCCTGTCACCACCTCTGCCTTGCTCTTATCTTCTGAAATGTCA
The DNA here is from genome assembly GCA_013400335.1 of Eurystomus gularis. Classification (NCBI taxonomy): domain Eukaryota; kingdom Metazoa; phylum Chordata; class Aves; order Coraciiformes; family Coraciidae; genus Eurystomus; species Eurystomus gularis. Next base: position 71,529 of record VZZY01023295.1, on the reverse strand, counting down.
CTTGTCCTCCATGAGCCCTGAGAGTCTCAAAGATTTTTTGCAGTGTTCCTCTAAGAAGCTGGTGTCCTCACTGTCTGGTGTGACTAGTTCTCAGACTCCAGTGAGAAAAAAGGCCATCTCCTCACTCACAAGGAACTTCTTCAGCATTTTCTTGTTGCCTTTGATAGTTCCACCTCACCCTAGGCTTCCAGATTTTCATCTTGCATGCCCATTCATTTTAGATCTTTCCAGCTTTACTTTTCTTCTGTCTTGAATTTCAGCTTGCTGAGGAGTTTGATTTTTTTCAGTTGATCCCTTCCTGTAACTCCTTTTCACTGGGACTGTTTCAGCTCATGCCTTTAACAGAGTTTCCCTGCCAGACTGCTGAGTCTCCTCAAATTCTTCCCCAGCTCTTGCTCTGCAAGGGCACTACCCTACTAATTCTCCAGCTCCTTCTGTGGTTTTGAAGTCCACCTCAAACACCTGGACATTTCCACAGAGTGCTCACAACTCCCAGTCTGAAGACATACATGCGAATGCAATAAGCTACCACTCCAGTAAAAATCCTACTCGTGGCAGAGTAGATGTTTGATAGACTCTCTGCAGCTCCAACCCTACATCATCTAGCACATCCTATTCCATGTCAAGAATGTGGAACGTGGTGTCTGAAAGCTCTGGGGAGCCAAACAGGTTTGAAAACAGAAGCTGGTAATTCAGGAGAAGCCTGACGTTCCTCCATCCAGGAGCTGACCGCTTCTTCAGCACTAAGTCAGGCTCTGTACAAGTCCTGTTCCTCAGAGAGCTTCAGAATTAGGACGGAACACAGGAAAAAACTGGCCAAAGTAAATCATGGCATCCTAAAGCCAAAAAAAAAAAAAAAAAAAATAATCTGTGTCACTTTTACTTCCTGCTGAAAATTACAATCTCTCTCATAAAGTGGCTGTCTGGGACAAGCAGAAAGTTAGAACTTACTCTAGCTAATAACTATTTAAACAAATTCTCTGATCATGCACTTAAAATGCAGATGATACATTTTACTCACTTGTCAAATTGCACAGATTCATCTTCTTCCTGTATCATTTTGGCAATTAGTTGCTGATTTAAATATCTAGTGCACTTTTACTTTTTTCCCACCCTAATTCTTGTTATTCTTCCCTCTTTTCCATCTGCTAACTCTTTTCTTCTTCCTTCCTCCTTCCAAAATACTTTGCAACTTTTATAACAGCAAATTCTGTCACCTACCCCGGGGCAGAACAAAAGAGCATTGTGTTCAATTTATCTTTTAATAGACTCCTTCCTCAAATACCTCACGGACTGCCAGTACTGTCTTCCAGACCCTGTCTCACACCCTTTTGAGTTATGAAAATGTTTGGGAGGGTCTTTCCTTTAACTGAGGCATTTTTCCACCCAAGATGATTGATAGCCCCAGTTACCACTAATTACCCTATCAGCAGCTGGACATAAGCCTAGCCACAGCGCTCTTCCTCCAGAGGCTGGCAATGCATCCCTGTCGCTCGTTATCCTCTTCAAGGATGGAACAAACTGACTAATTAGAGACACCATAAATTCTTCCTTCAGGCTCTTTCCTGATGCGCTGCCTTGTTTCCAAACAGAGCATGTGGAGGAGAGCGGGGCCGATGCTGGTCCTTTTAAAAGGAAAAATGCGATGGGGTTTCTGAGCCTGAGCGGGTTTGCTCAGCGTGTTTTATTGCACAGGAAGAGGAAAGCATTCATTCATTCCTCCAAATCTAGCTGATGCTTTCTTAGCACGTCTCAAACTCCGAGAGGTTTGCTTAGCTTGGCTACCCCCGTGCAGGGCTCTGCCATGTAGGAGCCAGGCTGCAGCAACAGCCACATATGGAGACAACCCGTGTTGGCTAACAGGGATAAAAGCATTCATGGCTTTCCTTACCTAGAATGAACCGAGCGTGCAGATCCCTTCCCTGTCGCCTCTGGTGTCCAAACCAGATGCTTCACACAGCACAGACTACAGAGAAAGCCATCGGACTGGAAAGGCACAAAATAATCCCACCAACTGCTGCCTCCCTGTTGAGCGTGGTCTGGAAAGCACCTGTATTCTCTCATCTTCTCAGTGCGGCAAATTTGACTCAATGAATAAGTTTGCTAAACTCTGTCAGGACCACCGTCTTCTTTGAAACTGAAGGAGTTTTCTTATTTAGGCATACAGGTCATTATTTTTTAAGGTAGTGAGAGATAATGTCAAGAAAAAAAAGAGAGCAGTGAAGACAGAAAAGAGGTATTTTCCCCTTCCCCCAGAGCAAAGAAAAAATAACTGTGAGGAAAACCAACCAGCTCTTCCTCCAAGCCAACAGGCAAGGCCCTGAGGGCATGAGGAGAAAAGTGCGTTATATTTAGAGAGAAATTTCTCCAGAGTACATGAGGTGTCTGGAGAACATGAGCTACACTGACCTGGCAAAAAATTATTGGGGCTGCTCAGCCACTGCTAAAGAGCCCCAGGTCCTACCAAAGCATCAAGGACTCACTGTTGTAGGAAAAAAGAGCAAAGAGGAGGAATGAGGGCCAAAGTCTGCAGCAGTTTGCTGCATGGGGAAGCCACATGGGAAAATCCATATGGAGGAGGAGGCGGCAGTGGCTGAACACATGCCAAACCACGTGGGGCTGGGGACAACGCATGCTCCGCACCAGCCCTCAATCCCAGAGTCGCGTGTTTGTAGCTTCCCTTCCTAAAGGACTTGAAAGTCACTTCCCGTCACTGTCCCAAGAAACTCCAGGACCTCTGCCTGTTACGAGGCAGGTTAATGTAATAGCAGAGCATAGGGATCTATCCAGGATGGCTTTGAAATTCAGAGAGAGAAATATTCACAACCACACTCGGTAACCCCCATCTCCTGCTGTTTCCCCGGAAAATAATGACATCCATTCTAATCGTACAGGCCATCCATAAACAAGAGACCACCACGCATATTAATTGGGGGTAAACTAAGCAACATGAGGTTACATCCTTCAAAAAACCACACTTCTTTGCCCCTCTCCTTTCCCTCTGTTTTTAAGTGCACATTAAATCACATTGCACCAAGGATGCCAACCAGCCTTACAATACCACAGCTTCTCCCAGAGTTTTGGACAGGTAGGGGCTAAGTACGTTGCTCCCTGGTGAGCAGAGGGCTGAGACATGGCTCCCCTGCTGTGGCCAGGGCTGTGCCACAGACCCATAAGATCTGTGGGGTGCTTCTGGGGTTTCAACCCCACATTCATCTGTATGGCACTTGTACATAGTAGGCTTTAAGGCAGAGTTAATCTGTAGGCAGTAACTGCTGTTTTGGAAGACATAACTACTCCCTCTTTACTGCCAAAATCCCTCTAATAAGGAGCTAACATTTAAAAAACAAATAAAAATATTTTTTAAAAATCCCAGGCCATTGTGTGCTTCAGCTCTGTTAGGGATGAGGCCAACACACAACTCCCAGCAGCTGCCATCGCCTCCAGCAACTTCTCCTCCCTTGAATGGCAGCAGCTGAGGATAGAGGAGGAGGACAAGCAAAGAGCAGCCACTGGGATCTGGCCATAGCCACCCAGTGCCATATCCCGGTGCCGGGTTCAGCCGCAGGAAGACCCCTTCCCAAAGTCAAAGCACAGTCCATGGCCCTACAGTCCTCTACCTGCTGCTGGTTGAGCTGCACAACAAGAGCCTGGTGTGGATGGGATTGCTGGGTGGTCCTCAGCCTAGTGCACACGCTGCCTGGAGCAATACCAAATCATAATAAACATGTCCCTCGCACAAAGCTCTGTCAGTTCAGATTCCAGTTTGGCTGATATAATCTTCATCTTCTCTTTGAAAGAAAGGAAAAAAAAGCAAAGAAAAAAAAAAAAGAAAAAAACAGAACATCCTAAGGGAGAAGAGTGAGGCAAGCGATGGATTGATACTGCCCGTGTGTGCCTCAGCCCCCTGGCGTGGGGACAATGTGCTGTTAATCAGCCACCCCCCCTGGGGAATATGCTGATTTAATTACCTCCTGCTTGCACAGTCCGGCTGCGATGCTGCTCACCCAAGACATCGCATGAGGAAGAAACAGACACCAAGCCTCAGCAGTCAGGTTGGAACGGGATGGGTGAGCAGAGCAGGAGTGACCTCGGTCCCGGTTTGGGGAGCGAGGGGCTGGATTGCTCCAGGGAGCAGGCTGCCTCCCAAACCCGTACGTGCAAGAGGTAGAGAGCATCCAAGGGTACATCACTTCCCCACTGGGGAGTAGATGGATGCAACAAAGAGTCACCTTTCCCCTATCTGAAAGGCAACCTTATTTGGGGGAAAACGCAACAAAGGCATGAAATGGACAACAAACAAGTGGGTTTCCAGCTAGGAAAGGGGAGAAATAGTCAGATAACATGGAGCAGAGATGCCCAGTGAGCAGGCGTCATGTCATAGCCACCTTCCCTCACCAGCTGCACAGCACAGACTCAGCACGTGAGCATGTTTCTCCAACCCTGCGATTGTCAGGCCACTGGCATATTGACACATTAATCTGGGATGTGCCAGAGCATCACTCCAATGCAGGCAAATATTTTCCAGGGTTTATGTTTCACAATGCTTACAACTGTCAAAGAGGCAACGGACAGAGGAGCACATGCCTGGTCCAGCTCCTCAGAGAGCTGTGTCAAGTGCATCCACCTCAAAGTGACTCACGGGACAGTCACTCTGAAGCAGCTTCAACACAGGACATGGGTTTCTGCTCTCCCACCCAGGATGTTTAATAATTAATGGCTGTACAATTGCCTGCAAAGAAGGCCAGTGCGAAAAGCATTGCTGCGTCTTTAACGGCTGCCAGTGATGGGAAACTCATTGGAGTGTGTGCTCGGAGGGGAAGAAGGTTAAGATGATTAACTGGTGCTAACAAGTTTAGGATGTGGAAGAAGTATTTTCTTGGATGTCCATCAAAGAGGGGATTGAATGTTCCCCAGCGGTGGGGGGGAGGGTGGTATGTGTTTAACAGATGAGGTTTCTGCCTCCCAAAGCTGCCCAGCCCCATATGATGCAACCTTTCCTTTTTAAACTGCTGCCTCTCCCACTGTCCCATCAGCTCTACCTGTGGCCCCAGCCTGGCAAGGAGACTGAAAGGCAATCCAGGAGGAGGAAAACCACCCCTCTGCTCTTCCTGTTGATCTGCGCCCTGGAACACCCTTTGGGCACTGGCGGATCAGCCTGGTCCATGGTGCCCACATGGCAAAGGCACAGGCGGATGCCCGGAAGAGCCAAGGCAGAATCAGGTATCACCACACCGAAACCCAATGCTCCGCAGAGGAGGGCTCCTCCTGGGCCTCTGCAGTCCAGCAGCAAAATCCCACTCTCTGCCAAACAGAGCCATCCCTGCCCCTGGCCGGCCTGGCAGCCTGGATTTTACCTCCTCTTTGCCCTCGAGCATGTGGCAGCAGCTAACATTAGCACTGGAGCACAGTCCCCTTCCAAACAGCTTTGGAGAGAGCTACTTGGCGCCTGCAACATCTCCCTTAGCCCATCCTGGGTATTTTCAGTGCTCTTCGCCGGCTGGCGGGCGCCCATGCTTTGCGCAACGGGCTTGGACGCCATCGGGCACCGTGCCCCGCCATCGAGCCTGGCGGCCGGTGCAACTCGCCCTCATTCCTCCGGCCGCCGCAAAGCTGCCAGGATGGGCAGCACACGCGAGACCCACGTCGCGAGGCCCGGATGTGCGTCAGCAGCTGACGCAAACCAGCCCGGCCATGTGCATACAGCCCAGGCCTGGGAAAAATCCTCCACCCCGGTAGCACACTCGCACTGAATCAAAGCCGTCTCCATACAGTAGCAGCGCAATGTGCTCTTTGGGTTTCCCCAGCCAGCTGGGATGTTTTTGCCTTGCTTTGTCAAGGCGCTGATTTATGCCCATATGTACCATACACATTGTAAGCACAGGCACGCAATGGTGTAAACACTTCTACAAACATCTGTACACAAACCCGTCAAATGTGCAGAAGCTCCCTGCTGCAGCCCTTGACGTGCATCCCGGGTGTCCCACAGGCAACCTGGCGGGCCCTGGCCCACGTGTGCGGTGCCGTTCACCACTGCCCTGTTGGTCGGATCTGGCCTGGCCGGGATGGTAAAGGTCATGGCAGAACCATCACCTGATACAAACTGGCACAGCCACGATGCTTTTCTCCTGCATCAATTTGTGCTTCAGGCTGGAGCCCACCACAGCAGGTACCTGCTCCTGCGCAGTGCTGCACATTCATTCCTCCCTCCAAAATCTCTGTCTTTCCCACGGTTTAGTCCTGGACATCTTTCTCTGCACCATACCCTTTTCTGAGGAAGAGGTTAGTTATCCCTGGTTTGGGATGGAGGATGGCGATACTGAACAGCCACAGCCTATCCAGAGCTAGGATATAATATTTATCCTATAATATACAAGCACCATTAAAATTAATGCTTGTGCCACCAGGACGCATGCAGACAAACACAAATGTTCACCTGTTTGCACCCTTGGGGAAAGCTCAGCCTCCAGAGAAAAAGACCTGCAGCAATTCCGTGTGTTTGCGGGAATTTCCTTCCACCTTTAAGTCAGTTTAAAATAAAATTTTTTAAAGCTTAAAATAAAAGGTTTAAGATAAGAAAGCACATAAAAGGACAAAGAGAGGAGCCCTGGGGTGTCCAGGAGACAGGCCTGAACATGGCAAGATGGAATTATACAAACAAGCAGATAGGTGCAAATAAACAAGCCACCCTTTTGCAGAGCACTTGTGCTCATCATCGTGCCTCAGTGCCTTCCCTTTTTAATGCAGTGACTGATTCTAACCATATTTTGGATGGAGGGGGAAAGGCAGAGGGTTTTGCCTTCCTAAATCTATCAGCATGGTAGCACCATAAGGATGTGCACCAGCACATTTTGCAGCCCGGGCAACACTTGCAGCAGTATTAATGGCTTACACGAGCCTTCCTGGTCTGCACTGGGGCAACAACAGCAGGTTCATTCAAATCAATTAAATACTCCTTAATAAAGGCAGTTTAAATCCGAAACGCAGACTAAGCCGGATGAGTTGATGCTTAGAGGTATAAGGAGCATCCTTCCTCCCTCTTACCATCCCTCAGCTACAGATGCAGCATTCTCCAGGTGACAAAAGCCAAGGCGGGGGTGACTCCACGAGCCCCTCCGGGCAGTTGTGTAAGAGCAGAGCTGCCTACGTGTTCAGAGAAAGAGAGTTAAGCGACCAAACAAACTGTTTGTTTGTTTTCTTCCCGAATTGTTCATCCCCATCTATTCATAACTGCTCGCAGAATCTGAGGAATTCATTGTGTGGTTTGCATCTTCAAAACAAATGAAACAACAGTATGTCTAAACCAAACAAACCCCAACCCAAAATACAGCCAGCAGGCCAGGGCGCATGAGCAACCTTCGAGGCTGAAGTGTGTGTATACTCTGGAGGGACCAAAAAATGTGCATGGGGGGAACGTATTTAAATTTCAAGGAATAATAGAATTCCCAGAGAGACTTCTTATTAAGCGGGGTGGGGGGCAAGGAGAAGTATTTAAGCAATGATTATACTGCAATTTTTCCTCCAGATGTGCCATGCCAGGGGGATGCCGTGCCAGCAAATTGCGTTTTTCCAGCAGGACAACGTGCTGCTCTGGCTGTGGCGATGCCTGATGCCCGTCCGTGGCAGCCCAGGCGCTGCACCCTCCGCAGCTCGGCTCTCTGGCCAGCCCAGCTGCAAGAGCTGTGCTGATGCATTAAAGGGAAAAGGGCAACTCCGATAGCTCAAAGTTTTTGGCGCCTAATTGAGAAAAATTCCCCCTTTTTCCCTGATTTTTTGGTTACAGTTTGTCAAAGAGCTGCGTTCAGACACTTTTAAAGCAGAAAACATTTTTTTGCATAGTCAGCATAGAAAACCATGCTGACTTACTGTCCTGAAAAGGGATCAAACACAAAACCATAGCATTTCAACTAGTTCAATGCAACTCCTGACAGGAGGGCCATGGGGACAGGTGCTTTATCACACACCCACCTCACGTTCCTCGTGGGTCTGAGCCAGGGCCATCAACACGGCTCATGGCTGCCGCTGTTTAAAGAGCTGGGATGACCTTTCCACAGACTCGCCCCACACCAGGGATCCCAAACACCTCCTCCACCTCTCGGGGCTCACCAGTGTGTTCAAGCTTTTAATCTTGCAGGAAGCCCTGAGACCTGTCTGAGCAGCCCCAGCAAGCTGAAAAAGTTTTGTGTTAAAAACTACAGCAGCAAGAAAGCATAAAAGCCGGTGCGGATAGGACTAGGGCGCTCACCCCTTTTTTTGGCTCACCTCCCCGGAGAAGTCTGGGGAGAAGATAAGAATCCCAAGGGAGAAACGAATGCATCCATTTGGATGCAATATCCTGCCTGGGTGCTGCTGGGCCAGGGCTCAGCCTGGGCTGCCCAAGGGTCTGCTCCTACTACAGCATTCCCAACACCACCTTGTCTGATGGTCCAAGTCCTGCCCTTTCCGATGTTTCCTCTCTCCGCAGGGCCAGGCAGGGGTCAGGCCATGGGAAATTCTACTGCCTCACACCAGCTGGCCCTCCCAGATCTGGGTGACACATCCTGGGTGGGAGTCAAAACCCCACTACAGCCCCACACCATTTCTTGCTGGCCTTCTCCAGCAGCTGCCACTGTGCTGAAGGGTCTGGCTGGCATGGGATGGATGTACGCAAAGGGGCAGGCAGGACACCTAGACTGACTGTGAACATCCCAGGGTGCAGCTGGGACCACTGCTCTCATGGGCCACCCTGCAAGAGGTAAACAGTAGCAACGTTTTTGAGTTCCGGCAGCTCCTGTTGGTATTTCTGTAAGGTAAATAAGAGCTGAAGAGAGTGGCCAAGTGGCTTTCCCTATGCCCCAACTTTGGGGCAGATGAGGAACGTGGGTGAGGTTTTGTTCGAGGAGAAATGCCCACAGGGTTCTCTTGCAAAGCCTCAAAGACATTTCTGAGAAGACCTCAGTTCCTGCCCGATGCCAAAATCCTTGCAACTGCCTCACACCAGTCTCTAAGCCCCTGTAAGAGCAGAGGGCACATTGGTTTGGGGGGGGGTTGTGCAACCTCCCCCTGACAGCCAGCCCCAGTTCCTAGGAGCTCATGGGGCCTGAGCTGCCTCCTCCCACAGCCCAGCTCCCTCCTCTAACCCCGAGTGCTGCCACAGGGAGGGATGGAAAAGCCATTCGGCATCCCTCCGAGCTGCTTCCCTGCTTGCATGGCTGGCTGCCTCCAGCACTGCAGGCTCCCAACCTGCCCAAGGAGAAACCGGACCAAAACAAGCATTGCGGGGGCAGAAGGAAAGGAGCCAGCCTTTCTCTCTCTCTTTTTTTAAGGTATATTGAAGATGGGAGCAGAGAGCCAGCAGAATGAAAAACAGCCACGTGGGGACTGTGAAAATAGGAGCTGAAGTGAGGAAGATGGGAAAGGTCTAATAAAGAGAGTCACAGTATATAAAATACACAAGCTCCCACCTCCGCCAGGAAGGCTGTAGGAGGGGGTTTTGGTGGTAATCCCTGACTTCTTGAGACTATCCAGGCAGACAGGGTCTGGATTAGACCAGGAAAGCTTAGGTTTTCACCCTGTCAACCTGAAACACAATGCTTTTCCCTCACAGCATTTTGTAATTATGTGGCAGAAATCAAGGGAGATCAGCCGGTTGTGAGAGGATCCTCCAACCTCAGGTAGCTCTCCTGAGCTCTCAGCTGCATCCAGATCCCATATGGAAAAGAAACATTTCCCTCATCTGAGCAAAAGCCATGAGGGGAGGCTCACTCTTAGAAATCAGAGCCGTGGTCCCACCGGCATCTGCTCAGCCCCAGAAAAACTCACCAAGTCTCATCCTAGCATGCAACGACCTCAGATTAAAACACGTGCTGACCTCCCTGTCCACACTTGGCCCTGATGTGGAGCAGGGTCTGGGGCTGGTGAATAGCTGGGTACAGTCTTTGCTGCCATTGAGGCTTCGGGGCCCTTTCCCAACCTGTATGAAGCTGTCCCAGATCAGGCTGGCAGACAATAGGAGCAGAAGGAATCACACGGGTTATCTATCAGACGAAGGGAACCAAGTCATTAATTACCCAGGAAGGTTGTGCTAACCTTGGGGGTTGTGTCCTCCACACTGAGACACCGCTGGAGAAGGCCAGTGCGACCTCCAAGCTCAAGAAACACAATGCCGAGGAGCGACATCTCGCTCGCAGGTAGTCACACCCAGCCCCAGGCCAAGTGATCTGAAGTAGCAGCTTCCCAGACAAAGGAAACTTATATTTCATTTCCTTATCTCTTGCTATAAATACAGCTGCACTGTTTTCCTGACCACGTTATTCCTACAGTCCTTATCACGCGTGGTCAGATAGCCGCAGAACAGTCACACACTTCACAGTCTTCTTGCTCCCCTATTCCCAGCTTTTCCAAACCATTTACATTCACAACCCCATTTGTCCTGAAGCTCTTCTATGGCAATGGGTGACCCTGCCCGAGACCTTCACATCCGTACTGAACAGGTCAGCATATGAACTTGTTTTCCTTTTCCCCTTCTTTGCCATGCAGGGACCTGGCTCACGGTTAGGGATGAACTCAAATGTCACTTCTGATAAACATTTATTTTTGGTGAGGAGCATGATGTGTTTATAGGCAGTAGAGTGGGCCGGTGAGAAGCAGCGGGCATGCCCCAGGTCTTGCAACATCTTGATGCTTCTCAGCGCTTCTGAATACCCTGATCTCCCGCAAGGGTCACATTGTCTGGTCCTTAGGGCATTTTAAACACAAGGGAAAAAATGCATCGGGGAGAAGGATTCCCAAGGTCTAAGGCTGGAAGAAAGACCATGTAGAAACAGCACGACAGTGCTTTCAGGCGACCTGCATTGCATCAGCCTGGAGACCAAAGGGAAACACCCCAGAGCAAAGGGTCTGAGTTGGGACAATGGCTGGCTGAAGGTGCCTTCATTTCTGCACTGCTCAAAGCCAATCAAGACTTCACCTGCCATAACATCATCTTTGGACCACAGTTTCATTTCCCTTGATGGATTAGCTGGCAGGGTGGGGGAAATTTTTACAAATAGTTTCTGTGCCTATAGGATATTTTGTGAGGACAAGCAAATCTGACACGTAAGAAGGAAGCCTGAACCGTTATGAGGTATCTTTTATTATTGTTCTCCTGAATCAAAGCTGTCCTTCAGAAACATTATGAGTTTAATGGAATGAGTGGGTACCTAAGTGTTACAAGAAATCCAGCAGCGACTGCTGCTGAGGCTTCACAAGGGGTCTGGGTATCTGTAACCAAGTAGTACAATCTTGATGCTGAAATACTTGAGCCATTCACCTATCACACACATGGTGTAGGTGGGTCACACTCAGATGACCACAAAAACCAGTAAATCTCTTTTTTCTCTGCTTTGCATTCAAGTTCTAAGTTTCTTTCTCCAAGCTGGCTCAGAAACACCAGGAGGATATTAATTCCTGTGGTTTTATGGCATTTATATGTCAAGTCTAGGCAGGAACTTGAAAATGGAGTAGAGCTATGATTTGTGTTCCCATTGAAGAAAAAAGGTTGAAATTTAAAAACAGTTGAACTCAAGTTTGATCTGATCATTGGAAAAGTGATACTCGGACTTTTCATTTGTACTGTCTTTTAAATTGAAATCAAAATAGTTTCTGGTTTGTTTTTTATTTATTTTCTGAGACTAAAAAGAATGCCCAACAGTCCTGGTCTAGACTAATCAGGCATTTTCCAATGTTCTACAAGTCCGGATCCTGGATTTTAGTTCTGTTCCATAACAAACCTGTATAGCTTTACCTTTTGTTTTTACAAGTAACTACCTTACAAATCCATTTTAGTCTAACAATAGACTGTACATCCTCTGTCTGTACACAGGTCTAAATACACTGATTTTGAGACAATATTACCTACAGAAAAGATAGCCCCCTTCATCATTTCACCCACCATTATCCCACTTAAATACACTTCAATATGTATGCCACCAAACACTGTCAAACACCTCACATTGTGCACCAAAACCAAAAGAGAAAGCACAGAAAATGGAAATGCTTCTGCTTTCAGATGCTCATCCAGACACAACTTTCCCTGCCTCTTTAAAGATGAGCTTCAGCTACTCAGTTTGGATACACACATTCAAACTGTCCCAAAACTTTGACTTTGGATGCGAGTCGTAGCTGGCACATATTTATTTTTTTCTACACAGTCAAATGCATCAGAAGACAATGAGGAAAGCTGAATGATTCACAGCAGTGGAATTAAATGCCATTCACAAATGTTTTTTCCATAGCAATTTGTCACTTATTGTATTGAAACCACTTCAGAAGATGTGTCTCAAAGAGCCTTTTGATATTAGCATGATAGAAAACATAATGCAATTAAGCAATCCCATAATATTTCTGTGTATTATATGAGCGAGACCTTGAGTGACCACCTCATTCAAACCCCTGATAAATGGCCACTTCTAACAGAAGGCTGTTATTCTGCAAGATGCCTCAAATAGTTGTATAACACCAAGGAATTCACATCTTCTCACCCCACAGGCATTTTGGCTCACCAAAATTTAGCTGTTCAGCTTTGGTGTTGAGTCTAGCCTACGTGTCTCAAACCTTCTCAGATCAGCCAAGAAAGATGCGCCTCCCAAGAGCCATTCTACCCGCTTCAGAATTGATGCTTAAAATAAATGGGAGCATTTGCCCTCTAGATGTAGCTTGCTCTCTTTATAGATATCTAGATGCCTACCTGGGTATCTATCACTTTTCCTGCTGTTTCTGTCATATGTAGAGTTAACATTTACATATGTACCCAACTTGTTATACACATCTCCATATTGAACTCTTATACTTCAAGCACACTGCTACTCAAGTACGCATAACTTGGCATTCACATACCACACGACATCAAAAAAAAGCTTTCAACAAGATGTAGACAAAAAACGCCCTTCCAAAGTGCCGCATCCCTACCTGCCGGGCAGTTGCATCGCTGGTACGTCTCTCGAACTTCTCGATGTCTCGGCAAGTGGAACTTTAATTTCTGTCAAGGGAGGAAAAAGAGCAAAAGGATTTATTAATACTGTTGAAACCAAAGCCTCAAATTCTTGGAAACGTGGGACTGGGTCCTGCTGCCCAAGTAGAGATGGGAGAGACAGAGCAGAACAGTTTGGGAATGAAGAACGGCATTAAAATTCATAGTCTTTAACTAGAAATGTGGGGCTTGATTGGAAGCAGGCTGAGGGAGTTTTGTAATGGCCTCTGAATGTGGACCTCCTGACAGGCATTACAAAATCAAGAGCCAGCAGTGGCAAATAAGAGGTGACTGTGTTCTCACGAGAAAGCTGCATTTCTCAGAAGACCCCCTCAGCAGATGAAAAACGGATATCTGAAGCAAGTACTCTTCCCCTCTTACCCCCAGCAGCAGATTCCTTATGCTCTTGGAGACACCTGGACAGACAGAACTGTCCTGCTGAAAAATTGCAGCCGAAGGTGGCCTCAAAACAGCAACGGCATTTCCTGAAACCTTCAGAGGCTGTGAAGTTTAATTTTTCTCTAAGTGCAGAACAAGACAGAACTTATCAAGGGCTTCCACAAGGTGGAATCATGTCAAAATGTTCATTTCCAATAGGTTTGGATTTCTAACCGTGCCAATGTACTAGTCTTCTGCTCTCTAGCTCCATCTCTGTGTCTCTTAAAGGGGCAATAGAGTCCACCTGAGGCCACTGCATCTTCCCTCACTGGAAATGTCATTAAAATTGACCCATGTCCTGAGCAAAATAAGCTTTAGGGACAGCATCCACACCACCCCTCACAGACTTTATTAAAATAACTGTGATTTAGTGAAGAAAATGCAAATCAATCCCAGTAAGTTATTCATTAATGCCTGTGAACCACACCTGGTTAATGATTTGAGATGATTTGAGAAGACTGAGCTGCTGGGGTGCCTGTGCTAAGGAGTCACTCCCTCTTCCCTTCCACCCCACAAGCCCAGCTGTTCATCCCACTTGCACCTTCTTATTTGTTCAATCTGCTTCACAACCAGGACCATCATTTTGAAAGAAAGAGCCTGATGTTGGGCTCAAGAGAAAGCCATGCACAGGATCACATAGAAATGACTTGATTTTCACAAGTGAGTATCTTCCTGCAAGAAGACATTGGTTTGGGGGAAATTTCTTTTACAGAGGCAAAAAAATAATTTTTCTGCCTGAGATGAGGGAAGGCAGAACTGGCTGGAACACTTCCATTTTTCACTTTGAAAGGACCAGCTTCCTTATTGCAAGTCAAAATCAGTAAGGGTTGTTGTGACTGACTAGAAATCGAATATTTTCAGAGGGTTTTTTTTATGGTAGACTTGAAATGTTTTGATAGCAAGTTGATTTGATACCATGGCAAGGAGAGGGCTTCACATTAGGAGAATTGCCAGTTTCCATACGGCATTTTATCTGTGTTTACCTTCTCAGTATAAAAGCAGAGATATGTGAATCTTTGCATCTGGGCACGTTCCCATCTAGCTGCCACCCCAGATGGCTCGGCTCTGCAGCCCTGCCTGGCTTCCAACACTTTGTGCTCATGGTCAAACATGGGCACAAATAGGACAGCGGAGCCTTTATTTGGATACTCGGATTGGTATGTAGACATACTCATTCTCCTTTCCATCTACACACGTGCCAACCAAAATGTCTGAACATGAGACTGCCACATTTGGGTGGGGTTCCCATGTTTGGAAATCTGCCTTAGCATCGGGCAAGGGTGATGGTTCACATAGGCAGGAGCAGAAAGTCATTTCCTAACCAGCGAGGGTCTGAACACCCTGGCTGCAGCAGGGCCCTTTGGAGGACAGAAATCTGCAAGGAAACATGCAACAGATCCCTGGCCCACCAAGTGAGGAGGCACCCCAAAGGCCAAGGGGGAACGAGTGGAAGGGAAGGCAGAGTTAGGGCTTGCTACAAGAAGACTTGGCTGAGTTGTTCTGCTGGCACACAAGGAAAGGAGCAGCATCAGTGGGTTTCTCAGGGAAGTGATGACCCAGCAGGACTTGAGCATGACCAGGAGAGGAACAGGAGTGACAGCATTTTCCCGTGACTTTATCTGCAGAGTCAGGGTAGTGGAAACGCCTAGGACAACTGAAATAGCCTTCTCGAGGAAGGGAGCCCCTCGGGAGGAAGGTGAGGGTGCTGCTGGGCAGGGCTGGGAGCATAGCCCAAGCACCAGCACTGTGCAGCCGTTGGGCACTGGCATTGGGCATTTTCCCCATCTCACCATCACAGTGCCTCACTGGAGCCCAGGAGCTCTGCACATCCCTGGGGAGTGCGAAGGGCAGTGGTACCAAGGGATTGCTCCCCTTCAGTGGGAGGCAAAACCTAGCAAGAATTTAGAAGTGCCTGGAGTTCAGTTTCCTGCACAATCTATTAAACAAACATTGACTTCAACGGAAAAAATCCTTGGCTTCTAGAGACCTCAGTTCAACTTTGGGTTGAGATGGTGAAAGAAAAGAAATACCCAGCCTTTTGTGCTTCCTTCATTACCACTGTGCAAAATACCACCTGGTCCAACACAAGAAGCCAGCTTTGCTCAGGAGCGCAAAAAGAAAGGGCTCTCCTCTAAAACTGGCCTTTCCAAGAGACAACTTTCATTCCCAGGCAGCAGAAAACCACTTAATTTTAGGGCAACGTTGGCTTCCATAAGTAAAAATGAAAGAACGTGGTCTGTGGGAATCTAGTGTTTGTGATCTCCTTTCTGGGATGTGGGGTTTGCTTTTTCAACCAAGGAACACCTGGAGTGTGAAACATCAGAGCAGCAAGTGGGTACTTCTTGCCCTGGCAGAAATGCTGAAAACACTTCTTATAGAGAAGAGTGGCTTGTCAGTATAACCTGTCATGTTTTCTGATGACATAATGGCTGCACCTTCCCCCTACACACACAAAAGTGGCTGAAAAAGCCTTTTCCAGCCCTGGGGCCACAGCTGACCGGCTCCAACATGATGACTGTGCACCTCTGTGTCTTTAGGGAGCCGTCACGCATCGCCGGGGATGGAGGAAAGGGAAAAACCCTCTGTCTGCAAAAGGGCAAGTCCAGGAGGGTTGGGCTGAAACATCCACTGGGAACAGGCAATAAAGCCAGGATGGGATTTTCCCATGGGTTTTAACTCCCCACTGGTGTGACAGGGTGGACTGCCCTGTGTGGACAGAGCAGCGAAAGCGAGACCTCTTCTGACTTTAAAGGACCGTGGCTGTAGTCTCCTAAACCTTGCAAGTGCCTGTCTATTTGGGATGGGCACTTGAGATTAGGTGAAAGAGAGGACACATCCTCAAAGGGGGCAGATTAATAGCTCTTTAGAAGACATAGTTCTTTGCAGTCACCCAGGGAGGTGAAGTCATTTCCCACCACTATCTCCAATAGCCAAAAGAAACGTGTCCCAAATAGATAATCCATTACAACCATCAGGAGGATTTCAAGGGCTGGTGGTTTTGTCAACTCTTATTGTTTTATCTCCAATTTCGCTGTTTTTTCTTAAAGGCCCAGCTCCTGGAATCTCAGGACCATGTGGCATAGAGCAAAACCAAGCAGCAAGCCCTCATGATAAAGCAAAAAGCTTGGAAATAACACCATCCAGGTTCAAGGATTGCAAGCAGCTGAAAGGAAGTGGGACTTAGCTACTAGAGAAATTGGGAGGAAAAACACAGATGTCATGATTTTGGGGTGGAAAACACCAAGCTAAAGATTGAGATAGGGGATGCTTAGAGCAATCTTGCTGACCCTGGGCAGTGTGCTTTGAGACTTTGAAGCAAAAGGAGGAAAAAGCTTTAAGTCAGGAGAGACAGGGAATTTTCAGGTGCCCTTCTGTTGCTCACATAAGTAAGGAAAGAGTCCCAGGGAAATGAGCCTATTGGGAAAGCAGTGAGGATCAATGCTCCTTCCCTAGCCATGGCACAGCCCCTGAATCCCTTCATCAGCACTAAAGACACGACAAATACCTTCAGTACAAGCCCTCAGAGGCTGAGCACACTCATCACAGTGCACAGGGGCATCTGACCTTCCTCCTACAAGCACACAAATTTTGTGGGTTTTTTTTTCCTAGCAGAAACACTAAAACCATCCTGCTCTCCACCCTGACAAGCTTTTGGCAAATGAAGTAGCAGCAAATGTTACCCAGCACGGGAAAGGACCTTGTTTTCATCTTTAGAAAGCTTTGCCGTTCCTGCAAATGCTAGTAGCGAGTTTATTTGTGCTCTTTGTACGATTGTATGATGTCCCATAAATGCAGAGGAATTCCTACATGGAGCTAAAGTCCTCCCTGAACTACCTGTTTCTGGCCCATTCTGCACAGATGTTTTTGTGGGAAAACTTAGTCAATCTGTGTCTGGTAGAATATTCCCCTCTGGTATTCA
This sequence comes from Eurystomus gularis, assembly GCA_013400335.1. Lineage (NCBI taxonomy): Eukaryota > Metazoa > Chordata > Aves > Coraciiformes > Coraciidae > Eurystomus > Eurystomus gularis. The sequence goes on along the minus strand of VZZY01023295.1, from coordinate 54,184 downwards.
CTGACACCAGGCAGAGGTTTACACAGTAGCAAGTGAAGCTGCACTGGTCAGGCTGCTTCTGAGAATGCATCTGCCGCCCTCTTCATGCTCATCCTGAACAGAGATGGAAACACTGCCACAGCCAGCCACGGTTGCTCCTAAACTGGTCTCCAAGACCAGGAAAACATCTCCACTAGCTGGCTTAAAATTAATGTTTTAAACAAACCAACTCAGGTCCTCTCCCTGCTACTGTGCTTTATTTTTGCTTGTCTGGAAGAAGGACATCTAACAGGACTTTGGCGTTTGATGTTTTTCAATGCAATCCATAGAGTGTCCCCATGGCTATTCGCAGACCCTTGGGCACAAACATGGCACAGCCTGGAGGGCACTGCTCGCTCCAGCTCAGAGCACAGAGCACTACGGGATTTGAGCACAACCTTAGAGCTCCTCCATCAGCCCTCACAATCTTTGCTTCTTCCTGTCCCTTCAGCTGATCCTCACAGCCACCAGCGCTAGAAAAGTGCTCCTGTGCCCGTGGTTCCTCTCGCCTCCCACCTCCTGCCTGGCTCAGACCAGCTCTTTCCAAAGCCAGGGTTTCTTTAAAGCTTCACTTTTTTATTTTGTGATGGATAACACTGAGCTGGCAGCTGTGAAACCCATTAAGGTTGAAAAACCAGGAAACTCTGTGAGGATGTGGCAGTGAGAAGCAGTGAGGGTCTGAGCAGGGGGGAAATGAATATCCCGCATTCACGTCCATCACAGCAAGACCAGCCGCAGACCCTCTTCCCCCGTCACGCTCAGCACTCTTTCTTCCTTTCCTCATTTTGTTTCTCCTGGCCTTTCCCTGCTCCCTTTATCTTTCCTGTTTTTTTCCAACCTTCTTATCCCTCTCCAGACAGCTCGGGAGACCCATCTAACTTAGCCCCACTTCAGACCTAATGAAAAGGAGGACCAGGGGGATTTGTTTTTCTTTCCTAGGCAAAAGTTCCATATGCCACCCCACCATCTGTCTGCCAGCAGACCCGCAATCTGCACCTTGAGCTGCTCAGCCCAGACCAGTGCCTCTGGCTGAGTTGTGGAGATCTGAAGTAGCTGGTTTTGGAGCTTAGCTGAAGAGGGTAGTGGAGTCAAGGAGGGTCTCCTCCCTTCAGCAGTAGCAGACCTTCCCAGGTGTAAAGGGACAGAAGACCTTGGCCAGGCACCCCAGCTCCTCCATAGGCTCTCCAGCACCTGCCTCAAAGCTATTTTTGAAGCTCTGGCCCAGCACAGAGACGGTAACAATGGTGGTACCCAGGAGCAAGTGCTGGCTGCTCAAGCAGCGGTTCCTGTCCCACAGCTGCTCCCTACCCTGGCTGCAAGGGGAGCTGGGGCCGCCCCAAGGGGCTCAGGAGGGGCTGTTCAGAAAACAGAGTTGCTGTCGGGAACGTGGGCATCATGAGAACCCCATTTCCTCACTAAGCCGGGCTATAAAAAGGCAGAAAGTGCCATGGCCAGTGGAGCCAGCAGGACACAGGAGGTCATCCGGCCTCAGGCACGGCTCCCGGGAGGCATCCTGTGGCACATCTCAAATCACTTGGTAGAGATAAACTGTGACTTCCCAGGAGACTCGTGCCAGCAGCAACAAGGGGACTGCTGCACGTTATCCCCTGCCCCACAGTGGGGAAGTAATCCCTATACAAGGGTGCAACTACGGGGCACAGGTTCAGTGACTTGCAATACCCCTGCCTCCCCAGAAAGCTTTTTTTCTGTGGGGTATTGCCCCATGGACTCTGTCTCCCCCTTATGCCACATCCAAAGAGGTCACTCATCCTCATCCCTCAGCTCCTACGCGTTTGCTAACTTGAGGTTCACAGCTTTTGGCTGCAAACCCCAGCCAGTCCAGGGACTGCTCCCACAAGCCCCATAAATGGTAGCCGAGCCTATCAGCCATAGGTTTGACTCCTCACCACAGACCTTCACTGCCCCTAGAAAGCTTTGGGATGGTCCCCCTGTCCCAGGCAGCCCTGCCTCAAGGCAGGTCCCAATAGCCACCACTCTGAACATCCCATTCCTTGCCTTGTTTCACAAAAGCGGCACATGAAATTCTTTTCAGACATAAACAGTTCTTGGGCTAGCCCCGGGGATCTCTGCAGCCTGTCTCAAGCCACGGCTGGAGTAAACAGAGAAACAGAGAGGGGGGTGGAAGCAGCCCCAGCCCTGAATCTCAGCCCCAAGCCTCCCCTAGAACTGTGGGAACAGGTCAGTGTGGACCTGCCTGAAGAGTTCAGAGACGTGAGCCACCATCTGCTCCCTAGCACATGTCAAAACCACTTCAAAGCCCCGAAGAGGTGAGGAATACTGCAAGACACTAATGACACCCAGGGCAGAGGATCCCCAGGAGCACCCAGCAGCACTGCAAAGTAAAAGGTGTCAGCAACAAAAATCTACACTTTGGGGCCCTCTTTATTAGCCTGCTGAAGCTCAGGCTTCTTCAGCAGCAGCTCTCCCCATCCTCAGAGGAAGAATCTGCTGGCTCCGGTGGCATTTGGATGGGGCTCAACTGGGCACAGCTCTGCCATATGCTCTACACTGATTCTCCGGCAGTATCAGAAACTCTCCTGGCAGTGCCAGTATGTCTCATTTTCCTGAGCCAGGAACTGTGGAAGGGGTCAGGGCTGGCACAGCAGCAAAGGCAGCCCGTCACGACATTGATGTGTTTGCAGTTACCTCCTTCTGTAGCCACACCGGCTGCAGCGTGCCTTGCCTGTCCCACTCCTAGGGCTCAAACCCACACTGAATTCCCAGACTTAACCTCTAGCTCTAACTCTTCCAGCAGGCAATGCCACCAGTCACCAAACATAGAAGGCTGGAGGCTCTTCCTTCCCTGCTAGGACCATGAATGAGGTTTCTCCCTTTGCAAAGAGCCAGGGCGCAGTCACAGCACAGGCTGGGGCAGAGGGAAGCAGATGCCAGGCGCGTTTGAGAGGTGGGAGGGACCTGAAGCCACGGGAAATTCAACCTAGCAGCATCACTTGTGCAGAAATACATTTTTAAGGGAGAAAAAAAAAAATAAAGCAGATAACACAACTATGCGAGCATGCATGTGCCTAAAATCTATAGCACCACAAACTATATACGCAAAATGAAAGGACACCAACCTCGTCAAGCAGTTGGTCAACTCTTCCCAAAATAGCTGTCTCCATTTGGTCTGCTGAGAGCCAGGCAGGGAGCTGTATGGATCTGTCCGCTTCCAAGTGGGACACCCGGGACTGCAGATCGGAGGTCCGAAAGTACAGCAGGAGGCTCAGCACCAGAGAGAGCAAGGAGACGCCGGGCAGCCCTGAGCCCAGCAGGAGAGGGAGGCGGCAGCATCTCTCCCCATCACCCGTCCTGACGGGAGCCACGCACCCCCTGTCAAAAGCTGCTTCGTCGACGCCTTTCCAGCTCTTCTCCTCCAACATTCCCTCCCTGTCCTGAGAAACAATAAATAAATAAATAGAATAAATAAAGCCTCACTCCTACTCCAAGAAGCACAATCCAGAAGGCATAGAAAAAGAGCGTCCAAGGGGATCCCAGTGCCAGCAAATGACAAGTAACAGCACTAATGACAAAAGTGGATGGGGAGGTTCTTTAAAAAATAAAAACAAACCATACACACATAAAAGCAGTGTAGAAAAAAAAAAAAAGATCCAACTGCAGCAAAGAATGGAAGGCGGAAAAAAAAAAAATCTGGTGGGATTTTTTTTTCTTTTCTCCTCCTATGTTTCAGTCTTTTGGTTTGCTGGTAGAATTTTGTTTCCTTCTAAGCTGCCAGCTTCAGTTCCTTCGCAGACTGGCCAGGAGCTCGCCCATGAAAGTCCCCATTAGAGAGAGGTAATTCTCAGCTGCTCTGGCGACGCGGTGCTCTGGCTGATCCCGGCTCCCCAGTAACATGACACACTCCCTGCCAACTACGGGGCTGGGATGAGCGAGCTGCGGGGCTTCCCAAAGTAACCTCCTCTGCTCGCCCTCTCTCTCCACCTCTCCCTTGCTGCATGATTTATTTATTTATGCAAAGCGCCGGGGTGGGATCGGGCTGTGAGACGCCCCTGTCCCACTCGGTCCCCCAAACCGCCTCTCCGCCGCCAGCCCTTCCCTTTGAAGTGACTCTTGCCGAGGTTATTTATAGCGGCAGGAAAGAGATTATAAAGCAGAGGCTGGGCTCACACCAGCCTGCGTCTTCCTTTCCTCCCCGCCACCGAAGGACACTTGACGTGATGGTAGGAATGCCCTGACAGACCCCAGGGCAGCGCTGAGGGACCAGCGGTGGGGCGTGTTGACCTGATATTTTGAGGAGAGCAGCCGGGCAGGGTGAGAACCAGAGGGAAACATCTGGAAACAAGAGCTGGCAGCTGAGGGCTTTCTGCAAAAAAACAAGCAAAGGGCAATGGGGAGCAACACCCCAGGCAGGCAAGCTGCAGTGCGAGGGGGAAACATTTTGGGATTGATTTGGGCATACAACCTGTTGAGCCTGGGGGGCACCGAGGGCATTCAGAGGACTTATTCCACTGAGGCCCTCTAGTGAAGCAGAGCTTCCCATCACCTCCTCCTTGTCCCACCGGGCACAGGACGCCAGACAGAAGGCCCCCTTGGCGGGGAGCGGTCTCCCCAATACGTGCCATAGGGCAGCTCTGAGCCATGTGTCTGGGAAACAAAGCCGCTTTCTGTTCTTCAGGAGCAAGGGAGGCCCACCTCTCCCAATTTTTCCAAGCATGACATGCAATATTTTATCCTCCAGGGTGACATGCAGCCTCTGCTGAGCCCCTCCTGTCCGTCTGTCCGTCCTTTGATCGCATTCTTGAGCGCACACGGCAGCAAAGCAGCACGGGGCCCACTGTGGTGCACAGTCATTAAAACCTGGGCAGCAAATTGGTCTCCTAAAATCTGGCTCCCTTGTGGCTCTTTCGCTGTCATTTACACATTTTAAATGAAGATTTTGCGTGCACTCTGTGCTGGAAATTACTGGCAGAGAAAACTCATATTCATCTCTCGCCCAGCCTCTATTTCAGAGCACTGGAAGAAACAGACCTTCTGGGAGCAGGTTACAGCGAGCACGAGCTTTTTCTTCTCCACCAAACCCCTTGGAGGGCCCAGTAGCACAAAGTCCCAATTCTTTGAATGGCCTTGTGCCTTTCACAGCCGCTTGCTTCCTAAAATGGGATTTTAGTGTCTGCGATGCAGGAAATCCTTTCTTTATTTCTTTTAGCAGGTTTCTTGTCATCTTACTACTCAAATTCACGTTGCTGCTCCAGCATGAACAGAAAACATCCCTCTGATGGCTCCAGTCCTTCAACAGTTTCTCATATGAGTGAGGCAGAGCTGCGTAACCCCAGCACCCAGCACATGCAGGGTGTCTATTTGTTTGGGAGGCACAGCCACACTGGTCTCCTACCCCCTGCTCAGTCTCTTCCCAGCTATGCTTGCATTAGCAGCCTATGTCTTTGCAAAAGGAAAAGGAGTCTTCGAGGCTGTAGCTCTGCCAGAGAGAAACCATGGTCCATGGAGTTACCTAAGATGCCATCTGTCATCACAGCAAATAAGCTGACAGGGAGAAATGAAGAAGAGATGCTTTGGAGGCTGATGATACAGTGTTTAGAAAGTGGAGACCGTGGAAATAACAGTTGGCAACTGGTGTCCTGACCATCCTAGAGAGCTCTGAAGTACGCTCCTTAAAGACTGGGGTTGAACTACTGGTGACTGCAGCTACCTGCCCGTGTTTTACAGAGTTTCACCTAAGGTTGCCTCTTTCTCGTTTATATCAGCCCAATCACTTAAAATCACAAAAATGCACCCTCTAAGCTGAAAACGGAAATCTGCTGGGTGTCTACATTTCATTTCCCCACACTGTCTGGGGAGAGCTCTCTGCTTGCCTGCTCTGATTTGTGATAGAGATCCTGCTGTCCAGACACAAGCATTGCCTGAATGACTCTATAAGTGCCTTTTCCTGCCTCCCCGCCAGCCCCTCTCCAGCTGATCATTTCATTTAGGGGGGATGTCATGGCTGCTGCAGGCTGGGGAGCCACACTCAGCTGGGTTTCATGCGGAAGCCTTAGCTGCAGATGTGCAGGAGGGTAATTTTTCTATCCATGAGGCATTTAGGAGCCCTGTCATCCCGTGCCAATACAAATGGACTAATTTGGCCACGAACACGAGCCAACTGCGCATGTCGCGTCTGCAGCGCTGCTCGTCAAACAAGCTGCCTCCAGAGATGGGTCCTGGTGCATAGAGTCATCTCATCACTCGAGTTGAGCAGGACCCCATCTTCAGCACTCTCGGCAGCCTCAGAGGAGGTGGGTGACAGTCTGAAACCAGTCCTCCTGCAAGTTCCTGACTCTCAAGGCTATTTGAGTAGAAGCAAATGCTCAGCTGCAATCAAAGGGAGTGATTTCACTGACAGGTGACTCTTAGAGCAGGCTGGACTGCCCTTGGTATGCTGAGCTTGAGGCTATATCCCTCTCTCCTCCGAGAGTCTGATACAATTCCTTACAAGAACAGTAACTGCCCACTTTGCCCACTGTTAACAGGTCCTCTGCGGCAGTTATGGACCTCAGCACAAGCATGCAATGAAAGGTGGAGCAAATACAAAGCAATATATACCTCCCAAAGCAGCTGAACCCTTTCGTAGAATGCAAGAAAGCGTTTCACGTCTAGCACATGTCACTGCATCAGTTGACGCACTGGACACAGATATGTACAGGCACACAAGCCTCCAGGTTGGTCAGGTTGTAGCTGGTACAGGCACTTTACCCTCCTCAGGGGCATTTGTACACGGGCATCAAAGCGCCTTACAGAGGGGTTGCCCGGTACAGCTCTTCAACAAACACACAGCGCTCACAAAGGGGCATGAGGTGCATGGGCATTTCTCACAGGGCACAATGTGGTCTCATTGCAAGAGACTGTAGATCCTCTTTGACCCCAGGTAAGTACTGTGGACATGAACCACTCCATGCCACAGGCCAGAAACAGAAGAGCTAGCCATGGGTGAGGTTCTTGCTTCTATGAGCATGGTTCAAGCCAGCAAGGTATCTATAGCAGGTCTTCATTTGGCCTGGAAAGGTGTGGACAACAGCAGCTGGCCTTCCTCACTTTCCTTCACTTTGAGCAGAGCTTTTCGTAAAAACAACAACAACAACCACCACAACAACAATAACAACAAAAAACACTCCCTTCCTGTCACTAATTGGAAGTTGAAGCCAACTGCATGGAGATGGCCATGAGCTCAATCCCATCAATAATCTCCAAAACTGCCTGAGGACACCTTCCCCTTTTCAGGCCACTTGCTAGGAAGAAAAACCCCACCCCGCTTCTCTGTTCATTTGGGGATTTTTTTCCCCCCTCTCAGGAAATGTGAGGGTCTTAGTGTGCTCAAACGAGCCATTAACTAGCAGCCAACATCTCCAGCTATTGTAAATATATTAACTCAAGGCTTTTTGCTGCGTTTATTAGACTCAAGAACAACATCTGGAAACAGATGTTTTCTGAGTGCAAAGGAGAGGAGGGAGGAAGGGAAAAAACAAGGCAGGGGGGAAGGACTATTGCAAGTAGAAGTGCACAGGTCTGCAGACCATCCCTTTGCTACTCGGGAGGAGCACTGGGAGAGGCCAAGGCCAGTGCAGCCACGTCCCTCCTAAGACAAGGCACCAAGAGCAGAACACCTCAGGGGGGCCTGTTTGATAGAAATAGCGATGAGGGAATAGAACAATTCACGTCAGATCTCAGAGCCCTTATGAGGAACAATCATAGTGCTCTCACAAAAATGGGATATTTAAACAGGGAGAGATTTCACATCTTTTTTCTTTTCCTTGTCATGGACCTTCCTAATCCTCAGTTACTGTGTCCTAGAGACTGCCAGGCTCATGGCAGGGTAATGCCACCTCCCCAGCAGCTTGGCAGCATCTGCCACAGGGACCTAGAGGGTGGGCAAGGTCCAAAGTCCCCATGGGACACCACCACAGTGTCCCATCTGCCCCAAGTAGCCCTTCCTCAAAGGTCAGGCAGAGTGGAAACCTCCCATCCCAAGGGCTGTGAAGGACCAGGGGGTCCTGCTCTGACATGGAGTCTCAGTGATGCCATGGCTCAAGTTTAGACAAGATTTAGAGAATTACATAGTGTCACTAGGGACAAAAAGCAAGCAGGTACGTGTGTACATAAAAATATATCCCATGACATCACTGGTAAAACTCCATTCTCAACTAGATACACTTTAACTTAGGTGCTGGAGAAGCCTAAGGTACAATAGAGGCCTCAAATCTGCATTTCTTCTAAGGGAAACACAATTGCACCCATACATAAAGACTTACTTTTAAATAAATAAACAAACAGACAGAAATCCCCACAACAACCAGTATTTTGTCATTTTCAACCGCAGGTGCACCTCTGACATCTCCAGCCCTGTCTTTCCCCTGATAGGCAGCTACAAATACTTTGCTGGTCAGGTCAGGAATACTAAGTATTACCTACCTAATTTGGCAGTTGTTTATAGGAAGTATTAAGTAGCCTATGGAGCAGAACAATTCCTGCCTGAGGAGCTGCTCTAACCCATTGTGGAGTTATAGAATAAAGACACATTTGATCCTTTGGGAAAAGGGTTATGAAAATACATGGAAAAAATGTACTGTCCGCGCATAGTAATATCATGGCTGTTTTCAATCACTTGGTCTTCTCCAAAACAAAAGGGCTCGCTGCACAATATAAACGCCTAGCCCTGACAACAGCAAGGGCTGAAGAAAGAAGCAAAGCTAGTAGTATCTGGTTGTGGCTTTATATTTTCATAACCCTAAAATGCCTGAGCTCATTGTTGCCTCCCTCCCATCAAAGCCAAACCAGCTTCGTGCAGCCACGGTGGTGGGAACCTGTCCCCAAAGCTGCGTGAGAACAACTGAGCAGAGCCCCCAGGCTGCACCAAGGGCAGGAGCGTGAGCCCGGGCACCAGCAGCTCCTGCTGAGGTTGGATCAGAGCCTCCAAGGCAGGATGAAGCAAACCCGGGTTTTGCACAGTGTGAGGCCAACCCTTCTGAAAGGCTGACCCCTTCTCCATCACCCCCCACAGAAGGAGGCTTTGCAGGAGGAGAGCACTGGGCAGCAAGTGGTGGATGCACAGTTCAGCTGTCCACAGTCCTCCTTGTGTTTTCAACTAACCTCTCACCTTTTGTTCAGAAGATGAGGAGAATGGCTCTGAGCAAACCACTCTTCTTTGTGGAGGAAGGAACTTCTTTCCCCAGCAAAAACATTTCACAGCCAAACTTGGGGTGGGGCAAAGTTTTACGTCTTTTCAGCAGTAGTTTGGTTTTTTCTTCCTGGTCTGGAGCTGATTTTTAATGGGTCATGCTCAGTGCCATTGAAGTCTGGATACCATCGGACAGTCATCTCTACTAGCCTGATTTTCACTGTTATCTTGGTTGTTGCAGAGCCTGCATAAGGAAGGGAAGCTAATTAAGAACAACATTGCTACAAATAAGAAAAAGCCTCCAGACCTGCAGCACTATTCCCATGTATCTTGTTAGCCTGAAAATTCAAACAGTAGCCTGCAGGATGGTGGTCTTGTGCAGGGCTGAGATAGCCCAGTGCCAGGAAAGCTGCTTTGGAAAAATTTGCTATTTTGCTGAACCTGGGAAAGCCCTGGTACGGACCTTCACTACAAGCTCTTAGCACAGCTAGCGCAGTGCTGAACATTAGCATTAGCCATAGCAAAGAGGCACTCAGACTGAAGGCTCCAGACCTGCTCATACAGGTGGAAAAATAAGGGTGAGATTCACAGGTGCAAAACCAGCAGAGCCAGCTCCAAGGGTGAGGGGCAGCTATCCCTGGAACGTAATGTTCTCCAGTGCAAGGCTAGGGCTCCAAGGAATCGCTCTTCGGTTCCCCACTGCAAGTCCCCTTGGCCCCTTGCTGAGCAGAACCCCTCCCTTTATTAAAGCCAAGCTCAGGCATTGCACGCTCAGTTAGTTACTCATGCACTGAGGTGCTTGCCATGGTGCACTGGCACGCGTGGGACTGATAAGTCAGGGCACTGATTTACATTTAGATTTGCCATTAAATAGTTTAGTGAGAAGCTACCGCTGAATGCCTTCAGCCTCGCTGCCCAGCTGGGCTATCGCCTCCACCCCAAAGCCCACCTTCCTCCTGACTCCCCCTCACCTCTGCCAAGCACGGGGTTCCTGGTCATCATCTGACACCTCTTTCCACACACACACATCACTAAGAAAACTCTTTCTCTCCATCTTTGACAGAAGCAGGTCAGGCTTCTGCCTGGGCTGCCAGCAACCTGGAACAACTAGTCAAGATAGGCAGCATGAACATACTATTATAGGGTGAGCTGGAACCCCCCAAATCCTGGTGCCAAACGGGCCTGCCCAGGGGAAACCAGATGCTGCATGCGTACCCTGAGGCAGGCAGAGCTGGGTCACAGGAACCAAAGCCTATGGTGCTGGGGCAGGCGTGTATCCCTGCACAAGCAGCTGGGGAACCCACAGCAGCTTTGTATGGACTTTGAAGTTAATGAATTGGAGCTGGGAGGATTGGGAAACCCAGACTAAGTGTCAACTGCATTGGGTGAAAAAAAACTAATGAAGCGAGGCTGCCCTAGAAGACTGATTGTTTCAGAGTCCAGAAGTGAAGGGGAATGGATACAGCAAGCTCAGGAAATTGAAAACAACTTTGGTAAATACTTCCTCCCGCTCCAACACTTGGTCTTTTATCAAAGCTTGTTCAGACCTTGACAGCAATGCACAAAGCAGCTCTGCTCTTTCATAATGCAAAAGACAGGCCCAGTGGCCAGAAGAGGTTAGTGGCTAATGGAGCAGAGTTGGGTTCAATTTCCCTAGAAACTACTTGCAGGGGGAAGTCAGGAGACAAGGGGAACTGCTAATGTCCTTCTGTGACGCCACTGGTTCCCCTGCGTGGGGCAAAGCCCTCACTCGTGCCCTTTGCCTCCCACACCACAGCTCCTCACGGCTGGTCCCTGCGCTCCTGTGGGAGGGAGAGCAAAGCAAAAGCGGAGCAGGAAGGACATGAGTCCCCATCCCTGGGAACAGATTGATGGTGTCTGAGAGCAGCATGGCTCCCTGTGTCAGGGCTTTCCCTCCCACCGCTGTTGCTTTCGCAGCACCTGATGTAAATCCTCCTGGCAGGATGGTTAACCTGCCTTATTAATGGCAGCTCTATCAATTCTTCTCAGTTGTCAATGGAGTCTCTGCCAGTTTGTTGGGTTTTTAGCTGCCACTGGGGGCTTGTCTCCTCCTGGCAGCATCACAAGGGGACTACGGAAAGATGATTTTCAACCACAAAGACACTCCTGGCAAGGCTATTTTATGCATGAGATGCACAGGGCACACCCAGGGGTGCAGTGTTCCGTGGCTGGACTGCATCCCCTTCAGGCTGGACACCCAAGGGGCATGCCCAAAGCAGAGTGCCAAGAAAACAACTTGTTTTAAGAGAAAGGGCCCAATTCCTCTCGCTTGAGACTCGTTAAAGTCAATGGAAAAAAGCTCTTTTTAGCTTCCCTAGGCTGTGCCACGTCTGTCTCACGCCAGCTTGACATCAATGTACTCACTCCAGATTTATGCTGGTTCAGAAAAAGGGAACCTGTTGTGACAGGTCCCAGTTAGAAGAGGGGAAAGCTGGGTGCTCCGGCCACAAAACTCAGTATCCACATGGAGAAGCCAAGCCTTGCATTTTTACCACAGGCTTCTGAAACCGCCTCTTGACATGGTATAACATTTTCCCCGTTTCTCCTGAATAAATCAGTGCTATCCGCTTCATATGCATGAGAATAAAAATAAGTGGAAGTTATGCTGGAGCACCAGTACGTGCTTCAAATTTGAGAGCGCCTGTTGCTGATTACAAACAGCAGGGAGCAAAGTATATATACATACTAGATCAATATTACAAAGTAGCAAACACACCCTTGCCATTTCCCTTTGAGGACATCAGCTTGTAGTGGTGGTTCATGTCCTTCGGGCTCAAAATATGGGATTTTATCTTTGGCCACATGCAGAGAATAAAACCCACTTCTTTGCTTTAAGAGGGGTCAGCAGGGGGAGAGTGCGAGAGCCCCTCTACGTAGGCACTGCTGCCCACCACCCACCTCAGAAATGCCCATCCTGCCTGCATCAGTGGATGCTGTGATGGATCGGGGCAAAGCCACCATGACGCGTGTCACCCACGGAGGGTTTGCCTTTCTCGAGGGCTCTGCAGCTTGTCGGCGAGGGGAGAGCTGCCTCCCACCGGTGCCTTGGCAGCGGGGAACAGCGCTTGGCAGCGTGCAACTGTCCCTGCATGTCTGGAGCACGGGGGTTAGCGCAGAGGCTGAAATATCACGCCTATCAGTAGGGCCCTGTGAACAGAAAATAGCAGAGGATCTGGTGGCAGTTTCCTTTCAAGACGTACAGGAATAGCAGCACACATCTCTGCCGGATCATATGGACTGAATTCCTCAGCCCGAAATCCTTCGGCTTCAAATTCTTCTGCAAACCATTTTTTCCCCCCTTTGGCTTGTTTGTTGTTTCAGGACCACTAAATCACTGAGGATGGTTTATATTATATAACTACCCCATCGTTGCGTTTCAGGGAGGAGACTGACAAACAGCCAGATCTAATTTGTATTTTAAATTGGCTTCTGGGCCAGACAGTCATGCCTTCCAGATGGAAAACCCAGTTGCACTCACCAGCAGATATCCTGGTGCATTCGGCTCCCAAATCAGCTTTGTTCAAAGCATGCTCTGACATGAAAATTTGCTTTTTTTACAGCCTCAGAGACACTGGTGGTCACTGCAGTCCCCGGTAAGGCAGCATCGCTTTCCATCACCTGTACCAGCTCAGCTGTCAGCCCTGCCTGTTGTTTTTCCTAGAAGCCTATCCGACAGCTGTAGCAGCTTTATAACTGCCAGATTCGGATTGTGTCTCCCTGGGAAAGTCCTTTCAGGTTGCCTTTTCCGAGGGTGACTCTGCTATGCTTGCTCAACCTGTATCCCAAATCAAATAATAATTTTAAGAAAACAAATGTCACGCTGCTTTTCACACGTGCAAAGATTTGGACAACGCAAGATTCTCTCGTCTCTTGCCAGGGCAGAATCAAGGATACGTTCAACCCTGGTTTAGGTTACAACCAGGGCCTGGCCAGTAGCACATTGTGGAGGGGACAGTAACATTGCTCACAGCCACGGGGGTGTCAAAATGCTGCCACTGATGGTGAAAAGCCTGAGCTGTCACTTGCTTTGTTGGGGTCTAGGGAGGTTGCAACTGCCTCGAGGCAGCCCTCAAACATGGCTGGGAGCAGGTCTCTGAGCTGCCCCGTTCCACACGTCCAGTTTAGGGACCTAGCCTAGCTGACCTCAGGGACCTCAGCCCAGGCTGAGACACACAAACTGTCTCTCACAGGCAGGTGCAAACACTTGCTTGTATTCATCCACAGGGAAACAGCATTGGAAGGTGCCCATCACCTGTACCAGAGTGCGTACAGTGTGGCCTCAGATAGAGGGTCTCTGGCTTCCTCACAGTCCTCGTGACTTTTTTTTTCCTTTTAGCCTTTCTGTTGCAAGCCACAGTTCTAGCCTGATGGATAGACAATTATCTTAAAGCAACAGATAAACTGCCAACCAGGGTTATCATTCAAGGAAAAGAGATGAACAAACCATCAGCCACAAAGCATTTCAAGCTGGAATTATCAAACTCTTACCTTGCAAGTCCTGAATCTCATGCTGCCCAGGAACACATCCTCCCTCTGGTCTGGAAAGGCTCCTGTCACCAAGGCATCATTTAAAAGCCTGCTTATATTCACCTGACACCTCCAAGAGACATGTGCCATGTATCATCCAGGGAAAGGCAATGAGCAGTGCTGAGGGAGCCCTGAGAAGCCATTGGGGATGGCAGTGAGTGAGCCTCCCCTACTCTTAATGCTTTGTCTGATACTGATAGAAGAACAACTGTCCCATTACAACGTTGCCGTGTACTTGCTGAGTTTCTTCGTATTTTCAGGGGCTTCATCTGCCTAGCAACACGCATGGGACTGAAATGAGATTTCTGGGGAAAGGTAAAGAACAAGTTTCCTTTGAGCCATCATCTGTGGACAGTCAGAGCTTGCACGGAATGCCAGAAGATTGTCAATCATGCAGTAGATGGGCAAGATCACATCTGAAAGGCTTAATAAGAAACTCACCCCTAGAAGCCAATGCTGCAGCTGGAAGCATTTGGGTAGACTCAGCCCTGATGGGCCTTGCAACTAGCATTCCATTACACACCAGCAGGACCACAGTGGCTGGCCTGGATGGAGAGGCTCAACCAGGCACATTGCTGGTGTGGGAGAGCCAAGGTGTTGAGCAACACACAGCAGAGTCAGGCAAATCTGACGCCAGGTCTCCACTACACAGCGTAACACTATCTCTTGAGTCTCTGTTTCCCAGTACCTCTTGTAGGGACACACATTTAGCAAAGAAGTGTAAACCACCATCAAATCTGAGTGGCTGCACTTTACAGCCACTTCAGCTCAGGCCCAAACAATTGTACAGAGTCCACAGTAGCAAAGACCAGGCCCGTATATTATTTTAAAGGAGTAGTTTGTTTTGCTTTCACTCCCCTGCCCACATCTCTCCAGCATTGCCCTCTGTTTGTATGGGAACTTTGCAGACATGCAGCATTTTCCTGGAAAACTTCAGAAGGGACACTGCTGTCCTAACAGGCTCTGCCTTTGACTCCTGTGCTGCTGTGGCCAAGTCCTTGGACTCCTCTGTGGTGTATATCAAACGATGTGCGCAAAAGCAAACTTGAAAAAATAACATATGCAGAAGGACTGACATGTTAAACTATGAGCAGTAACTGCAGGTGTGCAAGAGAGCTCCAGCGCTGCCACTTACTGCTCTGCTGGACTTTAAAAAGTCTCAAGGACCAGGGAGCTACACAGCAGCATTCAAGTCAAACTCATGCAATTCTCCCTTCTCCCTAGAAAGGGGCATTTTGGAAAGTGGGGTAACTGCAGCACAGTGAACCCAAAACTGCTCCCAGACACTCTCAGATTGTAAACAGCTCCCCCTCTGTCCCTGCCCGTTTGATGCTCCTTTCTTGCAGGATTGGGAGGCCCAGCAACAGGGACTAGCAAGAACTGGTTTCTGAAAAGATGGAAAACAAGTTTCCTGAGGGAAAAGAAAAACCAGGCTTGTTTCACTTTGAAGGCTTGTTTGTTTGGTGCCTTTGGAAAAAGGAAATAAAACAGCGATGTTTTTGATAAAAAAAAAAAAGAGCAAACACCCAAATGCAGAAAGAAGTAATGAAAAATGAAATAAGACAGTTATGTCATTTGACGAAAAATGCTGGCTGGCCAGACTTCTGTGTCTAAGTCAGGCGTGGGTCAGTATCACTTGGTAGCAGCGAGGTTCCTCACAGACCAGGGAGGGTACAGCCACTGAAAAATCCTGCCCTAGCTTGGAGCTCACACCCCACCATTTATATTAATAGTCTGCAATTTGTATGAACAGTATGATCTCAGCAACATGCATGTTTATATATCTGTTAATGCCACGCTGTTACCTGCCACACACCACGGTCACTGGGTCTCTCTTCTTGCTCTGCCTCCATAAAGACATGGCCAGGTTTAGCAGCAGCAGCCTGACACCTTTTTCCACTCCCACCTTGTCTCTCCAAAAACATCCATTATGGATCAAAGCCTCCTTCCCCCAGGAAATTTATTTCATAAATACCTTCATCTGGCTGATTTCTTGGGGCTGCCCTTCCAAAGAGCCATGCAAGGACTGTTGTGGGGAGCTGTGCTTGGAAGAGTAGATGATAAACAGTTAAATACTGCTCCCAGTAAAGAGCTAGGGCTGTGCTAACTGCCAAGCAGCCCATCAAGCCGCCTCACACTCTCAGCCTCACTAGGACAAAACCACAACAAATGACCCAAAGAAGTAGTCTTCAGTATCTCTTTTTAGCCTTAAACCAGCTCATCTACACAGTCACAAACTATACGTGATCCTACAACTAACCAGAGGGAGGGATACCTTTCTTGGCATAGCTATGTCTCAATTCACATCACAACAGTGATAAAATTATGTTTTCTTCAGTTAACGTCGCACATATCTATCAAACGTCCTACAGTCAAAACAGGTTGTCTCACAAAATAGGTTATCAGCTGCAAGTGTCAAAGCAACTTTTCTTCCTCCTTACTTACACAAAACACATTCTTGCCCCAGCAAATTAACACATTTCAGGGTTTCTTACACAATTGCAGAGAAGCAGGATCTCAGCCCCAAACCTATGCGTTTATCATCAAAGCATCTAGCGCTCTGAAACTGAAAACGCACCCAAACACTTCCCTTAACTCACTTTTGATGAAGAAACTAAATTAAAATCCTTCTGTGTACCCAACAGCTTGTGTCCACGGGGCTTGAGCCTCCGCCTCAAGGTCTGTCATGTAAACCCACAGCCACATAGATGAAACTCACATTTCTGTGCTTGTTTTCCTCCTCTTCTGCATATAAATGACGTGCCTCTGGATCTGGATACAGTGGGTCGACGGTGACCGGCTGCCTGTTGCCCACTCAAGCTGCTGTTGCTCCTCTCCTCAGCAGGACAAGGGAAAAACAGGAGGAAACTCATGGGTGGAGAGAAGGGTCGGAAATCCCTCACCTGCCACAGGCAAAAAAAGACTCCACCTGGGCCAAATTAACTTAGTTCATTGCTAATTAAAATAGAGTTGGATGGTGAGAAGCAAAGGCAAATTTAAAACACTTTCCTCAGCGTGCACCACCTGCCCCAACATGGCGTCTCCACCAGCACCAGGCTGGTCCCTCAGCTCCTCCTCACACCTCCCTCCGGTGTTCACAGAGCTCTTCCCCACTTTCCCACCCTCATTCTTCTCCTTTTTCCAGCATTTTTCCCTTTTCTCACCTCCGTTCCCCCAAGGTGTCCCACAAGTGGGGCTGTGGGCAGCCGTCAGAACCTTCCGGAACCAGCTGGAACCGGCTGTGTCTGGGGCCGTTCCCGCCTCTCCTCACCAAGCCCCCCCAGCCCTGCTGCCCTCCCAAAGCACCCATTCCCTGGCAGAGGGGACCTGCCCAGCCTCGGTGGTCTGGAGACCTGGGATAAACGGGTGCCTGTGCTCAAGGGGGAGCCCCCATTTCCTCACGGGGACCACCCCAGGGCTGCAGTGCTTCCCTTCCAGCCAAAGCCACCATCTCTGATGGGCTCACAGCCCCACAGGCACATGCAACCCCATGCTCGCCACACTACTCTCCCCACCTCGACCCTAGCTTCCAGAGATGACAGTAATTAAGTTGTAAATGCTGTGCTTTCTTTCCCCCCACCTCCATATGTTTTCACTTCAGCCAAACAGCAGAAATATTTCCTGGCAGCTGTCTTCAATTGAGGGCAGGGAGGGAGGTAAGCTGGTGGAGAGGAGAGACCCATGGAAGAGACACACTCTCTGAGCCTTTTTGAAACAAAAAAAAAACCAAAACCAAAAACAGGGGAAAGGGGGAGGAATGGTGTCATTGCTCACTTTTGCATGTCAAGGATGCCGTGGTGAGTGCCCACCCATTACCTCAGGTACCGCTGGCAAAGCCTGCGCATCCAGCATGCTCTGCACATGGCTACTCCTGCTCCAAGCTGCAGGCTACCATGCCCATCCTCAGAGTCAGAGGAGCCTCACAGAAGGTGGAGCAACTTTGCAGAAACCTGTATGGAATAACAACTCACTGACAAATCCCTCCAAGATGCCTGATTGCAAGAAATGGAAATGCTGGGAAAAAAAGAGCCCAAAGCCCAGACCTTCAGCACCCATAGCTGTGGCCATGGCAGTTTGGAGATGAAAGGATGCTTTCACACACCACTTTCCAAGCCCTGGAAACCTGAAGCGTCCCTGAAATACCGCTTCCCAATTGACAGCCTCCTGCATTAGGTCCATAGAGCCTGTGGCATTGCTAACAGCAAGGGGTAGAGGTTGATGCTCAAAGGCTGAAGGTTTTATTCACGCTCTATTGCAATGAGCTTGTATCTCTCCCAGGGATCTCTGTTCACTTCTTCATGCTGAGAAAAAGATCCTTATCTTCATTTTCATGCTTCCTTACCTGAAGTCAAACAAGTAGAATCCCTCCCTGAATTAGCCCAGCAGATCCCAGTGCAGAAGCCAAACCAGGAACAGCAACCTCAGCAAACACCACACTGGCCTCAACACAACACTCCTGCCTGGGAAAGCACAGAGGCACCACGTACGTCTCCACTGCTGTACACTCACATGCAAGCTGCAGGGCCAAGGATCAAACTCCCAAGCCAACACTGGGAGCAGGAGACAGGAGTCACAGGCTGAAGATCAGAGCTGGGAAAAAAAAAAAAAAATAAAAAAATAAAAATCAGAGACCACAGCAAGGTGGAGAACTTCTGCTTGTCAGGAAGCACTGGGAGATGGGTTTAGAAACTGAGCCCAGGACAAAAACTTAGCGGCTCCTCTTTGCTGGCAAGGGCTTCTGTCATCATGTTCCTGGACAGAGCTGGTCTGCACCATGTGAACGCTGTGAGATGGTGCAGTGAAATATCGCCTGTAAGCAGCTCTTGTTCTTACATGCTAATTCCACCACACCCCTGCTCTCCACACGCACACACAGGGCTTACTTTCCCCTTTCTGTCTGTAGGACATGAGGTTTTCTCTTCAATATTATAACCCTTCCAACAGATCTGCTTGTACTTTTTTTCATATCGTTGCTAAGATATACTGAAAACCCCAGCATATAGTTGTTTTCCATGGTATATCCTTCAGACTGCCCTGCTCCTTTCTACAATCGAAGTTTTTCTCTGAAATCCACATGGTACCAGAAACTAACATTTATTTACACTTGAAACCCACTCCTGCAGTTACAGGAGTGCAGTGTTACAGCTCCTGTGTTGAAGTAAAAATACGTTATGGAAAAGCGCCTGTCATTTCCAGAGGGAAAGCCCACTAATCAATAACTATTAGAGCCCCAGCTAATCAGTCTACAGGAGTTACCTCTGCACAGAAGCCAACAAAGTAATAAAACCATCAAGAGCCAGTGTGAACTGCTGCATTGCCCGTAACATAATCACCTGCTGCTCCAGTATTTCAATAAAACCCCATCCACCCCCACATTTATTTTGCTGCACCATGGGAAACAAGGGCAAATGTTCACACATTGTGATGTGTTTCATCACATCATAGAAAATATCCAAATATCTCAACTGGGCACCTGCTTTTATTCTTCAACTCAACAACCTGCAGAAAACCCCAAAAACGCTAAAACATACATCACCATTAATAAATGGGCAGATACAGCCACATTCAATACTCTGAGATCTTCCTTGCTGATATCTGGGAATATCCAGAAAACCCTTATTTCACAATATCCTCTTGACCTTTCAGGTTATTCCAGGTCCCCAGTCCTGTGATGGGAGAAGCTGAGCCCCACCTCTTTACAAAAGCGCTCCTCCTCAGCTCTTACAACCACACACCATCAGGAAGGTTGACTCTTCCTGCCACCCTTCCAGGTGGTCCCAGTTAATCCCATGGAGTTAAACACAGCACATAATCGGGAACTCGCTCTCACAGTCAGCAACTGGGAGTCTCAGACACTCTCTATTTATCTGTAAATCAGAGTGAAGCTAAGCAGCTCCCCAGCCCTGACAGCATTGGTGTGTCTCCCAGACCATATTACAAATTACTTTTATGACATGCTATGTGTCTTTCCACGTTGGACAACGTGTTTACTCAAGAGTTTCTTCTGAAAAAAATACCAGGGGCTGCCCATTGGGACCAAAATAAATGCAAGAGGATACACTGCCCTCTTATTTTTTATCCATCAATAGCCATTGTGCTGTTTAAAAAACTCAAAAGTGTTGTGTTAGTGGAAATCTTTTCAATCCTTTGGTTTCTATTCCCCGCTCCTCTTCCTTCTCTACCATCTTTTTTTTTTCTGGGTGGTTACACTAAAACTTCAATCCAAAGGCTTCTGGACAAATTTTGCCCTCAGATATGCACATTCAACTGCCAGTGAAATTAGCGGTGTGTTTGTGTTCAAGCAGTAGAATGGAACTTGGCTGCATTGGCAGCATTCTCCAACTGGCCACAGCGTGCATGTACACCAATTGTTTGGACCCATGCTTCAGACACCATGGCCCAGGGGCAGCCAAATTCCAAGACCCTTGCAAGTCACATACCAAAATCTTCACTCTGGCAAGCTGTGCAGGAAGCATTCCTCAGCCCTGGGCACTGGAGGGGAGTTTAACATGCCTGCTTGGCCTGCCAGCACACTGGCTTTTCTCTCCAGGGCCTCACGGCCATCTTGACCACAACCCTGCTCAGCTGCAGGTAGGGTCAGCACAGAGAGAAGTTGGTGTTATGCATTAAAAACCATGCATTATCCACACATTGAGGATCTCCTTGGGTTTCTGGTGGACTGTTGAGCGATTCAGCTAATGTAGGAGCTCACTTGCTCTCGCTCATTACAGAGGGAGATGGGTGTCTCCATGAGCTGCCTAGATTTGTCACCAGACACCCACAGTCTAAAATGTCACATCCTATCTGCCACCCCACACAGAGGCAGAGTGCTCCCTGCCAGCAAATACCACTGAAACTCAGTCATGAGTTTAACACCTGTGGGACATCCAGAGGGATATTCGAGACATGATAGATTCTCTGTAGCAATTGCAGGGAAATCAGCTGCTTCCTGGTGGAGGGAGGTTTGCTTTTGTCCTTCCCGGCATCTGGAGATATACAGCTACTCTTCCATCATCTGCTCCTGTTCAGACTGGTACCTCCAATGTATGGTGGCAGAACAGAGGAGCCTCAAGTGTGGCTCCTCCAGCTCCTCTAATTGACCCTGGCAGGAAGGAAGAACAACGAGTTACAGAAAGGCTGTTTTCACGACTGTAGCAGACTCTGATAACTCAACCAACACTGTGCCCAAAAGTCAGACAAGACCAAGCTCAGACCTTTCCCACAGATATGTGTGTTTAAGTACATGTGCACACATTTAAATACAGACATACATAAAATTAACATCCCTCAGCCTTTCTTGATTCTTATAAGAGGAATTATGTGTTTTGGGATCCTGGTGTGACTAGACTTAGAAGAAACACTGGTTTTGAGAAGTGTGGCTCCTCCTTTCCTCTACCTATGTGTGTGCATGGTGGTCTCCATAGACAAACCTGCTGCTCTGGGGAAATTGGGACAGAGGAAGCAGCGCTGTGTGCAACTGATCCCCATGTTATTTCAGTTACTGATAGGGCAGTAATGAACTCCAAGATGGGTGGAGGGTGGAAGAACAAACCAGCCCAATATTAATGTCTTTTGTTTGGTCAGCTAACAGAATAGTCTCCAAATGTCCACAGACTGTTCTCTTAAAAAAAAAATGATAAGGAACAAACAATGTAACACACCCACCACATTTCCAGCCCAAGGACTTCTCTAGTGTTAGTGTCTATCTTTGTTTCAGTCTTTAAAACCCTTCTTCCATGCTGAGACATGGAAGGAGAAAGCAGCATTCCTGACCCAGGACCCAGCCAACATCCTTTTCAAACCTGATAATTCCCTTTCTTGGGTCTTGGGAACCAACCTTAAACACACTCCAAACCAGGCTGTTCATAGAAATCTCCCAGGTCAGCTGTTGAACCAAAGACAAATACAGCATTACCAGTCTACAGAAGTTACCTTTCTGTCAACAGTATTGCTTAACAGCTCTGGACCAGCACCTTCCTCCAGAAATACCTAACAGACGCCCAGTGGTCAAAGGCTGCAAAATCTTTCAGTCATTCAGTTGACTTTCTTGGCCCTTATCCTGCAGTTCATGTTCCACAGTCCCACTGACATCTGTGAAGCTGATCATTGAACAGATACTCCTTGCCATCAACAAGAGCATCAGGAGGTGACTTTGTGGGAACCACATGAGTTACAGACTTATTGGCACAGTGTAAAAGTTTCAGACCTGCGCAGACAGTGCCTGCAAGTGATGGACTTCCAACAGCTTTGCTTTGATTCTTGACCTGGAAGGACTTCTAACCTTCAGAAGTCCCTGTACCTCAGTACATGTGAAGCTTTTTTGGACTGAACCTATTCTCTGACATCCAACTAGTCCCAGTGGAGCTGAACCAAAAAAAAAGCCCAATAAACTGCTCGACTGAAGAACAAAAATAATTGCCCCCAAAGGAAGAACCTCTCCAGTGCCTTGGCTACAAAACACGATAAAACTGAGTAAAACTAGTCTCCGTCTTTGTTGACTCCAGAGACCTGGACGGATTTTGCTGCCATCACTTTGAACTGAAGGACACAAAAGACCTCATTTATTCTTTCTTCTTCATTCCCTGCCATAAAAGCCAGGAAATGCAGTAATATGGCATTTCCAGTGCCATTTCATTCACTTTGTGCCTGAATTAGTTTAAATTTCCCAAGGCAAATGGAGACGTGTGAGACAAGCGTCCATCCTTAATTCCAAATTTCCTGCCATTGACCAATTTAAACCATAGATCTAATGTTGTTAGGACAATATTTTCTTCTATATATGTCTTACTATCAATGTTAACCACTTACTGTTTATTTCCTACAGCAGCTGGGAACATGGAAACATGTACTGAAAGGGCTGAGTCACCTCCTTGTTGTCTAATGTTAGCCTCGCAGCTTGGACACAGCTTGGTAAGGACATCCTTGTCTCCAAAACCAGGAACCCCCCGTCAAGGTGGAGCATGGACCTTCAAAGTGGAGAAATGAGTAGCCAGGAGCACTGCCAAATCGGGGAAGGCCAGACAAACAGCAAGCAGGGATGGATGGTCAGACCTTAATCCCACTAAATGGAAAATGGATAGCCCTGAAGGGAGGGAAACTCCTGCTACTCTGTCTAGTTGTCAGAACAGCCAGAATTGCAGCACTTTGTGGACAACCAGAGCTGGCAAGGATGGGGGAGAGACACTGCCTTTATCTCCTCCCCACTTTACACCGCCAGCTGGAAGCAAGCCCCCAGCAGCAGCCCCTGGCATCAGCCTGGGGACCCCCCATGGATTCAGCTTGGGTTAATAATGTCCATCTTCTCTGGGAGACAGGGATTTGTTGTGGAAACGTTGCCAGAAGAGCCTAACTTTGGCTCCTCTTCCTAAACATTTGTGGAAAGGCTGCAAAGCATCTGCTAGGACCCCCAGCTGAAGAGAAGCCAAAGGCAAGTGGGGAGAGATATCCCATCAGGACTATGGTTCCTGCCAGAGATGTGATGCAGCATCAAACCCTGGGTCTCCTGGGCACTGATAGGTAGAGGGTCCTCTCCTTTCCAAAAATCTTCCTGCGGAAAGAAAGGCCAGATGTAAGTGGTCCATAGGAATCAGGGTGAGAGTTCAAGAGTGCTTTGCTGCCTACTCCACCTTTGCTCCTCTCCATTGGTAAGAAAGGTACCATTTGGTAGATAAGCAAGGGTGCAAGAAAAAAAAAAATTACCTTCCTATTTTTTTAGGGAAATAAAAGAAAACAAACATGGAGGATATGAGGCTGCCAGCAGGAAGCCAGGTCCTAGTGAAGTGAGGTGTAATGAACAGAAAACACGAGTCCATAGGGCTCTCCACAGGGGACAGTCACAACCGTAATGGAGCCATCAAAAAATATTGTTTTCCTTGCAGTAACACCTCAAGCCCAATTTACTACAAAGAGGAGAGAACTGTAAAGGAATGGGAAGTCTCTTCATCCACTGCTGCTTCCCAGGGACTGCATGAGGCCGGTTCAATTTGCACCTTTTATCACTCCCGCCTGCATTTCGCTTGTTTGCAGGAACCCTCTCCCTAAGGCAGTAAAACCAAAAATTACTGCAGAAAGCAGGCCGTGGAAACAGCTCACCTGGAATTTGAAGGGGCTTTACTGGGGCAAGAGCTGCCAAAAGACACCGTTGGACTCCTGTGCCCCAGGAGTCCAGCAGTCTCTGATCCCACTAGCACCCTTCACGCAGCACCATGTTCCTGTTCCCTGCACTTAAGCAGTACGAGCTGAGCATCTCCATTTCTTCGGGTGCCTTCCCACCCATACATTTCCTTCTACCTCCACTTGAAATCCCCAGCCCAATAGGAGTCCAAGGGTTGAGCCCATCAAGAGAAGATTTACCAGCCCTGGCTGATTTTTCAGCCTGCAAGGTTTGCTCCAGCTTGACTGCTTGTTCTGATGATGGAAATACAGACTGACCCTCCGAATTACAGCCCATTTAAGGGTCCAGCTGCTAACTATGAGAGCAGCAAGCTCCTCTCATTTTTTTCCCATCATTTTTTGTCTCCATTTCTGGGAAGTGAGGGTCCACACAGCTCCCTGCCTCTCTCCACAGCACTGCTGAGGATGAGAATTTCCTCAAGGAGCACAAAAATGAAAGGAGCTGATGCAGGCGCCGGCCAAGGACACGAGGCATCTGCATGGAAAGGCAGCAATAGGAGGAAAAAAAATATTTTTCCTGGGGGAGTGGGGTGATCAGGGAGGATATTTAGGTGCCTAACTGTGTTCAGACCCATGGGCAGCCAAGATCCTCGTTGCTGTTGACCCCCAGTTCTCTCCAACCTGCCAAGAGCATCTTTGCCCATCATCTGCATGGCTCTATGTAGTCAAGGAACTGGAAATATAGGCAGTCCTGCTTTTGTGGGCTGACAATCACTGTGAGCTGATAAACTACAGCTTCTGAGGCTGCTGTGACCTGCTGAGCACCCCCTCCCTGACCCAGCACTCCTCTCCCACTCAGCTTTGCTTTCAGGAGAAATTAGGCTGAGTTTCAAGCAAACCTGGGCTGAGCTTCAAGTGAGCCTGGGCCAACTCCTAATTTATGCCTTCAGTGTATTGTTTGGGGTCAAAACCGTAAGACTCATGGAGGCTTCACCTCATTTTTGCTCCAACCTGAAAGCAAATCTGAGACATCCTGGCAATGGCTCCCTGCCAGCAGTCACCTGGATCACAGCACAGCACAGGACTCAGCTGGGGGCAAAAGGAGGCAGGTCTTGGAGGCCACGCTGGAGCAAAGGGTTAATACACAGGGTCCCAAGTCCAGCCCAGGCAGTTATTTCAGGGTCATGTTCCCGAGTGATAAATTCTCAAAAAACAAATCTCTCTGCAGGGAAAGATGCTGTTACTCTTAATTAGGTAGAGCTGCATCTTAGCAAGTAACCCTTTGTCTGCAAGCGCACTGCACACAAGATGTGGGAAATAGGTATCTGGAAGCTGCTAGAGGCAGCGTGGCTGGACACCACCCCCAGTCAGTGGGGTGTGAGACCAAGGCATGAAAGGTAGGGCTCAACTAGGAAAATGCTTCTTCATTTAAGGACACTCCAGAGAATATTTGTATTTTACTGATGCTGTGGTACTAGGGGGTCATCATATACATCTGTCACTCTGCAGGCATGTTTAGCTTTGCACATTTCTCTGCCCTCCCAGCCCCTTTTGAAACATTGCACCTCTCTCTGGGTCACTTCTTCCAGGGCAGGAAAGAGAAGACTTGTGCTGGGTACAAGGACCAGAAAAGCCACTGACCTATTTGCATAGCAAGGTGGGCATCACGGACCAGAGGTGCACATCCAGAGTCCCCCTGCTCCCCACACACTGGCTGAGACTACTTGCACCACATCACTGCTGCCAGAAAGGCAGTTCACAACGCAGGAAAAGGTCTCACCTCATAACAGACCTTGCCAGGCGAACTGAAGAGCAGGAAGGCAGACTTTCCCCTCTGGAGACCTCTACTCCAGTCCTATAAAATTCACAGAGGAAGGTTTTGGCAGGTTAGAGATTCATCTGCGCTGCCAAAAAAAAAAATACTCTTACCTTGAATTACCAAGGGGAGTGGAAAATCAAACCAACACTATGGCACTGAGATGGGAAGTCTCCCCATCCCCATGAATTTTAGCAGGAGCACAGGTGGAACAGTTGGCCAGCTTTCACCAAGAGCATCTACCCCATGCAAAAATTCCCATATACACATGGCATAGGTATGACATACAAAGCGCTTACAAACCAGCATCAACACAAGAGGCAAACCGTGGTCTGCTGTGGCAAGTGGAGAGTTTGTACCTACTTTGATGGCCTCAAAGTGGCCATCAAAATGATAGCATGGAGGCCATCATCTCAATGGAGAACAGAGAAGCACAGCTCTTCTCTGCAAATTTTTCTCTCTTCTATGAGAAAGTTTAGTCTTGCTGGGAGGCTGCATTTATATTGTGGCTGAAGGAATCACTCCAGACTGGAGACCAATAAGTTAAACAATCTCCCCAGCTTGTCTTTGCGCTGCAAACATGTTCCACAGCGATTCAATAGTTTGGGCAACAGTGGGGCTGTGTCATGTATTATTTCTGACCATCTGGAACAAGCATTAACCACAAATAAGCAAATTTGCTTGTTCTTTGCTGCAAAGAAAGAAGAGCCTTGCCAGAGTGATGCTCATTTCCACTGATGACAGATGTTTTGGGCATGCTTGGGTACCGATGGCTGCATATAAACCAGAAGTCGCCCTCCTCCATCCTGAGAAACCGCCAAGGTTTTATGGGCTGAGATTCTGAAAAGCTTGAAAGAGAGGGAAAAAGAGTATATAAAAATTAACCTTTTAGGTTGACTCAAGTTTACTTTTTCCCCCGAGTTTTTGACCCAGTGTCCCTATAGAGTGAAGATTACCCAATGGCTCTCTGCTCCTCCTTGCCCTCCTGCCAATTTTTACAACCCTGGGCAGATTGCAGGCGAAGCAGAGCAAGCTGCCCAGGAAGGCTGTGTGGTTGAGGATGGAGGAGCATGTAGAAGCAGGGCTCCCCATGGACCATCTGAACTGGTGCTTGGAAGAATCCCCAAATCTGGGGACTGCAAACTTCCTAAAGCCCCATGTTCTCCGTATCCATACGGACATGCTCTCCCCCTCCCTCTCCTACACATACGCACATAGGCGGCTGCTCTCTTACTTTCAACCTCCCACACAAGCCAGAGGGACAAAATGAAATCAATAAATAACCACCGTTAGCCCCTGCATTCTCCAAAGTAGCGCACAGGGAATTTGAGTACATGTAACTTCCATTAACCTCATTTAGAGTCGAAAACATAACACCCTGGCCACCGCTCTGCGAACACTGAGACTTTGCTGCAAGCCACTGGTGCTGGCAAGCCCTTGGTGTTTCTTTGCCCAGATCAAGGCTGGGGTTTGGGGACTTTTTTTTATAGAGGAGCGGCTGCTGTCCTGAGGTTCTCATTTCCCTGTTATTGTTTTCAGTGGTTGGCATTATTCTGAGGGGGTCTATGCTCCAGGACCATCACATCCCCATATGTCAGGACTTCAGCTGCAGGCTGTCAAAGTGTTCTGTGCTTTTGTGCTAACCTTGGAAGGGGCATCCAAGGCAGTCATGTTTCTTGCAGAAGTAGCCCTGAAAAATGTGTGTGCCAGGAGCTCCCGGCTCACTGCAGAAGAGGTTTTAGTTACAGACTCTACTTTCTCTGTCCAAGCTGTTACATATGTATATTTATTCCAGGACAGAAAATAGCAAGAAAAAGCTGGCAGGAGGTTGAGGCCACCCCACTGGTGCTCAGGAACCTCTGGGACACTGCACCATCGGTGCTGCTCTCCCACCAGCCGAGAGCGGGTACACACACAGGCAAGTAAGCCTCATGGAGCACATCCCCTCCATCATTCCACAAATCCAGAGGATTTCCATGAAGAGCTGTAACAACAGAGTGCTGACAGCAAGCACTGCCAGGAGGGCAAGGAGCTGTAGCCCACACAACTTTGGCAATCGAGATAACACCGCTACATGCCAGATCACCAGCACTTGTCATCCCTTTGATAAACAGCCCTTTACAACAGGTAAAAAACAAGGGCTCGCTTGCTGCAAGAAGTACTGCAGCCTGAGTGCAAAGGATTTCTTATTTTTGTATTTTTCCAGCCTTAATAGGCAACAGATGCAAATCAGCAAGTAAAAGCAATTGCAGTTTTCCTTACCTTTGCTCCAGGTTGCATCAAGCAGTTCTCCAAACCACAGGGCAATAGCACGTTGCTCTATATTTATGGCCTCATCAGCCCAGACCTCTGATTGTGTGTTTTTATAGAAGCTTTAGCTTCGACACAGTGATTGTCTCCTTTTTCAAGAAAACTGATTTCTAATCAGGACTGAGCACAGAAGAAAGTGTCCTTCCACAGGAATGGGTCTTGAAAATGTTTGGCAATGAGTTTGAGAGGCAGATGAATTGTTGCAGCATTTTCCTTTTTACTCCTTTTCTCTTTCTATTAACTGGAAAGAGGACAAAAGAGAAAACATGGATTATTTTTTTTTAATGACGAAACATAAACCCAAATCTTTTTGCAAGAAAAATGGAAAAGAAAGGAGCACATACATCTAAATTTCATGTAACTGAAAACCCCACTTCAGGTAAAGACAATTCCATGAGCATTTTGTTCCTGTGGGAAAAAAGAAATCCATGCATAACACTTTCGTCAAAATGTTTTTAAACAAATGCCTTTTGTTTATAGAAATTCAGCTGCATCTCAAGCAGTTTAGCACATGTAAAGAAAGCATACATGCTGCTGGCAGAGACCTTTCTCCATCAGAGCATTTGCAGTGCTTTCTTATTAAAAAGAGCAGCTATGGGCTCTTTTCCTCTCCCTCAGCATCACCAGTGTGGATGATGAAGGAATCCATGAGCCAGATCAGTGGAAAAAAAACATTGTTATGTGCTAGCTAAAAAAAATTATGCAAAAACTAGTTTTGCTTAATTACTTGTCTTCAGCTAACATTAAGCAAAGCTTTCAGGTCCTGCTTAGAGATGAGCAAACACACCCCCAGTATCTGTTTGTACACATGGATGTACTTCCATACACCTGTCCATAAAAGAACAAGTCTATCTACGCAGGAGCAGAGCCCCTGGCACAGGAAGATACGTGCTGTTGTACACAGCTGTGGAGCACTGGAGTTCATGAAACCCCCTTTACTACATCCTCAGACATCTGGCTTGGACTCTCTGGTGTCTGATACGAGCTGTGCTTGCACATGACCTTCCCCTCAAGCAGAACATGAAAAGGTCTAATTTTTTAAAAACCTTCTTGCAAGGCCACCTATTTTCCCGAATCCTGAGAAAATTTAAAACCCCTGAGGATTTCTCCCTCCCCACCCTTAGCTCAGGTTGAAGCCAGCCAGCAGGGAGGACACATCAGAGGCTCATGCACCGAAGCACTGCACAAGCATATCTCACTTCATTTCTGCAAGAAGATGGTCAAACCCATAAGCAGACACAACTATGCATAAATATTAAGTCTCTGCCCAACTATGCACCTACATCCAGGTATGGAATGGTATAAACAGTAGTAGAAAACACTCCTTGCAGTGCAGGAGCACAGGTGAGGTTTGCCTAGAGGCACGCACAAATGTCCCCACACACCTCGCTCACCATCAGCCTTCCCCTCACATAGCACAGGATCTGCCACCCTAAAAATAGGCAGCCAGCTGACAGCTGATCCCCACACAAAAGACCCTCCATATCCCAGGAATTTCATATGGCTGACAGAGGGGAGCAGCCCTGCTTTGTCCTCCCAGCCCCAAATACTGCTGTCAGGCTGTCTGTCCCTCTCTAGCACAGCAGCATCCTCACAGCTGAGCTCGCTGCAAGTCCCAGCAGCCCCACACACACCCCCACAGATGCCTCTCCCCACACCCTGCCAGTGTGGATTTATACAGCACGGATTTATACTGGCATACACAAACCTGGGCTTTTCTTATCCTTGCAGGCAGGGCTGACTTTCATTGCACAGACTAGGATGGGTCTTTTCACTCATTTTCCTTCCTCACCCTAGATCTGCTCTTTTCCCCCCATTTTCACCAAGCCCTCATAGTCTTTATGGTGGTGCTCTACAGCATCCATGCAAACTACTCTGGGCAGGAGATGCACATCATGGGAGCTGAAATCTGCCAACCCCAGCAGCAAACTATGAAACAAACCCAGGCCCCAAAAGGCACAAATCTGCCTGAAAGGCATCAAAGTGCTGCCACAGGTAATGCGATGAAAATGATGCTGGTTACGAAAATAGCCAGCAAGTTTGGAGAGGACTTACTGCCTACTGCTTCACTACCCTTAGTATTTTAAGAAAGAGTATGCCTGTACTGTTGGTGCTGCCACTGCAAAATAACATTATTACAACAACCCATCACATCTACACCATTTTGAGAGAAGGTAGGAAATGGGGTAGAAATGGAACATCTGGGGATGACAGCACCTCAGGGGGGAAGCACAGCCCAAACAGGGGGGACGTGGACTGCCAGGCCTGGTGGAGTTGCCATCCCTGGAGGTGTTAAGGAAAGGTTGGATGTGACAGTCAGTTACATAGTCTAGCTTATGTCATGGTATTGGGTCATAGGCTGGACTTGATGATCTTGGAGGTCTATTCCAGCCTCAATAATTCTGTGATTCTATGATAGGGTAGGGAAAGCCCAGGCAAGGCTGCCTAGCATGATCAGTGGGCAGGAAGACCATCCAGCCCCCCACGCAGAGCCCAGGCACCCTGCAGGAGCAGCAGCTAGGGCTGCATAAGCGCAGACCGAGGGCAGCACATGGCAGGTGTCACCATAAATTACCAGGGATAGAGCCAGGACAAGCAGGGCACCTTTTTAGGACAGCAGCAGTCTTGTGTAGGGTAAGTCTGGGCAGTCAAGGCAGGAGGCAGCAGTCCCAGGCTCTGGCTGGGGGGTTAGCAGATATTAGGTCCATCCAAGTACCACCTGCTATGGCCAGTCAGTGCCACAGAGCAAGCCCACTGCAGACAGAGAGAGGTCCATAGCAGGATGAGAAATGCCTTATCTTGTCATTACGTTATCCATACATGCTTAAACCGTAGAGATTTTGCCAGCTCGGCGCAGCTCCCCAGCTGCATTTCCCCGGTCACACCGGCCAAGGCTGGGCAGCAGGAAGGTGCGAGCACTGCTCTGACACCACATCTCTTTGTTGTCTATTTATACCCTGTCCTCTGGAAGCAGCTCACTAGCGGCTGTCACTTGGCTCCTTATCTCTCCTCACTTTGCAAACTGTCTCCTGGCAGCCCCACCGCACCCCTGCCATTGCTTGGGAGGCTGCTCCCCTCCCACTTTGTTTTTTCTAAAAAGCGAGCATCATAAGGCACCCAGATTGCACTGCTTGGTTAAGGGTCAGGGCTTTGCTCTTCTTAAATGCATAAGGATTTGCCAATCACCCCAACACCCAAACCATTACCTTAATTTTGTTCTTCGCATGCAGAAGTTGGTGACTCCTGCTGCACCTAAGGCAGGGCACTGAAGATTAATCACTATGAACTGTAGCTGTTCCTGCTTATGTAGCCTTAAATCTCAAAGCCCTTTAAAATCATTTCCACATCATTATCCACATTTTACAAAAGAAAGAGGTACAGAGAACAGACCCAAAAGCTATCATCCCAAAGCTTGTAAGACATTAGGAGCACCAGGACAGCAGTGACTAACCCATGGATGTGTGTAGCACCTACCTCTCAGCATGAGGCTTATTCTGTTCACATCTGCAGGGACCTCCAAAAAACAAGGCACATTCACCAAACATGAGACAAATATTTGGATTTGTCAAGAGAAAATTTTCCATTAAACCACCTCCCCACAAGGCCTTCTCTCCCCACAGAGGTAGGGCAGAAAAAAAAAATATGGAAGAACCCTCCTATCCCTGGATCCTTCCAAAAGTCACTGTGGGTAACACCACAAGCCCTCCTTGCTCCGGTGCAAATGCAAATCCAAGGAGCTCTTGACCCTCCACCTGAATGTCTGATGGAAGGGAGACTCAGGGCTACATCTCCTCCTGGACTACCTCTTTGGTGTGACAAAGCTGTAAACCAAGGCCAGAAGGGGTGGTCCAGCAGCTGCAAGAGGATACCAGTCCCTGAGTACTGGCTGGTGAGATCGTGTCCCCATCACAAGAGACCCACAGTGGCAGAGGAGCCCAGCCCCACAATAGTGATATGTAGCAACAAAGGACCATGGTGCACCCAGCAGACATGATCTGGGCACACTGCTAGGAACCAACTCTCTGTTAATCCCCATTTTTCTCTGGGGGACATGGCAGCAGACAGGTACCCAGGCAACAGGACTGACAGACAAGGATGGGGGGTTTTTTTAATGAGCAGTGCATGTCTCTGCATCCCAGGGAGCCTCCAGCTGTCTCTCTAGCTGCTTGCAAAGCCACAAGACCAGAAAGTGTCAGCTGGGGCTGGGGGACCCCTCCCTCTCCAGGTCTTGTTGCACAGTCAACTGGTGGGGACAGATGAGGAAGAGGAGGGCAGCCATGGGAAGCAACAGGGCTGTTGGCATCTGCTTGTCACAGAAGAGCAAAAAGCAGAACAGCCAAAGCAAGGCTGGGCTCTCCAGCCTAGGTGAAGGGAAGGCAATTGGGTGCCGGAGATGTACAAGCCCACCACACCAGCAAGAATATGGGCAGGAAGAAGGGCCACCTCACAAGAGGTTTGGGGAGACCAAGAGCCTGCATGTACCCCAGCATTCAGCGAAGGAAAATCCCACAAACGGGTTTCATAGGCCATGAACTAGCAACTACACATAGAAACTAGTCTTTTTGCAGAAAGGACACTTCCACATCTGGAGGCAGACAGTTTTCATGGAGGGGAGTGTCTTGGCTGGATTATACACATGGCAAAGGAGCTCAAAGTCAGGGCATAAGGGCTTCAAGAGTGAGCAAACCTCACCTCCACAATGACCTGTGAAGACCACAGTGCTGTTATAGAATCATGGAATGTTTTAGGCTGGAAGAGACCTCTAGAGGTCATCTGGTCCAACCTTCCTACATGAGTAGGGACATCTCTAACTAGGTCAGGTTGCTCAGAGCCCCATCAAGCCTGACCTTGAGTGACTCCAGGGATGGGGCCTCCACCACCTCTCTGGGCAGATCCTTCCAGTGATCTATCACCCTCATTTCTTTGTCTAATATCCAACCTAAATCTATCCTTTCCTAGCTTAAAACCATTACTCCTTGTCCTATCATTACGAACCCTTTTAAGCAGACCTTCCCCTGCCTTCCTGTAGGCCCCTTCAGGTACTAGAAGGTCACTATAAAGTCTCCCCAGAGCCTTCTCTTCTCCGGGCTGAACAGCCCCAACTCTCTCAACCTGTCTTCATACAAGAGATACTCCATTCCCCTGATCATTTTGGTGGCTCTCCTCTGGACACGCTCCAATATGTCCACATCCTTCTTGTGCTGGAGGCTCCAGAACTGGACACAATACTCCAAGTGAGGTCTCACCAGGGCAGAGTAGAGGGGCAGAATCACCTCTCTTGATCTGCTGGCCACAGTTCTTTTGATGCAGCCCAGGATGTGATTGGCCTTCTGAGCTACGACTGCACATTGGTAGCTCATATCCAGTTTTTCATCCACCATGAGCCATCTCAGATCACCCTCTGCCCTGAAACACAGCTGAGTTGTGGGCCAGGCTAAATAAGGAGCTCTTGCACATGGCCAGCATCCATCCCAGGGACAAGGAAATTCCTCCTGCCAGGTGGAGCCCAGTGACAACAAACTCCAGCCACTATGACCAATTTCCAAAGCATTTCCCATTTGCTCTCCTGAAATCCCTTTCTTTGCCTTGTACTGAAAGGCTCTGGGGCAGCCTCAAAGGCTTTCTGTGTGCCTGGGGGCTAGATGGGGTGTTCACTTGATTACTTCAATTCAAAGCACTGGTGAAGTTTTGAGTAGCAGTTGTGTCCTAAAACATTGTTACTCTGGCCCAGGACTCATGGGAACAAAAGAAGCAAGTGTTGCCTTCTGCTTGCAGCAAACAAATTGCTTGGCAACACCAAAAAACTAAAAAGGAATCACTGTAAAATGAACTTTGCACTATTTATGCTATTCTCTTTTTAATATTTTCCCCAGAATTTATGGGAAGTTTATGCAGAAGCTTTATGTTACAGCTCTACACCCCAGCCCAATTTGCCCCAAATCCTGGGGTTGCTGAGCTCTCCAAAGGAGGATGCCTCTTAACTGGGCTGCCTCTCCCACCTCTAGGCTAGCTGTGGGGCAAAGCCCAAGTACCATCCTCCCAGCAGACCCAGGGTCTGACAAGTCTCCTGCCTATATGTATTTTCACAGCTAGAAGAGAAACTAACTCTTCTCCTTCCTTAACATGCACACAGCAGCTTGGTAAGAAGATCAGTGCATTCATCCCTCTGCTCTTACCTACATGTTTGTGAAGGTGCTTATGTGCCTCAGGAGTCTGTAAGGAGCTCTCAAGCAGTGGTTTCCACTGAACAAAAAACCCCATAATTTTCCAAATACTTTATATGCACAAAAATACAGAAGCAGAATAATTTCATAAGGTTCAGCTAAGGCAGAAGCACTCCAGACTGAAAAAAAAAAAAGCTGCAAGCTTTAGTATTATGTCCTGTTAGACAGGCAAGCCCCAAAAGGACACATTACACTTCCAGAAGCATCGCTGAGGAGAGGCTCGTCATCAGCCCAAGCGCCCGCTGTCACAACAGCCACTGCTGCTGCTCTCCAGGCACCCACAACATTTCACCCAGCTGGGTCTTCTGACCCCATTATTCCTCCCCCTCCCAGCTACCAGTCCTCAAACAGGCTGGAAACAGCCCCAGCTCCGAAAAGCTGCTGCCATCTCCTGGAAAGAGGCTCCTTCCCTAGAGAATGTGGAGAGCATGCAGGGGCTTCTGGGACACATGCCAGAGGGGGCCTGCAGCCACCATCACCTGCTGCTCTGGGCATGGCCTAATCCTCCCCCCATGATGTCATGCCTGTCACCTTGATGACCAAGGGTGATGTCAGAGAACAGGATTACAGCTTGTGCTGAAGAGAGCAGGTGGGGTCTGTGGGGACAGGGACTGGTGCCACCCCTACTTCAGCACAAGGGTACACGTGGGTATGAGCACACTCCTTCCTGATAACTTTCAGCCAGCACAGACCGCACTTAGACACTAGGGCTGCTTTCTTCCCCTCCTGACCACAAAATTGGAGCCTTTGATGGAAGGAAACAGTCCAGGATGGCTCCTCCACACTGGGCACCAGGACCCCATCACCATCAGGAGGCTGAGGGAGAAATCACTGCAACTCTGTAGGTCTCCTTTCACCTGCAGCACCCCGTAGTTGCTGCACAGCCACTCAAAATAGAACCTGCCACTTCCATAGCTCTGCATGGAGATAATTTGAAGTCCAAGGAGCCTCTCTGGCACCCATACACATTTTCAT
The DNA here is from genome assembly GCA_013400335.1 of Eurystomus gularis. NCBI lineage: Eukaryota > Metazoa > Chordata > Aves > Coraciiformes > Coraciidae > Eurystomus > Eurystomus gularis. The sequence goes on along the minus strand of VZZY01023295.1, from coordinate 19,035 downwards.
AAACACATCTGTCAAACAAGGCTGAGGCAGATTTTTTTCCTCCCTTAAAAAAAAATCTTAGTCATCTGTCCCTGATGCCGCAAGACCACGGGGTTCAAATTGCCTTCCCCGAACAGCGGCGCCCGCCAAGGCACAGCTGATGGCCCCGCAGCAGGCTCTGCACCACCTGTGAGCTGCGAGCTGGCCCGTGTAAGCGTCACTGTGGTATTTATATCCTTTTATTATGCTCTAAACCACTGGGGAGAAACAGGTGCAGAATTGTCTACGAAACATTGGCCAGCAACTTTCCCCCACAAGCCTTGGTCTGTTTTATACACCAGCATGGACACAGACACGGGAGGACAGATCCGGACCTTTTAAACCCCCAGACTGCCAAAGTCATGGATAAGATCAGTCCTGGAGGAGGGTACCCACCAGTGCATGGTAAAGACTTGACGGGTAGATTAAACCCTCATGGGCAATTCCTCTGATAAAGACACCTCACTTGAGCCCATGCAGCCATTCAAAGGGGGCACAGCTGGCTGGGGACACCCCCGTGCACCTCAGGGAACCCTCTCTGGCTGCTTCAGCAAATAAATCACTGCTGCCCTTCAGCTGCCACCCTGGGAGTGCAGCCTTAGCAGGAGCTGCTCTTGCCCAGAGCAGGATATGCAGATATGGGGCTACCGAAAGGCCATTTGTGGTGTACTTTGGGCTTGGACTGTGCCTCTTACCTTGTTTCTCAGCTTGCAGTCACAGTGGGGATTTGCCGGAGTGCATCTGTGGGTCCTCCACAGCAAAGTGGAATGAATCCTTCAGAGAAAAGCAACTCTTCTGGACACAGACCAGGCTCTGTCCACTTGAGATCTTCTGAAAACTCCCCATCTTCTTCCCTAGGAGTAGGCTGGTTGGCTCTTTCCTTGGAGGATCCCCAAAGAAATCTCCTTTTACAACAGAGCAGAGCCACAGCGTCCTCCAGCAATCTGAAAGAGAAGCATGGCCTGGGATAGGAGGTTTATTGCCCTCACCCCAGGCAGGATATCACCAGATATGAAACTGACCCAGACTTCCCTAAGGCAAAATTAAGGGACAGCAGGAAGACACTGGTAGCTTCATAGCCTCAGGTCACCTGGAGCAGGAGTGAAGTATCCTCACCAAGCAGATGCCACTACTCGGTCTGTTTGGAGACACCTCCCAGCCCTGCCCGGTCACATAACTCGTTGTGGGGAGCACCATGCAATGGCTTCAAGTTCACAGCTGGCTGGCCACCTCTCACTTTCCCTTAAAAAGGTGGAGGGGTGACATTAACGTTAGCAATATAATACCCCAGTGTGTGGAGCCTGCCTGTCCTGGGACAGCAGCAAGCAGAGCGGCAGATGTCAGTCAAAGCTCACGGATGCAGCTTGCTTTAGGACGTGCCTGGTTTTCATTGGAAGGAGACAGGAAGCCTTGGGTAAAATGATCCAGCAGTAACACTTCTTTGCTAGAAATCAAAGCTGAGTTTAGCTTTGAAACCCATCTTTTACAGGTAGAGGCATTACCCAGTGCTGCACCATACTGTATTACCCCAGGCCAGGATAAAGCCACTGTGACAATTGCTATTCAGCCTTGACTGAAAATGGACCCTTTTCCTTCCCTTTCTTCCTGAGCAGGGGAGGAGCAGAAGCAATCAGTGTCGGTGTCCCCTGCAGTCGAGCACCTCATAAATCTCCCCTCTGGAGAGGAAGGGCAGCCCTGCTCTGCTCCTGGGGAAGAAAGCAGGTATTGTTCAGCCTCGGGCTCAGGTACGCCGCGGGGAGCGTCTGCGCTGAAACCCAAACACATGTGCTGTGGGATGAGCTGCTGCAACAGGCAGGACAGCCCTGGCTGATAAAAGACCACAGGTTTCCTCCCTACCAGGCTCCAGAGAATAGCACTTCCGATTTTTACATCGCTTCAAAGAATAACGATGTACTTCCTAATGTATGAAATGGAAACACCGAGATCAGGTTCACCTCCACTGCTCCTCCTGCACACGTGCCAGGGGTATATGTTTCTGGATGAAGCCTTGAGGTTTCTGTTTCCCCCAGTATTGTCTGCAGCAGGACAGAGCAAAGCTTTCATAGCCCACTTCTGCCTGCCCATAGCATCCTTCTGCTTGACTTCAAGGCAAAGCTCTGGACACCTTTCCCCACCAACAGGCTGGGTTTGCAGATCTATATAACATCTGGCTCAGCAAGAGGAGATCCCTGTCCTCTGTGTCACTGCCATGGGGAAAGTGCTTCCTCTCCCTCTCCCTCCCCCAGGAAATCAAAGGTCAGGAAGCCTGCGGGAAATTTATGGGCTTCCCCTCCTAAAAGACTTCTGCAGATGGGTCTCCAACGCTGGATTTTTTTTCCAGGTGAAGGGAGAGGAGGTGAGATGGGCAAGTGCAAGACTGCAGGTCACATTTTCTGCTCAACGCATTGGGCAGAGGGGCTGGTGGGCAGCCAGGTTGCTACTCCCACTCAAGCTGCGACAGCATCAGAGAGTGTCAGGCTCAACAGGGGGCACAAAGCCAGCTCAAGCTCCAAATTCCCAGCTCATACCAGACCAACAGCAAAAAACTCCATCACAGCAGCTAAAGTTCCTCCATGGAAAAGCTCCTTGTGCAAAACAGGGATATTTTGGTGATTCGATGCAATAGCCCACACCAGGAATAGGCAGCATTTTAAGGAGAAGAGGCACAGCAGGTGCTGTGCAACACCCTGCCACCCCATTTCAGCCAGACCCACAAGCACCATTGTTGCCAAACCTCAGTGCCTCCATGGGCAGCAAGACCGGGGGGTGACATTATTTCAGTGCCCCCACATTTCATACCAGTCACCTGCAGGCAGCCGGCACAGCAGGACCACAGGCATCATCCAGTCTCCCTGGATCGTCTGTCAGGAAGAAGAAATTCCACACATTTTCCAGCTGCTTATACCTGCACCAAGTCTAAATGCCACCCCTAAAAATACCAGCGGGAAGGAGAGGCATGCCACTGGCTGCTCAAGCTCCCTGCCAGGCCACCACAACTACCCGGTTATTATCAAATGAGGCAGCAACTTAAGCAGGGTGAGATCCAGCCTGGGCTTTCACACCTCCCCACGCAGGTCACAGGGTGACAACCCAGTGTCACCCACTGCGAGACAGCAGCAGAGCAACGATAACACACTCAAACTGTCTGCAGGCAGGCGTTGGCATCCTAGGAGCTGCTCTCAGCATCCATGGGACACCATAGGCTTCAACTAGTGCTTCTAAAGCTTAATTTGCTCCTATGATGCTTCTGTCTGACCAGCGACCAGCCCCGCACTGCTTTAGCCCAAGTAGCTCTGATGCCTCTGCAAAACAACCCCGGGCATTTCACTGGCTCCCCCAAAAGCTGCAGCCTCCGCTCCCAGTAGAGACAGCAAGCAGTGGCACCTGTGGCCCCATACCAGTTTACATCAAGGTCCAGCCACAAAAAAAACATCTTCAGTGCTTTATTTCAAGCTCTGACTTATTCTGGGTAAATCAGAATGAAACCATCCAGCCACTGAGAACTACCTTCAAGTTTCCAGCTGCTTTCCTGCTCCTGACAAGCAGAAGGGGGTGGCTGGGACAGTTCAGGAAGACATTAAACAGCCTAATGCCCCACAGCCCTGGAGGGCTGAGCTGCGTGTTATCTCCCTGCAGCCTGAGCCATTCCTCTGAGGGATTTGCACCTCCCAAAAACTGGCACAGTCTGAGGGCTATCGCATTGCTGGCATCAGGCAGGGACAGCTCAGAAACGTCTCTCACCTCCCCTCCAAAGCACATCCCTACAGCCAGTGGTACCCTCACAATCCTCCCTCACATCACTCCAAAACCAGGAGGGAGATTTGCCACTTGCTCTTTAAGAGCTGCCACCTCCCACCCCCGTCCCTCATGCACATCAGGGTGCAATGCTCCAACAGCACCCACACACGGTGTGATGGGCAAAATACTCTGAGAGTGCTTCTGACAGCAAGATACACATCAGCTTCAGCTCTGCAGACCCTTAGAAACCATTAATCTGCAAAGGCAGTGAAGCCCACCTCTGCCCGCATCCAAGAAATAGAATAGAAAGAACTTTCCTGCCAAGTTTATATGGAGAATTTTCTTAAATGTCAGGCTGGTTAAGCAGGACTCCACAGTGTTTATTTACAGCAAAATAATACACATTTTTCTGTGTAATGCACTCCAATTGCCTTTGAAGCCACCCCAAGCCCTGTCTGGACTGAGCAGACCCACCTGATGCCTGTGAGCATCCCAGGACAAAAGGCTTCTGTGAGAATGAGGCGGGTGTCCAGGGTAGGAGCACAGAGGCCACCAGTGGCACATGTGCAGCTGCCCCAGATCCAAAGGGATACACCAGCATGGCGGGGAAAATTGATGATGATGAGGGAAGTCCATCAGGCTGCATGCTGGCCCCACAGATTGATGGCCTCCACAACGAGCCACACATAATGGCCAAGTTCAGGCTGCAGTGGTTGGGAGCTGAAAGGCAATGGCCATAAATAAACTGGGGAAAAGAGGGAAGACACAAGGCTGGCAGGGATAAATAAATACTCACACTGCAGCAGGACTGGGGGGAGGCTGGGGAGATGGGCTGCAGCCCACATTGGGAGGGAGGTGCTGCCCCAGAGGTAATGGCTTTGCGGTGAGAGCTCCCTGTTCAATAACATCGAGTGAGCTGTTTCCCCCCCAAAACCATCTTCCCACCCAAAACCACAGCCAGATGCTAAAGGGGCCATGTGACACATCCTCCCCTAAAATACAGTGAGGGCACAAGAGTAACCAAAGGAGCTTGATACAGGGGATTTTAGGGTTATAATCCCACCATTACCAAAGCTCCAGCTCAGCCTGACACTGCCCCCCAAGACCTTTACATTTCAGCAGGTTTCTCCATGACCAACCTGGCCAGCTTGGCTTCCCTCATCACCTTCCTCACCAAAAGTAACAAATTCAGGCTTTTTCCTCTTTCAATTATTGGCCACTGATGAATGGGAGGGGGGGGCGTGGGGGGAGCAGAGGGCATGGAGCTGGAGATTTCCCTCATTGTCCCCCATCTGCTTCATTCAGGCTGGTTACTCTTCTCCAGCTTAAATAAGCCTTTTGCATTTTGTTGTGGTCTCTTCTCTCTTTTTCTCGCCTCTGTCGTTTTGTCAAGAAAAACCATGCCCAAAGAGCCGCTGTGATTTACTGCGGCATTAACAAATGTCAGAGCTTGGGAGCCTTGTAGGAACCACTTGCTGGCAGTCTGCCTGGACAAACATACTAAAAGTCAACCCTGGCGTGGATACTTGAGGAATTAGTGTCCATACAAAGATGCATTAAATACAGGGAGAAAGACGGGGGATTTTTACTACGGAGGCTTGAAAGCTTCCTCAGGGCTGTTTAACATATGGTGATTCTTCTCTGCACCTGCCTCGCTGCCCCTCACGGCAGCAGCTCCTGGATTCTCATCCTTGTCACCAGACCCAAATGCCACTCGAGTTATAGTTCCCACTGGGCACTGCCCGTCTGGCAGGGCTGAGCCCACCTGCAAGGTGGGGCTTTGCACATCCATGTTTTAACCATTTATTTTTCCCCCAGCACTCTCTGCCGGGTGGGTCTTGCTGGTGGTGGGCACATCGTAGAACAACCCCTGCTCAGCAGTGTTCTGCTTGCTACCAAAAAATGTATTTTTAAATGCAATAAGTGTGTGGGTGGGGAACCCAGAAATCCAACTTTTTGCTCATGAAATCCTTACGTTCAGCTCAGCCACAGGGCAACACATCAGACGCAGGGTACCTAGGCAGAGAGAACCATCAGGAAAACAGAGGCCCGTTGGCCAATATCATCATTTTTAAAACCTCTCAACATTTCCTCGGCAGCTGCCAGCAGCTCCCCAGCCCTGCCTGCATTGGCTGGACCATTGCTGCAGGCAGGCCGGGCCGCACATCCCACACAGCCCCGCTGCTCTGCTATTGTCATTTGCCCAGATCCCAAGCGCTGTATTAGGCAGAAATATTTTGCATGCATGTTGTGTGTGTTTTAAAGGTTAATTCCTCCTCCCGCACCTTCTGCTCAACAGATTTGTCCAGCATTGTCCACACCATAGAAAGCAGCCCTGTGCCAGGAGAAGCACACTCAGCCTTGCAAAGCACAGCCAAGAGATGTTCCTTGGCCCATGCCAAATTTCAAAAAAAACCAAAAACAGAATATAGAAAAATATCATGTCCTAAAATAAAAAAAAACAACACACACACACCCTCTGGGGCTCTCAATAGAACAAACCCTTTTTCCCAAGCAAATCCATTCCCATATACGCACTGGCTGGCTCTGAGGAGGGCTGGACAGGGAATGCTCTGGAAAGGCAGTTATATGAACTGATGCGCTGTAAATCTCCTGCATTAAGTGGGATATAATAATCCACAGTAATTTAGCAACTTAAGGATCATCACATTCGACCCAGCTGACATGATGTTACCTTAGTTTACCTCTATGTCCTGCCTCCAAAGCACAGCTCCTCACCCACCAGGCAAGACCCACAGGAGCACGCCAGGAGCAGAGGGATATGCTGCTTGGAAACCTCTCCTTTATGCAGATGGCAGGAGGCAAAAGAAAACCTGGAGGTTCACTGGCCAAGCAGTGCCTTGATAATACTGCCTCGCAGTGAACACTCGGGATTGTGGGGTTCCTACCCACTCTCCAGGGCAGCTTCTCCATCTCCACTGACCATGATGGAAATGCAGTAACACAGCAGATCAGGCTGGAAAAGGGCTTCCCAGCCTGGCTGCCCAGCTTCTTCCCCCACAGAAGGCTCCCCAGGGACCTTCATGCTTTTAGGGCTGTGAACTGCTGCAGCCAAACACACAAGCTACACATGTTCCCCTGGGTGAGAGGGGCGGGAAGGCCCTTAGGTGAGCAGAAAGGAGAGACTCAAACCAGTACTGGGGAGGGAGTCCCAAAAAAAGAACAATTTTTTCCCCCCTCTGCACTAGATCTTTACTGAGCAGGACCAGCAGAGGAAAAGCCATCCTTCTTCAAGCCTGGCCCTCACTTCCTCACTCCAGAGGTTTGCCTGCACAGCCACAGCCAGGAGTAAGAAGAGGAAGATGTAGCCGGGGGTCTTACCTGCCTGCTCCCCCACACCACTGGCCTCACATCGGACATGGCTTGCCATTCCCAAAAACGCATTTGCTGGAGGAAACCCTCTCCTCCCCTGCCTTGCAATGGCTTTTCTCCAGCCTCTTCCCACCAAAAAGCTGTTCCTCCATCAGGTGGCTGCCAAGGACCCAGATAGGGGCCTTAATCTTCAAAAAAGTCAGCATGGGGGAAGCAGAGGGACTTCACAGAACATCCCTTCAGCATGGCAGCTGATCCACCTCCACAGAGCAGTGGTAATGGACTGCTTGGCTCTCTCCCCAACCTCGCACCCCTTCACACCATGCTGGAGGCAGGGAGGAGGCAACAGCCCCAGGCTGGGCTTAAATAGAGCCAGCCCATGGGCGTGGAGAGGACCCAGGTGAGGCTGCTCAGGACTGTTAAGGCCAATTAGTGCTCTCAAGGCTCCACACGTGGAGGTGCAACTAGTAACTAACGCAGGAGTCCTGACCCTGCTGGGGCTTGTCTGCCCGTGTGCTGTGCGTACCGTTACACTGTATTTCATCATGCCCTGGTTAATCCTGCACCCAGCCCCACTGAGAAGTTAAATCCAGTACAGGATTAGTGCACGTAGCCTATCTTTGCTCATCCACAAAGCCTAGACCAAAACTCATCCTTGCACCACAGCGTGGTTGCTGGCAGGCTGAGCCTGTTGCAGTAACCATGAGGCAGGGGCTCAGGGTAAAGAACCTCTTCGTTTGGCCTGCCAGGCAAATAAAGCTCAGCTCAGGTACGAACTGCATCCCAAAGTGCAGGGAAAGCAGCTGCTGTGGCCACACTTCCTGCGGCAGGAAGCCCCAGCACCACTGTGGAGCCACAAGCTCTTCCCTCAGCCACCACCAATCCAGTGGATCCAACACCCAGTGCCAACCAGGTCCGGCACATCCCAGCATCACCAAAGCTGCCTCTTCACCCAGCCTGGGCTGCAACACCTCCAACAAAGCCTGGCCTGTTCCTCACCTTTCCACCAGTGCCGTGTATGTCACCGGGCTCCCGCTCAGCTCTTCCGTTGGAGATGGCCCTGTGATGAATGGGTCCTTGTTTTGCTTTTGCTGTGAGATGTGCGGGAGGCTCTCAGCCTCTGCGGCACTTCGTAAGTCGGGATTTTATTAGCTCCCAGCCACGCCGGTTCCGAGAAACTCTAAAAAGAGACTTTGATTTCCAGGGTCTGTTTTTTCTTTGGGAATTAAAACACCTTTTATCGTCACAAGCAGCACAGCAGAGTTACAGAAAAAAGGGTGGGGAGAGAAAATTAAAGTAATTGGGGGAATTACCGGAACACACGGGGCCTCTCTTAAAGCATCCCCCCAATGGGAAAGGAACTTCCATCCCATCTCTAGCAGGGCAGGAAAAGTCTCTGGCTGGCCGATAAGTATTTCATAGCCTTTTGGGCGTATGGCAAAACCCCTTGGCCAGACCCAAGGTGAAGGTGCAGTGGGGAGCCCTTGGCAGAGACTTGGTGCTGCTTAACCCCAAAACCCAGCCCACCAGCTTGCCAGAGCCTTTACAAGCCCCCAGACCCCCACAGAGCAGGAGCAGGGCCATTTAGTCCAGGTGAAAGCAATTTTTTGCTGAAAAATAAGCTAAAAAACTACTTAGGAATGCTGACTGGAGTTAATAAAGTCAAGAAGACCATATAAAAAGTAGTAAGTGTTGAGAAAGGGCTCTTTAACTTCTATTTTAATAAAAATACTACATCAAAAGTGTGTTGCTGTACATTATTGGCTGAAGTACACCCATCTCACCAATTTCTTCTTTCCAAACCATGAAGGCTTTAAAACCCTTCACAGCAGGCTGCACTGCCGGCTGGCCTGGGGAGCTCTGCCGTGGTGGGAACTCACCCCAGGTAACTCTGGTGGAGGCCACATGGTTTGGCCCTGGAGAGCTAGGCACCATGGCCAAGACTGGTTTTTTTAATCTTATTTTTTTGAAATCTTTTATATACATATAAAGATTTGGGAAAACAATCTGGCTTCTAGAAATACAAAAATTCTGGGCCAGCCCCTACCTGGCTGGTGCTCCTCCAAGGTGTCTGGCACAGCGGGGCTGTGCTTGTGTATCCCAGAGGAGCACATGGGTCTGAGAGTGGAAACAGTGCTTTACTCCAAAATGCCCCATAGCAAATACCCCTACAGACACTGCTCCCCAGCTTTGGGCCTCACCACACCCTGTTTCCATAGGTGAGATTTTCCTGTGAGTGGTTACACCAACTGTAACCAAGAAGCCACGGGGATCCCCTGTCTGTGTTTTATGGGGCTGAACGTGCTGGGGTGAAAAGTACAGGGGGACAGCAGGGAAGGCAGAACAGCTCCCTCCCTCCCTCCCACTTGTATTTTTAATTTGCTTTCTGCAAATCCCTGCTTCTGCAGCAAAGCCAGGTCATCGCCACAGCCTTACCAGGGCCAGTGGTCGGGGTGTGATGAGAGATGCCAGCTGGTGAAGAGCAGCAAGCAGGGGCGATGCCGGCGGCAGAGGAGCCAGACATGTTGTCCTCCCATGGGAGTCCCCCTGTCAAAATCAGGAGGGGTGGAAGGAGATGTAACATCATCATCAGGGGGCAAGCTCAGGCAACCTGCCACAGGTGGCAAATTTGGCCAGTGCTATAAGAAATGCGTCTTTTTCCCCACCTCAGATGCCTCCTCCAAGTTTTTGCCCCTCACCAGTAGCAGAGTTCATTTCTGCCTGGCTGCTTGGGAATAGTGCAAATGCAAAAAAACCAAGCAGCTTGCCAAAATAATAAATAACTGGCAAATAAGTAGCTTAAGAAACATGTGGGGAGCTGCAAACAGTCTCACTCGGCCCCTCCAGAGACAGGTACAGCCAGGACAGCCGTGGCTGCCCCATGGCATGGTCCTTCAGGCCAGGAAACAGTCTAAATCAGACTTCTCCCCTGCAGTATCCCAGGCTGCTTCCTGAGATATTATTGTTTTCCTTTGCTCTCTTGATGTATTGTCCCGTAGAATATTCGGGGGTTCCCAGCGTGTGCCAAGAAACCACTGGCTGTGACGCACCAGCCCGTTTTTAGGCTGCCAGCAGCAGCACCTTCCTGCAGGGAGCCAGGAAGCGTGGCCCCTCCAGGGCTCCCCAAGGTTCCCCTTCTGGTTCAGGGGGTTTCATTTTTAACTCCATCAAGGGAAGTGAAAAATAACAATCTGGGAGAAAGAGGATGAAGAGCAGTGTCTCTGCGGCTCTGTGAGTTGTACAGAGCCATCTGCCGAGCAGAACCCATCCTGCTGCTCCAAAATGTAAGCCATCCCCTGCATTTTCCTGGATTTGGCCAAATAAAGGAGGAGAAGGAAAAAAAGACCAGGCCACACCTTTCCTCTGCCTGGTTCCCAGGCAATAAAAATATCTTGGAGTGGGAGCTCCAGCTTCACAGATCAAGCACTGACAGAATCAGGTTGTGGGCCAAGGCAGCAGGGAGCTCACCTGCGTCACTTGGCTTTGCTGTCCCAGAGGGTGGATTTGGAGGACCTTGTTTCTCAGGCAGCATTGGCAGAAGCCATTTGAGTAAGGAAATTAATTCCCTTCTCTTCCCACTGGNGGGATCCTACGCCAGGGCCACATTTTTCCAAGCATCTCTCCAAATATATATGTCAGCAGCAGAGAGGGGAGGAGAGCAAGAAAAAAAACGTTGCGCGAGTATCCGTTTGCAGATCATTAATTCTCCCTGGGGATCCCCAGAGCTCTTTCCTCTGCTTCTTGCTAAGTTTAGGTTAGGGAGTTTTTTGGGTGCAAGTGCGGTCAGAGAAAGGCAAAGCCACCCTGGGCTTTAGCAGATCACTGAGGAGGAATTTGGGCAGCCAACAGGAAAGCTCCTTCCCCGGCTGGGAGGCATCCAGTCAGGACAGAAACAATCCTGGCTGCTGAAAGCTTTTATAAAAGTAAGAATAGATGTTTACTCGCAGGAAAGCGAAGAACGGAAAAAGTTATCAACACCATTGTTTGCCATAAATAATTTCACCTTCTCTAGTCATATGGCATATTCAAAAAAACGCTGCTTTTTCTTATTTAGCATCACAGACCAGCAACTACATAGCACCCCTGCAGCTGGGCTCACCCCCGGCCAGACCCAAGGGCTCAGCTCGAACTCACCCCACAGCAGAGCCTGTTTCCCATCACGTCTGCATCGCTCTCTTGCTCCTGGTGCCTTGTGGCCAAGAAGACCTGACCTGAGCGCTGCTGTTACAGCCAAGCTCCCGCTCTGAGGCTTCATTTACAGAGCTGACAGCTCTTTAATTGCCATTTATGAAACACCCTGCCGCTGCCCAGAGTGCAAAAGCTCAGCTAAGAAACCATGTCTAACCTGTGCTGGCTGCAGCATGATTTGCCTGGTGCTCCCCTCAACACTGCAGTAGACTTTAGGGGCTCACAGCCAGGTTTTAGCAATGTTAGAGCAGTGAGGGACTGAAGAGCTCCCCAGAATATTGCTCTTTAAGCATGAGTTGTGGTCTGTCCTTCTCCACAGCTTCCCCAGCGTGCTGCTCCTAGAGAAGGATCCTTCCCAGTTTGATCCACAGCTCCCTGGTTTTCCATCAGTACCTTGCGGAGGGCTCCTGCCTTGCCATCCATGATCCAGCATCGCCTTCTCCATCCCCTCGCACCCTCCCACAACCCCTGGCTCCGTGGAAAACGCAGTGTTTCCCAAGCCCTCCGTCCTGGCCCGTGTCCGGTCAAGGCCAAGGGCACAGGATCCCAGCACCACCTCCTGGCAACGCGCTGCCATGCACGGCCCGCACGCCGGCTGCAGCCAAAAGCCCCCAGCAAGCCACACGGAGTGAGAAATGGGGGCTGCACAGACCCCAGCCTTTCTCATGTCTGTCCAAGCCTGGGTGTTTTCCCCTTTCCCCAGCATCACGGCTGGCCCCGGGGTGGCTGCGGGTGCAGGACCCCCAGTTGCATCCCCGGCGAGCGGCAGCTGCCTGCTGCGGGGTGAATAGCAATGTGGCTCGCCCGAGAGGCGACCGAATTTAATTCGAGATGAATGGGCACCTCCCTGCAGCCCATGACATTTTCATTGCAGGCTAACAAGGGGAGAAAAATCCAATTAGGTGACAAAGGGGGTCCCTAATCGGCCGTGCAGCCCGGCGTGGGGCAGCCAGGACGACGTGGCATCTCACGGGAGAGCAGGGACAGACCATGGGAAAACAAGAAAACCCTCCTAAAAAGTCCTCTTATGATACTGCAAAGGCCAAACTGGAGGACAGCAAGGCTGCTGAAGTGCACCTAAAAAATGTAGTTATAAAGACAGTTGCTATTTGCACCTCCAGGATCCCACCCGTAAGTCTCCCAGGTCACTGAGATAAGACAAACTGGCCCAAAGCAAGCTGGGCAGGGCAGAGGCATCACCCAGGTACAGAGCCTGATGGCAGTGGGGGTAAATAACCTGCACCCAGGAGCATGCATGAAAGAAAACCTCAATAAACTTCAGCAGACTCCTTCTGGGGTATCCACCCACCATGTAGAATTCAACAAAATCCAGGTCCAGCAGCAGGTGAGGATGAACAACATCAGGCTTTATTACTAGGGGAGATTTTTCAAACTACAGAAGATTTTGGCTAACCTTGGCTTGAAGATTTTTTCCAGCTACCCTGTCACAGTCTTAATGCAGCCAGCGGTACCATTTATCTCCAAGCTCTGGTGCCTGAAGCGGGAGAAGACTGATGGTGGGACCCCCGTGCGTGCAAAACCCCCTCCTGCCCAAATGCAGGGACGTTGGGGCATCACAGGATGCAGCGAGGGCATAGGAGTGCACTGGGAAAGGCGACAGGGGGGCACGCACATAAATAACAGCTGGGTTTTAAAGGAAGGGTGATAAATGGGAACGCCGTGCTCCCTCGGGAATTATTAACAGTGGGGGAGGCTGAAACCTTGGCTTTGCCTTGGGAGCCAGGCTGCGTGGTGAAAGCCCATGGGTGGGGGCAGGCAGGGGGAGCAGATGGCCAGGGGAGGCCAGGGGTCCAGCCGGGAGCAGGGGGTCCCTGCCAGCACAGCACAAGGGGCTGTGGTGGGGTTGTGGCAGCTGCATCTCCCATGAGACACAGCTGGGCTGTACAAGGGGAAGGACCCCCTGTGTCCTCTCCTCCCTGGAGACCCTCAGGTGGCTCCAGTCAGAGCTCCAGGTGGCCACCGCTGAGTATTGACCCAGCGCTATCTCAGCTCCCACCTTATCAGGGCCAGGGCCAGCGCTGGGCACCAGCACCTGCCCCATTAATCTTTCCCCTGTCCCACAGGCGCGAGGTCTCGGTGGCTGAAACAACCTGCCTGGGGAGGGAGTGGGAGGGCTTGGGCCACTGGTGCCCAGGGTCTGGGGATGATGGATTGGTACCTGGGAGGTGACAGGGAGAGGGTTTTTCTTTTTCTCTTAGCTCCTGCCATTGCCCCTGCCCTGGGGCAGGGACCGTGGGCAGGCAAGGTGCCTTTATACCTAGGTATATTGGTGGCAGGATTTTCCACTGAAACTTGGGCACTGAAGACTTGGGGATGTGGTGCCCTGAGGAAGAGAAGAAATGAGCTCCACTTGTGTACACGGGTGGGAAGGGGGAGGGGGGAGAAGATAATTGCCCTGCAATTGCTGTCTGAAATAAAGAATTTGAGCCTGAGTAAGGAGCCCACATTTCCCCTACGCCCTTCAGGGTGAAGATGGAGATGTGATTCCTCACGTTGGGGCTCGCTCCAGGCAGAGCCACACAAAGTGCAGGCAAAAATCACATCTGTGGCCCCTGGAAAAGTAAGGTAAAGCCTCGCAGCTCCAGCTGAAATGAGAACAAAAGGCAGTGATTCTTCATGGCTGCAACTGTGCCTGGCTGCAAGGGTTAAATGCAATCAGGAATGGCTGTGGGGAACATTAAGCACAAAATCTGTGTGTGTCCCTCAGGGAGGGACATGCTTTGACCAGGGCAGGAAGCCCTATGATGATGGCAAGAGGCTGAGATGGTCACAAGTGCCTCACGCCCAGCACCCTGCTCTCACCTGTGCCCCAGTGAATGCCACTGTGAGGGTGCATGGAGCTGTAGAGGGTGCAAGAACTCACACCTCCTGTTTGCCCTGGCATGGGTTTCTTAGGGGCATCCCAGTCAGAGAATAACTAGGGAGGCAGGATGACCCAAGCAAAGTCAACACTGAACTTTTGCCACTGTTACCCACCTGAGGACATTGTGTGTCCAGGGATAAAAAAAGATGCCGTGGGCATTATCACACTCCTCCTCCTCCTCCAGGGAGGGAGAGCACCACTAAAAAGTCTAAGCTGGGAAGAGTCTAGCTTGCCAGATCGGGACTTTGGCTTCACAGGTAGGCTGGACCCGCTCTGAGATTAGTTAACATGGTCCAGCCCAATTCCAAATACACATACACATAGATTTATCCTTTTCTTCTGCACTGTGAAGCCCACAGCTCCAAAGCAGCAATGTGCACAAGGTCAGTCTCTTTAGAAAGCAGAGCTGCTGCATCGGTCATGTGCTGCAAAGCCTCTGAGCAGAGAGGACACTGCAGGGAGAGAGGCCACACCGGTGGCTGCTCCTCAGGGAGCTCTCTGCTTGGTTGATGCTTTTGCCCTCTTCTCAAAAAGCCTCTTAAACCCTCAAGTTATGTTTTCTTTGATGCAGGAAGGCCCAACTCTTTTGACTAGGGTGCCACATGAAGGCCAGGCAGAGCTCGAAGACAGTTTGGGGCACTGGCACCTGCCGCCGTCCCCCCTCCCGCCCTCCCTGTCTGGGCTACGCAGACGGGATGGAGTTTCCCCCTTCCTTACACAAACTTGGGATCTCCTTTCAGCTATTGCCTTTTTTTGTACTGATTTTTAAAAGGAGGCACTGCGGCTTTAAAGAGCTTCCCAGACTTGCCTTTGTGACCGGAGGAGAGGGTGGGGTGGTGGTGGAGGTGGGGACCCAGAAGAATGAAATAAAGAGAAGTACAACAAAAAGAAGTTAAAAGTGTGAGTGACAAGTTTTCGGCAACAGGCTTCAGCCCCTGTGGGGTCGTTTGGGCGAAGAATGGCAACAAATGAACAAATGAGCTGGATTTTCATGCTTGGTGGACAGTGAATGAATAAGCATCTTTTAAAACCCTATCAGGAACTCTTTGGATTGTCATTATAGCTGGGAGGAGGGGGGGTAAAGGCAGACTTTTGAGGGCTGACCATGTGAAAGAATCCTGATTCTTCGCCTTTTCTCTGCCGGCGAGTTTCCTACACCGAAACGTGCAGGAGGACGGGCATGCAGCTGCAGCCGAGCATCCTGCCATGGCCCAGTGCAGGAACAGCTCTGGGGGATACCGGGGCACCCCAGTGCACGTTGGAAGAGGTGAGAGGGTCTGCTCTGCTCGCAGGAGCCCCCGCTGATTGCCAGCGGCGTGGAGGGGACAGGCAGCGGTTCATAGCCCCGGCTGCTCCTCCGCCAGGAAACCTGACTGCAGTGTCAGGGGCAGACAATGTGAGAGGGCAGGAGGCAACTCACTTAAAGCCATATTTAGAGCACAAAGTGGAGGCCTGAGGTCAAAGGAATTGCCCTGGGATTATGGGAATCACCTTCATTTTCTTGCCAGCCTTCAGACACGAGGGAGCCAGCCAGGAGCAAGAAGGAGGGGGACGATGAATCTGTCGCTGAGGAAAGGACCCTGGTGTTTCCCCTTCCCTGGCCCTGGCAATGAGCCTGGCCTTTCTGAGCCACGCAAATAATTTACAGGCTCTGTCTTCAACTGTTTGTTATCCTCAATCCCCCATCTTAACCTTGAGCAGAACAGAGCATTGGCAAGTTGCGGGAGACCCTGCTTTGGAGGCATGGCCAGAGTTTGCTGAATATCCCTACAGCTGCAGTTCAGCAGTGAAATAGAGATACAGAGCAGAGGGAAGGTTCAGGAGGAAAACAGGTTTAAAGGCTCCTTATTTCTATAATAGAGGATAACATATTTTTAAAATCTTCTTTAAACAGAAAGAGACCTAAAACTGACTGTTGGGGGCGTGAAAACTTCAGGTGGTAGCAAGGAGGTCTCCCCTGGCCGCAAAAAATAAAAGTTAAGCCTGCCTTGTGTGGAATTTCAGAAACCAAACCTGGCAGTGCCTAGGCAAAGTTTGTTTTCAACCCGTCGCCTGCAAGTATGTGAGGGCACAAGCCTGCATCTCCGAAATGATCGTGGTCCCAGCAGCCACCTGTTTCTTCCACATCAAAAAGTCCTGAGGCCATTACAGCAGCCATGGTTATAAAGGCTGGGCACTGGCACTGGGACAGCCCCATCAAGAGAAATGAGACCATCATGCACTAAACATAGAGAAAAGATAAATGGAAAAGGAGTCTTTCAGTCTTCATTATCAAGTTTCCATGGGTTTGCCAAAACCATAGCAACCAGTTCAAGCAATGATTAACCTAATAATGTGGAGGCAAAGAAAAAAAAAATGCATTCAAGCCCCTAAAGAAGTCACTAGTTCTCCAGAGGTAGTAAA
>VZZY01023291.1:0-18603 GCA_013400335.1 Eurystomus gularis | reverse complement strand
TGGAGAAGAGAAGGCTCCAAGGAGACCTTATTGTGGCCTTCCAGTATCTTAAGGGGGCCTACAAGAAAGCTGGTGAGGGACTTTTTAGGATGTTGGGCAGTGGTAGGCCTAGGGGTAATGGATCAAAACTAGAGGTGGGTAGATTCAGACTAGACATTTGGAAGAATTTCTTCACCATGAGGGTGGTGAGACATGGGAACAGGTTGCCCAGAGAGGTGGTGGAAGCCCCATCCCTGGAAGTTTTTAAGGCCAGGCTGGATGGGGCTCTGAGCAACCTAATCTAGTGGGAGGTGTCCCTGGCTATGGCAGGGGGATTGGAACTAGATGATCTTTGAGGTGCCTTCCAACCCTGACAATTCTATGATTCTATGATCATCTTCCCCAGAAAACAGCTCAAAATACACTACTTCAATTTTTATTGCAGTTGTTTTCAGTGTAGCTGTAGTGTTTGACAATAATTCTCAGGGAGTGAAAAGCTGATTACTTGCAATAAAGAACCAGTGAGAAAAGCAAAAAATTCCTCTTTATGGCTGGTGGCTGACTCTGTATTATTTTGATAAAAAATTAACATGTCCAAAGATCAGCCAGATACTCAGCCAGACTCTGATATCCGTGTCAGATACAGCTGCTGTTTTGTGTTTCAGCTGTGTAAGTCATCTCATGGAAAAATGGCACAGATGTTGCCTGTGCTGCTAGTACCTGATAAAGACACATACTCTGAGGGTTAGTTTTCATTTTTCCGCGGTCATAGTTTATAATGGCACCTTAAATATATTGAAATAATGTGGCAAATAACCCTCTCTGTTGTCAACCAAGCCTCACATCTCTCTATAGAAGCTAACCTTTTGGGTGCTCTGCCTCTCAGCAGCACTGTAGACACCTCAAAATCCAGGTGCTCCATGGAAGATTGATGGAAGTCTCCTCTAAGACCTGGGTTGACATGCCTGCGTGGCTGTGACTATACCGTGAATTGCAGGCTTAAGAGCTCACTCACATGGGCTGAATCCTGTGATCACTCTCTTTCTGGAAGCACTGCTGCAGTCAGCCGATCCGTAGTCCGAAGAATCTGCACGATGCTCAGAAGGAGCTGAGTTTGAAGAGCTTCCCAAGGGTCTTGGATATAGTGTTGTCAGCCCTGGGGCTGTGTTGGGGTTGCAAACTGGCTGCTGTTTCCTTCTCCAGCAGCCTCTGAACTCTGACTGTGGCTCAGCCCATGTCATACCCTTGGGCAGGACATAAACCTGGAGGGCAGAAAGAGCCCAGTTTTGTCTTAATGGACAGTCTGGATGTCCAGGGGGCTGCTTGCCTTCAGCCATGGGTCGTGCTCTTGCTTTTTCTAGGTTGTCTTATCTGGGGTGAAAAGCTTCAGTGAAAGACTGGATTCCCCTATTTTCATGATAGGGTTGCTCAAGCTAAAACTTCTGCTGGGAGGGACATTTTTTGGCAAGTTATTGTATGGACATAGCAAAGCTGTGCTTCTGTTCTGCTTTGGTGTAAAGCAGGAGGGGTGCCACTGAAGTGTAAGAGTTGGGACTTAGAAAAGTTGGTTTGGTTTTTTTTGCATACATGTCGTCTATTGATCTCTTGTCATACCTTAGACTGAATCTGCGAGCCAAGCTTCAAGGAGAAATATCCAGTCATCAGAGAAAGCAGTTTCTGTTATGCGTGGGCTCTGAAGGTTGGCACTCTCCAAAAGCAATGCAAACCACAGAGGCAAGCCCATGATGATGTGAGACCAGGAAAGGTTGCCAGGTGGCTGTTCATTGCAGCAGGAGGTTCAGCCCACTGCCTTAGGGCTGACCCAGTCCTGCTGGAATGAATGCAAATTTGCCTATTGATTTAGTGAGGGCTGGGTGTGGGAAGAGTTTGAGACAAAGGAAGCATTAAGTAGGAGAGGTATATGTGAGAGAGGCTGCAGATTTCAGAGTGGACTGGAGGGGACAACGGTTTCTACAAGGCACTGGAGGACTAAACATGAGGAATGACAGATGGGCTGAACCTTGGTGTCCAAGCCCATGCAGCTCCATCCCACTCCCATGTACTCCCAGATGACGTGTGGAAGTGCAGGTCTCTGTGGAGAAGAAAAGGACATGAATGATTAGCACAGAGCTAGGTTTTCCAGGTCCCTGGTCATGGTCAGAAGGCAGAGGCTGCTGGCAGAGGTGGCATACAGTGATCTGCTGTTGTGTGGCTCCTTGCTACATCTGTCCTCAGCAGGGCACACATAGATTCAAGCACATGGGCAGCTTGTCTGGTCCAACCCTGTGTACACCAGCTGTCAGGAACTTCTTGCTACTTTCTGCCTGCCTGGTGCCAGGACAAACCACTGAGACAGGATGCTGGGATAAGACTTTGGGCATGGTTTTTATCTTGATTAACTTCCCTTACTCTGAGACTTGATCTGACCTCTGGTTGTGTGCCAGCCCTGAGCCTAGCAAGTAGGCAGGGCACAGGAGACAGAGCAGTGGCCACATCAGAGGTTTTTCAATAAAAAAATGACTTTCTGATGAACACTTAGGTTTTGTTTATGTATTTTTCAGCAAACATACTGAGTCATGGTGTTACATTCCTGCAGCTACAGGAAGATGTTTAGAGGCTGGGTATTCAGCTGATTTCACCTGTCCATTGACTTAAGTGGGTGTTGCCAATTCCAATAGCTGTAAGCATATTTCAGACCTCTGTTACACCCATTCGGACCTAGAAGAAAGTTGAAGCATTCCTGCAAGAGCTGCACTTAGGGTAGTCTGAATGGAGAGGATCCAAAAATTGCACTGTTATATATTTGAGAATTTGGTTTTTGTCCATGCAGCAGCCTCACTTTTTTGAAGTACTGAATAATAGAAGGAAGGTTTATGAGAGAGAAATTCAAGTTTAAGCAAAATTGCATTTAATTAGCATCAATCTGAGGAAAACTTCCCAAAATGTGAAATGGAACAAATGTAACATAAGAAAAAAACCTAAACATATAAAGCAAATAAACTTTGCAATGTAGCTTTGTGCTAGGTTCACCATCAAGATTTATGCCATAGATGATGAAATCCACAGGTATCTTCCTGGCCACAGATCTCATTTTGCCTGCCATATGGATCTCACTGTGTCATAGGATGTTAGAGAGTTTGGCTTAAACTCAACGTCAGTTTTCAGACAGTTATTACTTTCGTGGTTGGAGCACGTTTTTATACATCTTTATTGAGAGAGTTTCATGCTAGCTGCCAGGCACCAGCAAAGCTACTTAATTGCTCTCCACAGAATCTGCTGACTAGAGAGAGGTCTTGTTATCTTTAAGCAGTCCTGTTTGTGTTGAAGGATCAAAATCACTCACAAAGAAAATAAAACCATCTCCTCTCCTCCTACCCCCATGATGTTTCCAATTATCCTAGATTGCTCTCTCTCTCATTGACTGGTAGGTCATCCAAAAGCTAGGACATATAATGGAAATAGCCTGCTAGACCTTTCCCTGGAATGTCTCAAAGAATTTAGACTCCACACATGAGGACTGAAAAGTAGATCTTGCCAAGGGCTCGCTGTACACATAGCAGGAAAATGCTACTCCTGTGACTCCTGAGGCCATCTCCTCTGGCCATAGGAAACTGATAATAGGCTACGGGGAGGACAAGAAGCACCATTCCCCAAGAGAGGAGGTATAGGCTGGAGGTTCTCCATGTGTGCTTCACAGGAGAGCACAGTTCCCACTTCAAAGCCAGCAGGAAGAATGGCATATTCCTTCTGGATGAGGGATGAGACCTGTAACTTGTATGATGAGCTCAGGTCTCTTATCTCCTAATTCAAGATCAGGCTTGATGGGGCTCTGAGCAACCTGACCTAGTTAGAGATGTCCCTGCTTATTGTAGGGGAGTTGGACTAGATGACCTTTAGAGGTCCCTTCCAACCCAATCCGTTCAATGATTCTATGATTCTAACACATCAGAAACCAGCTGAAGATCAGAGATAAATCATTACAACCTAACACTCATTGAAGTCCCTGTGGCTTCATCAAATTAAAGAAATACCTCTTGCACTTTCCCTGGTAGCACACAGTGAATGAGTGGTTTATCACACATTAGAATCAGACTTCTCCCTCTAACCAGAAGGTTTCACCACATCCGCTTATTTGCCACTGTTTAGCTGCACACTCACAGGGAAATAGTGAAAAGAGACGTGGTTATGCCACACCTGGCAAAGGTCTGCAGGGGTGAAAACCTCTTCAAATGCTGTACATACTTATAAATGTCTGTGATCCTGTTTGTATGTGTTCAACTCTGGAAGGTCACATGGGTCTTTCCAACAAACATTACTTTGAGTATTTTAATGATATGCCATTCTAAATAAAATGCTACTTGAGTGCTTGTAAAACCCCAGAAGTATTTTAGAACAAGCAGATTACTCCAACTCATAATTTCATTGAAAGCACTGTAAAAATAGCCATACCCTTCATATCTCAAGGAGTAAAAAGGTGATGGAGTTTTATGCTTTTCCTTGAACACACAGATTTATAACAGTGTGTAATGTACATTCATTTCATCCATGTTTATAACTGCATTGATGTGGAATCTGGTATCCATTACTTTAATCTATGTAACTTGATCATCAGAAATTTAAACCAGAATTTTTAACACATATCACCAAGAATTTCAGTTTGATTCAAAAAAGAAGAGTATATTAAAGTCCCAGCTGCAATTAGTTATTAAAACTGAATTTCTTTGCTTAAATACATCTGTTTGTTCAGATACTGTGTTGCATTCTGCCTTATGCTGGTTATTTTACTTCAGGTTAATCTTACAACAACTCACTACAAAATACCTTGAGGGTAGAAGGAAAAAAAAAGCAGTAAAGGATCATATTTGGGAGAATTCCTGTAAATAAATCTTTTACATCTTGGCAAAGTGAAATCAGAAATTGAAGAGTCAGTGACAGCAGTAGCCTCTAGTCACTTAGAGTGAAGTGGAAAAAATAATTCCAGGCCAAGATCAAAGGATCCAGTTGACAGACAGCAGAGATTAAACCCAGATACCATTTCATAAACATGGAGCGATTGACGCTCGCCACATGGTTATTGTCTAGCACTGAAAAATAAAACCTCTATACACCTCGAAGTTCTGAATGGATGACCCAGAATTGAAATTGCTCAGTTGCCTGATGCTAAGAATGTGTTCCATTGGTCTTCTTCTCTCAATTTGTTTTTATTCTTTTAGCAGCACAAAAATGTGAAATATATGGATTATTAGAAACTGGCACATTAAAACTGCATCCATTTATTTTGTAATAGAAAACTATCTTCATTTTTCTTATCTTTAGGCCTACATTTTGCTACTTACACTGCAGGTAAATGTAAGAAATTCTAAAAATCTTGATATGTTTTCTTTTAATATAGCCAGGAACACAATCTTATATGAAACTCATGGGAAGAGGGTGTTGTCTATGATGTTCTAGGAGCATTGTTTAAGTATATGCACTTCACGCTTTGTAAGGGATCTAAATGAGATTTTTCAGAACAATTTTTCCCAGCTTCTTTTTCTTCCTCTGCCTTCCTCATTGTTTTTCTTGATTCAGTACTGTTAAGTTGTATAAATAAAAACAATGGAATTGAAGAGACAATATAGGAGCTTGTTGGTTACTGGGACAAGCAAGGTGATCTTTTTCATTGAAGGCTACAAAATGTGAAAACGATCACTGAAAAGGACAAATCATTTGCCATTTAGAAAGAATTTTTTATTTAAAACGTTGATTATTTCTGTCTTACTGTTCTCAGTTCCCACCAAGTTATCACTTGAATAAGGTCTACGAAATTTGTCTGCTGTGCTGGCTGTTCAATTATTTTCCTTAGGTAAGAAGTAGAGGAGAAAGACAAAGAAATTAGAATGTGTGACATGAACACCTCCAAGAAAAGAAGAGTGGCCTGTTGCCCTGTGGCAAAATACTGCTTTTGTTTGAATAATATTCTTGCTTTCTTTATGGTAACCTCTATACTTAATTATGGTATATGTGCAAATACCATATTACATCAGGAGCATAGGGAAGGTTGTTTTAGAATTTTTCAAAGTTTGTTGCTGCAAGAGAAAGATCTTGACTGCCATAGCGTAAAAAAATATTATTGTGTTCCAAGTCCACATTAGTCCTATTGCATGAGAGCTAAACGCAACCTGGATCACTGAAGAGACACTGAAAATCAGAAGATACAGAAAAAAATCAGGCCTTCTCTATTTAAGCTTCAAAGTATTTCCTCCACAGTTCATTAAATGCAGTGACTGGCTGGATTCAGAGCTAGGGATGCCCAAAATAATATTTTATGGAAGTCACGTTCTCTTTCAGATTTGTCTTCAGCTGCAATGCAGTTGTCCTCCCCAGCTGCAGATACAGAGTAAAACACCAGAAGGGAAGAAAAAGACATGTCTGGTCACTTTAAAAATGTGGGAGGTATGCTGGGCCTCTAAAAAGTTCCTATTTTCTGTTTCATTTGGAGA
Source organism: Eurystomus gularis (assembly GCA_013400335.1). Taxonomy (NCBI): domain Eukaryota; kingdom Metazoa; phylum Chordata; class Aves; order Coraciiformes; family Coraciidae; genus Eurystomus; species Eurystomus gularis. Next base: position 12,142 of record VZZY01023291.1, on the reverse strand, counting down.
AGTTCCAAGAAATTCAGCTACTCACAAGAAACCTCTCTAAAACCTTAACTCAACAACATTTAGCAGAACATCTCAAAACCACCACGTCACCCATGAGTTTCCTTCTTTGTTTCTCCTGGAAAGATCATGAAAATGGCCTCTTTTCCAGAGCTGGACAAATTATTCAACAACAACGAAAAATCCAGATAACAGGGAGGTGCTATGCTTTCTGGTTTTTGCTTTCTGTATCTCCATTTTCTAGCAGCCTAGCTTCTACAGAGCCTCAAATACTTTCCCTCTTAGCCTACTTTCTGTTGGATCCTATGCTATAGTGCTGCAGCAACCTACACAAATTAGATGTAGCAGAGGAACAAAAAAATCACTTGCACACTTCAGTACCTACAGAGACTTCGTTTCAGACATTGTTCTAGGAGTGGGCAGAGGTCCACAGATTCATTATGCTGTGAGCCAATTCAGCCTTCCTTAGCCAGCACACTTCAAGACTTGTTACCATAACAGCCTATGTTGTCCATGTTGAACAACTCCTACCACTCAAAAATGTGTAAAGTGATAGCATTGAACCTCCATTGTGCTATGTTTGCTGAAGAAGCCACTCACCATATTGTCTGCACCTACATGGTAAAGCTAAGATACAGCTGCTGGGTTTTTTAAGACTACTAAATTTTTCTACTGGTGAGAGGAACAGTTATTTTCTGTCAGTCATCATGTTTCCCACAGCTGCCATCACATCACTTGAAAACAGACCCCAGATGACCTGAATCCCAGATCCCCTCAGCCTAGGCAATATGTGAGTTGCCATATGTCGCTATGGGTAATAGCTGACGCTGAACAGGTGTATGTCATCACAGTAGACCATCTGGAGGGCAGAAGATTTAAAAAAAAAAATAAAAAAAAAAAAAAAAAAGAAGAAAGAAAGGTACATTTCCAATATACAAAGCTTTGGGATGACTTTTTCAAACAAACCCAGGCATCTAATGGCTGCCTTTTTTATTTTCATGCAAGTACCATTCGATTACATTATCCAAAATGAAAGAAGCCATTAAACATGTTTTACTAAACCTGATCCCACTTTTCTTTATCAGTGGCCTACCTCAAAACTTGATTTGATGAAATGTCTCCAAGAACAGTACTGAAAAATGAAAAGATTGCATTATGGTTCATTCATTCCATTACCCTCAGCAGTGGACTGAATGTAATAGCAGGGTGCTGCAAAAATAGTTTTTGTACGTAAAGCAATAGTTGACCGAGTAGCAGCCATGCTGAAGAGACTTTCTATAACATTGTCCACCAATCATATTTAACTTTTCTTAGTGGGAGTGGACTGAGAAAGTTGTTGAAAATATTCTGATCATCCACTTAACCTCTGTGAGCTGAATCAAAGCAATGGCATCTGTTCTCTGGCAAGAAGTTTGCAATTTTGAATGATTCTTAAATATTGTATCAGAAAATTTGAATCTACATGCTCAAAATCATGTAAGGGGTTTTTTGGCTTTGTTTTTCTACATAGCATTTCCCCCACCTAAGAGGAATCAAACACCAAGAGATGTGGGACACTTCATAGAATATGCCCTTTCTACAAGATCTCTGAAGTGAAGTAAAAACTAAGACCTCTTTCAGTTTGTTTTATAATGTAAAAGGAAAATTGATGGTGACAGGCTTTGATTTGACAACACAAACCCAAACCCGGAATTTGTAGGACTAATCTCAAGGTGCTGTGTCATAAAGCTGTGCTGTCCAAAGCCTAAGACTTTCACTTTTAGCATTCTGGCTGAGGCTGTGCTGTTAAGCTGGAAGTATCTAGAAACTTCACAATCTTTTTATCCAAGTTTAATTTAGGGTACATAGTAGCTCTACAGTTCATTAAAAAGAAACCTTTTGTACAAATAGAAGCTGGGTGGCACCATTTATATACGTTTTTAAACTCCAGGGTAACTGACACATTTTTACCACCCTCAAATAATGCAGTTGTTAGTTACAGGGTTGAGCAATTTGGAATTTTGGGGGGGGGGCCTTGTTGCAGTTGTTTTAACATATCTTTTAAAAAACAACCCTAACAAATGCAACTAAGTGCCTTTTATGCCTGTTTCAGTCTCATTTGATTGGTTTTTTTATGACAGTTTACAAAGTCAATGAATTTTTTGTTCTAATTGTTAAAATTCTGTTAATTCTTGATCCGAAGTTTGCAAGAGTCAACGAAAACCAGTCCATTGTCTTTATGGGGCTTCTTTGCTCTTTAGAATTTTATAAATCAATATAATTTTATAAGTTAATATTTTATGTGTGTGAAATGATAACAGAGTAATGTGTAATATTTAAGGTAGCCTTTTGTTTTAAACAAAAAAGAACATAATACCTCTGATACTCAGATTCAAATTATTTCACTATTTTTCTTATTACCATGGTTTCCAGATGAATGAGATATACAAAGTATATACAAAGTGAGAAAAACAATGAGTTCTTGATATAACTCCACTGAATATAACAGAGTTTACATCAGGGAGTAATTTTGCCCAGCAGGACTAGACAAGTCATTTACATGAAATTGGTACTGTACATCATGTGTTGAGTTGATGAATTTGCTGAGAGATTGACTTCGTAACAGTGGGTTCTCATCACATTATAATTATTTGTACCATCCTCAGCTCCTTATTGTGATGTGCATTACACATCGCAAAGGATTCTGATAAAGGACATGCAATGCAGCAACATGCCACTGAAACATGCAGCAGCTGGAGAAACAACACATGGACTTTCTCTTTTGAGATTGCAAATGTGTCTAGAAATATTATTTTTACACAAGGAGAAATTAGGTGGAGTGAATGGCTTGACTGAAAAGCACACTTCATCTCTGTCCTTATGATATTCTTACTGTAATTTAAATTAATTGGATATTTGTCAGTGGCACAGGGTACCTTGAACCCTAGGTCAAGTAACGCTTTCATGTTGCCCAGAATCTTAAATAAAATTAAGTTTATTTTTACAAGGAGTTGTTTTATCTGATTTTACCAGAAATCCATAGGTTTATCCAGAAACACAAAGAGGCAAAAAAATCAAATGTGAAAATAGCCCCAGTTGAAATGAGAAAATACTTGTAGAGAATACCAGTTACCTTCCCTGCACAGACAGCAGAGTCTCAGACGACAGTGAATGGCATGTAGGGGAAATCACCTTGGATAAATAAGCAGCTGAGAAAAATAGGTCCCATTGTCTGGAAGAGCAAACCTGTCCAGTTGGGCCTTCCTGTGTTTCTAAATAGGTCTTTACACAGCATTGGGAGGAGCTTGATGACTAAAATTTGGAGCACTGTGGGCAGATGGGAAGGGGATGCACACAGAAAAGGAAGGAATCCAAAAAGGAATCAGTGAGATTCGAAGAAAGAGAAAGGAAGGCCAAAGCTTGACTCACAGCAAATACCCAAGGAGATGCAATGGGTCTCTGTCACCAACTTGAATGCCTACATTCACAGAGAAGTTTCTGGCCCTTTTTGCCTCACCAACCACAGAAACAGTGTAGTTCAAACTAATTATTTGTCCTAAACATAGCAGTATGAGTTCATGTGCACAGCTTTGCTCAGAGGGATTAAGGTTCTCCAGGGTTATTTTGTCCTGAACTCTGCTGAGACAACCCATCAGCTGAGCGGCTGCCTCAGATGCCACAATTAAGACCCTTGCTATTGCATTAAAATTGTACAGCTGTATTGTTCCCATATTTTGTTAGGTGTCATTTTGACCAAAAAGAAACTTCCCTGCCAGGAAGAGTCCCACCCTGGAGGTTTCCAGGGAAGTCACCACCTTGGTGCACAGGCTTCATGAACACTCCCCAGCTGCCAAAGCTCCCGTGTGCTGGGATAAGAGAGCATCTAGTTTCCAATGATCTGTGGATTGTGACTTGCCACAGTGCCTGGCCCCCATAGCGTTAGTAGAACTGGGCAAGTCAGGAAGCAAAAAAGAGTTAACTTTTGCATTTTTCCATATGTCTGCTGTTTTGATGCATGAAAGTCTTCCCTTATTAGACTTTACCTTAAATGTGGATGTTAACATTGCTGATTTGACTGTTCCAACTCAAAATAGGTACATATATGTATTCACATATATAGGCGGCGCAGCCTGTTTTCCATCCAGCCTGTTTCCAAACTAACCTTCTAAAGCATAAGGCAAGAGAGTGCTGAGCTTCTGAAGAAAAAAAGCTGATTTCCTCAAACTCAAGACTACAGTTGTAGCAACAAATCCAATCAAGAATAATCTATTTTGTTTCCACTACAATCTACTTCATGTAGTAGCACTTCAGAGTTTGTAATAGGTGGTATGGATGCTCCATTTCTGTGTAAATCATGCCAACTATACAGTGCTTTATAGCTATTCAGGGCAAGCAGGCACTGATGCACTAAGCCATTGAATACTTCCAAAAATAGACTATAGATACTACAAGGTGACTTCTTTCTTTTTAAAAAACCTGTGACCTCAACATGCTCATAACATGTCCAAGAGTCATGCTAAGTCAGCTGCAGGTATAGTGCCCAAAGGGAAGTGAGTCTAGGCACATCAGTTATAATGACAGGGAACAGTTCAGGGAGGGTAAATAGATCATTTACAAGTCATTATTTAGTTTGGCTCTGATTTCTTTGATTGTCTCTAAATCCAGAAGAGAATAAGACCTGCCTAAAGACAAGTGGGCTTTTTTCATATCTGTGTGTGCTATATTGTGTCATAGCTAATCAATATATGGAAGGCAGCTTCAGATGTACTGCAAAATAAATGTGCTTCAGCTGAAAGAATAATGGTAGATGAGCTCAATGGATCTTCAGCAATGTGAATGGCCTTACATGAAGGCAAAATAAACATGTAAATGGAACAAAAACAAACACACAAAAAAGGGAGAAATCACAGAAGGTGTAATTTGAAGTCACATGGAGGCTTTGGGGCAGCTTTTGCATGGCTAATCTTACATTTTATTTCACCTGTAAAGATTAAATAAAAAAGGTGCCCATTCACAATCATGAACACCCTCAAGATATTGCTGAGGTTAACAAGGGCCATATGGCATGCATGCTGGCAGAGGGATCAATTTGTCAGCTGCAGAACAGCCAAGAGTTTGGCATTCTACTGTCAAAAAGACAGCCCCAGATTATTTGAATGTTACCAGCATTGCTAACATTGGAAGAGTTTTACTGACAGACCTGAATGTAGTGAATAGTCATGTTCATCTGAACTGTCTGACTCATATGCCATGAGAGGTCCCATTTTTCCTTCTCAGGCTAGCAGGGACATAGAAGTGCCAGTGTTTTCTGTCAGAAGTCCCCTTAGGGCTGTGACAGAACCCAGGTCCCAGAAGACCCAAATGTACAAATATCTTTTTCTGGTAACCTAGCTGCAGAGTGGGCAAGTATCTGGCTCTCCCGAAGACATCTCAAATTGGTGATGGCTGTGATACAAGGTAGAACAGCTTTTGAACCTGTGGTGATAACTGCAGATGATGATTTGAACTTCTCATATTTCCAAAACCTTGATGGTTTGCTACAAGGACACACTTAAACTCAGTTGGGATGGATACAGAGTACTGTGTATTTTATGCAGTGGAACAACTGCTTGTATTCAGCATTCATCATGTTTATGGTAACATTTAATTGTGTGGTAAGATGAATGAAATGATATATCCTGATACATTCTTCTTTCTCACTTTCTCCATCTTAACACTGAGTCTTTGAGATCTTTGACAGTTTATAATACATTTAATTTCCTTCTCTTATATAATCAAGCTCTGGAAAGAGTTAAATCACTTTTTGGTGATCCCTGTGAAACTCTTCACACTGACATCTACCCAACTGAAAAGCTAGATAAGAAGTATAATCTTGCTAACAGTCAGAATCACAGAATCACAGTATGGTTGAGTTTGAAGGCGTCTTTGGCCACTGTCTAGTCCTGTGAGGACTTCTTCAGGTGGGTTTTGAATGTCTTCAAGGAAGAAGACTTTATGGCCTTTTTGGCTAATATGCTCCAGTGTTTCATCACTCTTCCAGTAAAAAGGTTTTTTAATGACGTTTAAATGGAATTTCCCGTGTTTCAATTTGTGTCCATTGCCTCTTGCCCTTTCACCAGGGGCCACGAGAATAGGCTGGCTCTATCTTATTTACAGCCCCTGATCAGTTAGTTATGCACATTGACAAGTTTCCCACTGAGCCTTCTCTTCTTCAGATTGAACCGTCACAGTTTCTTAGTCTCTCCCTATATGACACGTACTCAAGTCTTGTAGTCCTCTTAATGATCTTTTGCTGGACTCTTTTCAATATATGAATGCATTTCTTGTGTGGAGCCCACCACTAGAGTTCCTCCACTAACTGCATATCTTTTTTCTGTTGGGAAGCCCAGCACTCCAGATGTGTCTCCACACAGTTCAGTAGAGAGAAAGAACCACCTCCCTTCAATTTAAACAGCATCCACTGCTTTCCCTCCACTGAGCCAGGCATGTTGGTCAGGTGTAATTTCCACTTTACAAATCCTTGCTGTCTACTTACGATCTCCTTCTTGTCCTTAATGTGTTTGGAAACAGCTTTCAGGAGGATTTGCTCCATTGCCTTCTCAGCGTCAGCCAAATCTGATTGGTCTGCCATTCCCTGAGTCCTCCTTGCCCTTCCTGAAGACAGGAGTGACATTTGCTTTCTTACTGTCCTTGGGAATTTGCCTTAATCTTAATGACCTTTCAGAAGTAATTGTGGATAGCCTCACAATGACATTAATCTACTCCCTCAGCTCTTGTGTGTACATCCCATCAGGTCCCATTGACTTATGTACATTCCATCTGTTTAATTGTTCTCCACCCTGATCCTCCTCCCCTGAGGATAAATGTTCATCGTTCCAGAGTTTCTCACTAGAAAAGTCAGATATGGTGGTTAAAGTGAGCTTCCTTCAGCAAAGAGTTCACACATGAAAGGAAGGAGTGGATACCTTTTTTTCCACAGGAATGGAAAAACTTTACCCAAGGTCTTGCATTAAGTCACTTGCCTAGTGCTTTAGGGTTTTCCAAACTTTAAAAATAATAAAATGGCAAGAAGGTTGCAGTGAATATGTGCTATGGTCACACTTGCAGTCTAGTTTGGACTAAAAAATAGCTCCCCAAAAGAATAATATCTAAACCAGAAGGAGATTAAGTAGACTTTGATGGATAGCTACTGATGATGGAGAGAATTCTGGAAAATCAGTCTAACAGTATGGCCTCTCACTTAGAACCCAAGAAGCCTAATGTTAACTCTTATTAGCCACCTTTTTTTTTTTTTTCCCAAGTTTGACTCTGTGAATCAACATCAAGTAAATATGGTGTAAAAAAAACAGCTAAATATTCCACATCTAAGCTGTAAGCAACATAGCAATAAAGAAGAGGGTATTTTGTGATTATGAAATCTGTGTTCTAAGTTGCATGACTGAAGCACCAGTAAGCAGACACAGTACATAATAGTGATACAGGCTAGTGGTGTTATTTCCCTTGATGATGTTAGTATACAGCACGTTGATGCCCGCAGGTTGAAGGATTTTCTTTGTGGGTTCTCTGGCAAAGGGTTTTCCTTAATTGATCTTAATTCTAATTTTGGGATTGGGAGAGCTGTGTCACCATTTCACCAGTTGTTAGCCACTATAAGGAGTAAGAAGTACATGGCTAACAATTTTTCCTTGCAAAACTGTTACAGGTTGTGAATGTGGTAAAGTCTTGTGGATATAATAAAGATAAATAATTTACCACTTGTGATTTGCTGAAGCACTTGTGAATTGTTCTGCACACTCCAGTGTCCAAAAGACTTGGACACAGCTAATGTGAGATAACAGTAGTATTATGTTGTGCACTCAGTAACCGTGAAGTGAAGGAAACAACTTGCTGTATCATCAGAAGCACCCTTGATGGGATGTCCTAGACATGATACTTGTTAGGTTGATTTATTGATGAAAGTTGTTGGTTTTGCAATTATAATGGAACTGTTGCCAGGCCTAGGAATCTCACTAGGTTTATTGATCCTCAGGCTTAGAGAGCTGTTGGCACAAGCCACTTATTTGAATGCCTGATCTCCAGAAAAGTCTCCAGCCATTATTTTTGCTCTGTCAAAATCCAAATGAGCCCACTGTCAGTCTCTTGGAAGAGACATCACTTAGATTTCCAAAGCCACAGCAACAACAGTCTAAAATTCATAACAACCTGCTTTTTGGAGTAAGATGCAGCTCCCTGCTCTAATGAGATAGTAGAGCCATTCCAGGCCAGACACAGGACAGAACATTAGGGATCCTGATTTATATTTCATTCCTACCTCTAATGGTTCATGCTGCCTTACCTGCTTGCTTGTATTTTCTCAGGCTATTTTCAAGTGCAATCTTTGATTTCTTTCATACGCTGTATTGTGGTGAATGTCAGATCCTCTGCTAAGTCCTGCTGGGCTTGAATCCCTCCCGGAACATGTTGCATTTGCAAGTCTTACTGCCTCTGGCTTTCCCACAACCACAATGAGTTTTCTGCACGACAGCATAAGCTGTGTCCCATTATTCTTTTGAAGTTGCTGCTGATGGGCATTCTTTCTTAGTGATCTCTTTATCGTTTTGGATAGAGCCTACTGTGATGCAGCTGTATCCTGGAATCCATGTGTTAACAAAATAGTGTATTCTTCTTTGTTAGCTTGGTACGCTCTCAATAAGTTGTTGAGACAGACACTGATGAGGTAGGCTTGTTTGGCAGTGTTAATACATCTGCTGAAGTAGGAATGCCATGCAAGAAGAAAAGACTTCTGTTGTTCAGGATGGGAAGAAAATGTTGGAGCAGATAAATGATGACATGGCATCTGTGTGGAAGCAGCTGAAGGTATGAGAACCCAAGAGGATAATTAATGTGCTGAAACAGGAGCCAGATGTCAATAGAGTCAGCTTCTCTGGTCATTTGAATGCTGATTCTGTAGTCCGTGTTGATGGGAAAGACTTGTCAGGCAGCCTGTTTGTGAAGTTCAGTATCGCCTATCTTAATAGCTTCTTAGGCGTACTTGACACTTTCCACCACAGGTACTGTCAGCCAAACAAAAAATAAAATTTGAGGAACTGGTTAGAAGGATCCAAAGTTTCAGGTTTTTTTATGGAAAGCCCTTCTGCTGTGTATCCTACCTGAAGTAAAACAATCTGCCCAAACGACCTAGATCTCCTGTTTTAAAGCAAGTGGGCACAGCAGGAGCTCTGCAAGGATGTTTGGAGTGCTGCTCCCCATGCCTGCTGCCTGCGGCTGATGAAGGAAGGAAGGCATGAAGGCAGGAAGGCTGTTGTCTGTGCTCATGCTGGGCCTGATCTGCACCCACCGGAGCCAGTGGTTTTGTTCCAGGATGAAGGAGACAGGATTGCATGTGAAGATTTATTTACACACACCCTGGGCCAGGCAGAGTCACAGCTCACCTGCCTCACACATAGCTAAGTCCATGCCTTGCTAAGGAAAATGCCTGTGTCCAGCTACCACATTTTCTCATGGGAAACCAGAAAGCCAGCCTGGTGGAGATGGAAGGATGTTTGCTCTTCATGACACTCAGGACCTCTGTACTGTTCATGCAGGGTGACAGCTCAGCATCAAAGTGAAGGAAGCTCTGACAAGCAAGGTGCTTCACACCCAGTTTCTATTTCAGAAAGCTCTTAAGGATTCTGGGAAAGCTGCTTGTTTGCCATTCCTATACCATGCTCATTTTTTTCTAATATTAATGTTAGCTGTTATTAAATATCCCATTGATAAACAAAGTGCCACCCTATACCTGTGATAGGACAGACCACGGCAGTACAGTGTACACAAGGGACAGGTCACTGGAAAACAGGCAAGGGCCTCACTCAGCGTTAACGGGTGCAGCATTGACTTCAGGGCAGCTAGGGGGGGATTTACGTCCTTCAAGAATCAGAGCTCATTATCAGCTAGATGTTCCTACATCAACAAAAAGTGACTCCCAGCTGGAGTACACTTCATATATTTCTGTCCAATCAGTCAGGGTGCATGTATTTTCTGGTAGACTTCTTCAAGATGAGTGCTTGGGAACATGGAGGCATTTCCATTTCCACTGTTGATATGGGAGAGCACAACTAGGGATGCACACAGTAAATAAGCAGCCAGGTCAACACAGGTAAGCTGTAGACAGAAGATATCCTTGCAAAGACTTGAAAAAATTGGAAGAGCCAATTCCCAGCAATTCCTTTAAAATCTCTCAGAAGTATGCAGGAATGAGTGCTCCCATATGGGAGTTTTCCAAAAATTTGAGAAGGAGTGAATATTAATGAAGAAGTGTAGAAAAGTGTTTTTAAATACACTGAAATTTATTCTTTCTTAGAAAAAGGGACCGTGTTATCAGCCCTGCTAAAAAAACCTGCAGCTCTCTGTGTATGTGAGAGCATGTGCTATTTAAACATTCAGAAATAAACTTATTTAACATGTATGTGGCATCATCTGTTGATACATTATTCAACCACTCCTTGATTAGCATGATCTGTATGGTCTTCACCCACTCTCATGTAGGTCACAGGCGGGATTACAAAACTGGGATTACATCTATGTGAAAGAAGAGTTTGATCTGAACCATGGCTCATATCCTGCTGCAAGAGAGAGATATTGTAGTAGCATCACACAGCTTCTCACTGGTATTTTGACATCTTTAAGAAATACCAATGGACAGAAAATACTCCCTGTTTTTCCCTCCACCATTAAGCAGCGCTTGGCACTTCACAAGAAGCTGTGACCCTCCTGTAACAATTCATGTCTGCAATTTATAAGGACTTCCAAGAAAACACCTGAAGTTGTGCAAATAACAAGAAATTACTCCTGAGGGAATTCCTCAGCTCAGCTGGTGTTCAATTTATCTGTGAAGAATATACACACTCAGCCTATATTCTTTTTATCTAGCTTTAGTTTGACAGTAACTAAACTCTTTCCTGAGCCTAAAGGACTGTATATATTTACTTTTTGTTTCCATGAGACTGGAAAACAGACCTGTTGTGTGATCTCTGACAAGACAGTTCAACTACGTGTGCCTTGGTTTCCCTTCTGATTCCTAGTCTGCCTTGTTTATCAGTGAGCCTGCATGAGGTCCCCATTGGATGCACATGCTGCCCTAGAACAACAGGACTTCAATGTTGGTTGGGTCCTACAGGCCCTGTTAGAAAACAAATTGCTAATCATTAATGAGAAGATTAATGTGCTAAGGGTGGTTTTCAGTTGCAGTGTGTATAATTTGGGACCATTTGCTAATCCCTGAGGTAATATTAATTTTTAAAAATCTTAATGTGCAGCATTGCTGGCACTAGAGATTGTATCATGAGTCTCCTGGTATTTGGTGTTTCTTGACAAGACCCACTTCTGGAAACCTAAGCACCTTGGCTTGCGTTTTGAAACAGGCAAGTTTTTAGCACCCACGGTAACAGTGAGACTCGGAAACATTTCCCCAGTGTGCTCTGGAGACTCAGAAAGGCAAAGAAAAAGACCTTAAAATGTGTTAATTATAAAGAAAATAAAGGATTCTGCAAGAAAATAGATCTCTTTTTTTCTCATGATTTAACTGGCTGCTATTGCCTTCATTGTGCAAAAATACATATCTTGGAGTGTGATAGGAATCCCCAGTGGTTCTGAGGGGAAAAAAAAAGGGAAAAGTAAACTGATTTTGACATCGTAGCTATGGCTAGGTTGGTACTATCCCTCTAATTGTGTCCATTTTGTTAATTTTTTTCATCCTATTTTATTTTTAACAGCCTCTAATTCCTTATTTTATCCCTTGTAGTTCTCTTTCTTAATATTGTGGGGGCTCACTTTTTCTTCACTTTCTTTCTGCCCTCATTTGGTTTATTTTTTTCTTCAGTCTTGATTATGTCCTCACACTTGATCTAGGTTGAAATTACACCAAGGAAAAACATGAAAGGCATGACACAAGCAACAGTGGTACAGAGAGCAGTTTTCTCTTACTGTTCTTCACGGTGATCTGTGAAGAGCCTGGAACAGAAAAGAAAATGTCCTGGACTTATTTATGCTCTGGTGTAAGTGTCACTGGTTGAAGATTTCCCATTAGTTGAAGGAAGATGTTCAACAGGCCACCATACTGTTTTAGTAACCAATCTATTTCAATAGTTCTTCCATGGACAGGTGAACAAATCACAGAATCACAGAA
>VZZY01023279.1:0-52940 GCA_013400335.1 Eurystomus gularis | reverse complement strand
CAACCTGTGCCAGTGTTTTACCATGCTCACAGTAAATAATAATAAACATTTGTTAGATTTATATGGAATTTTCTGTATTTCAATTTGTGCGTTGTCCTGTCACTGGGCACCACTGAGAAGAGCCTGGTTCAATCCTCTTTACTGCCCCCCCATCAGGTATTTATACATATTGGTAAGATCCTCTCAGCCTTCTTTTCTCCAGGTTGGACTGTCACAACTCTCTCAGTCCCTTCTCATATCAAACATGATCCAATCCCTTCAACATCTTATGGCCTTTTACTGGACTCACTCTAGTATGTCTGGGTCTGTCTTGTACTGGGGATCCCAGCTCCAGACTCACCACTGCAGATGTGCCTCACCAGTCCTAAGCAGTGCTGAAGAATCACCTCCCTCAATCTGCTGGTGACCTTCTGCCTAATGCAGTGCAGGAAGCCATTGGCCTTTCCTGCAAGGGGGCATTACTGGCTCACAGTCAGCCTTGTCCTCCATGTCCCTCAGGTCCTTTTCTGCAAAGTTTCCTTAGCTGAACTGCATGAAGTTCCTGTCAGCCCATTTCTCCAGCCTGTCCATGACCCTCTGGAAGACAGATCAACCCTCCAGTTTTGTATCCTCTGCAAGCTTGCTGAGGGTGCACCCTGCCCCATCATCCAGGTCATTATCGAAGATGCTGAACAGTACTGCCCCAGCATCGACCCCTGGGGTTCACCACAAGTGACTAGCCTCCAGCTTGACTTTGTGCCACTGATCACAGCCCTCTAGGCCCAACCATTCAGCCAGTTGTCAGTCCACCAAATCCTCCTACACTCTATTCTCAGTATCCTTAGAAATCCTGTGCAAAGTTTCTCACAGTGGCTTAAGCTTTCCCCTTATATGTGACGGTATCCAAAATCATAAGGCGGTTTGTTTGGTTTATGTCAGAGATTGTCCAAAGTCATTCAAGAAATTCTTGTAGAGCTACAGAATAAAACCAGATTTCCTATATTTCAGACTTCCTGTCTCTGCTACTTTTACTGGCCAGAATTATAATGTAGGCCTGTATCTGCAGGTCTTTTCTTTGTCACAGTCTCTTTTTCCCAACTGTATTTCAAATATGCGTATGATTTTTTTAATAATCCTTTGTATTCTTCCATTATGGGTAACTGAAAAGGACAGAAAATGTAATGCATAAGAACATCCTGCCTTTGGACAGCTGCATCATCACAAGTGTGTTTTCATCCAAAATGCCACTTCTAATGGAAATAGAAATAAACAAACATGAGGAAATTCTGCTTGTCTGCTGCAAACCATTCATACTGCTTTTGTTAAAAGCCTTGCCTGAGGAGGACTTGACTGAAACAGACTGAGCACAACCTTGCTAAGAAAAGGTGGTGGGAAGTGTGTGGGGAGAGTGTAGAAGTGGACACAGCTCCATGGGTAGTACAACTGCGCATGTTCATGCCCAGTAAAGGCACAGCGGTTAGTTGCATTTCCTAGCTTCTGAGAATGTATGTAATTGCATAGTCATAACATACTCTGAATACAGGATTGGTCGTTTGTATTTTAGGTTGCCTTCAGGGTGGTGAATCCTTTCTTCTTCTCCAAACTCAACTGATACTCTTTGCCTGTAGTGCTAATTTTCTTTCCAGTGTGACTCCTAAACATGTTATGAGCTTTGACCTAAGAAATACAGTGAAAATCCCGCTTGCCTTGGGAGTCAGGATTCTCTCAATAAGATTCAGTATGTTTCCTTTAAAAACAGATACTGTTTAATCTTTTTTACTTGGGACTCAATTTTTTTTTTTATTTACCAGTACTTTAAAGGAGAGGAACCCTGAAAAATTCACATTGCTTTATATATGTGTGTGTATATACATATATATATCTACCATTTACCTTTTAAGAGAGTTTATTTAGTCCCATTCTTTCTCTCACACTGAAGAATTGGAGCCTCATGTGGTTCAGAGCCACAGCAGTAGCCCCATCCATGATGGTGCACTCTAGGACAGCCTGTTCAAGTGAACTGGCCGCGTCACTGATGGATGTGGTGGGAGCACGAAAGAAGAATGGTACATTTTGAAACAATATCACCTTGAATTACTTTCTTAAGAAGTCTGTTGAGCACTGCCATCGTGTATTAGTTGAGTCATTTTACTTTTACAGGTCACCTTAGCATTTTCAGGTGAAGAGTCTGATGCTGAGTGCCTCTGTTGTGACTGATGCCCTCCACAGCGCAGCTCGCACAGGCAATGGTTGCAGTAGTTGCAGCAAAGGACCTATGTTTTCCACATCTCTGAGTTGAAGGAGCTGCCAGTTAAAACTTTTTAACCAGTGAGTGCTTACAGGTTTCCTAACAGGAGATTCTTGGAAGGGCCAAGTTTTAGAGAAAACAAATGAGAACTATGGTGTTATTCTTTCAGTCTGCAATTATCTGAAGTTGTTGTCAATAGAAATAGTAGCATACATTTGTCTTCATTAATCATTTCAAGGGGTTGCTTTTTGATGCAGCCAGCCCTAGCAGTTCACAGGCACTTTAATTTTCCAATTATTGTACCTGTGGCTCAGAACAGATACTGATTAGTTTCACATTTTGCTCTGTAGGCAGCTTAATGTTCTTGTCACCTTACATTGAGTTTTAAATGTGCAGAGTGTAAGAAAATGTCAGATGTTCTCCCAAGTCTTCTGGGTCAGGCTCAGCAAGTTATGATGTTTCGAGGTACTGTACTGATAGGTTTCTGAGAGATGGATGAAAGAACAAGGTATGGTTTTAGGATTCTATCACAAAAGTAACGATTCCTCTTGTAAAATGAGTGTGAGTGATTTTGTGTTGTATTCTGTTTCGGACAAATTTTTAGTTGGAGATGAAGGTCATGCTTCTGGCTGCTGTAACAGGAATACAAAAGGAAGTTATGATAGCAGCAAGGCAGGAGCAATGCTTTTCCATATTTGCACAAAATTACAAGACCTTTTCAAACTGTAGTAGTGAAAGTGAAGAAGAAAATAAATTTTGAAAAGCCCTAAACACAAAGATTAATTTTATAACAAATAGAAATGTTGCCTGTCTCCTCTTTATCAATTGTGTACCAGCTATGACTCATCCATGCATGCCTTTTTCTTTCGGAAAATGCCATGGAAGAAATCCCCTCCAAAACACAAAACCACGCTGAACATCTGCTGTCTAGGTATTCATTAGTTCTGTCTGCTCTGCTTTTGGCTAATTGCCTGGGAGTGAAGTTGAATTGTTTATGGGGACTTAACCTGGTGCCAGTTATAGTAGTAAAGATCATGTAACATTTTGATAAAACCCAAGAAATGTCAAACATGTAGCCTCCCAAACATGAAGTTTATTTACTGGTTTCTCATGCACTTTGTTTGCCTACAATATTGCCTGCACAACTGATAACAGAAAATGTATTTAATAACTACTCAGTGCTAATATGCTGTAGTATGCATGACTGACTAATTTAATTTATCTCTGATTAAGCCTATTATGTTTGAGATCACTTTACAGAAGAGACTTTTTTTGCCAGCTGTAAGCTTATTTGAATTGTAATATAAGTTAATAATGTGTGAAATAACTACTGGTGCCTGCTTCTAAATGTTAATTTTACCAAATGACTTCCCGAGTTAGTGCGTACACAGCTCATCCATTGCAATGTAGTTAGTATGTTGTTTGGATGTAAGACTGTGTAGGTAAAAAGGCAGGTGTATGGCAAGTGGATAAATGGCTGTTGTTTCTGCTGAAAAAAAATACAATCACAGTCAGGGGTGGCACATGGTCTATATATTGACAGCATCAGCAGAGTAGAAGCCCTTGTGATGCTCTTCATCTTGAAGTATTTTTTCTCCTACAAAGTGCAAAGGGGAATAGGGGCTCCTCAGGAAAATATAAAAAGAAATACATGAAATAAAAAGTTGTGAGAAAGGCAATTGTGACTATGTTTAGATAGGAAAATAGTCATTTGGGTGGAATTCTAAATTTTTCTCAGGCTGGGGTTGGAAGTGGAAAAGAAGTTGGGGGGGAATACTAAAACAGACCCCAGACAATTAAACCTGAGTAATGTATGGGGTGGAAAAGGAAAACAAATTAAAAAAAAAACAGCAACAACAAAAAAGATTTTAACTCTGCCAAGGAAAGCTAAACCTTTTTCCCTAGGGAGAAGGAAGACTGTTTCCTGTTTCCTCTCCACTATTTTCTGTGGTATAATTGTTAGAGTAAGCAGGCCTCTAATGGAGAGGGAAGCAAAGCTTTTTCTGTGCATAAGCCATATCCCAGAGCTATTGATTACTGGCAAATGAGGCTTTGCAAGCTCTGTTCTTTAGCCACTTGTTTCTCTGAGAGGCTATCAATTGTTCGTTTGGAAAAAGCTGTGTGTTTGTCAATTGTTGCTTTTATGAAAAAAAAGCGTAATTATACATATTCTTGCCTTAATATGTGTTTATTTTAAATCTATGCAGAAAATTCAGGTGGGGAGAATTACGTCTTCCACCTTGTTTAAGGAAACAAGTGTGATAATCTGGGGCTTAGTCTATGAGATTATTTATAAGAAAAGACACGTAAATTATGTGTACTTTGCATTTAAATATGTGCAGCTCCAACTGAAATAAAAGGAATTCAATACTTTTCTCCGTCAGGTTAGAGATATCTCTTCGAATTAGAAGATATATAGGATACTGTATTTAACTGTGTCAGATTGAGTTGACAAAAAATGTCACTTGCCTAGCATGGAAAGAAAAGTGTGCTCCACATAATTCCTTTTTATGTCATTCTATTCCATCCTCCAAACATTTCTGGCATGTGATAACATGTGGTATGTCAGGCACTATTGTTCACATTTTGTCATGCTATCTCATATATATCGGCTATCAGCAAGCTGAGCTGCACAGCAGTTTGATTTCAAGGTCTCTCTTCACAGCGTGTCAAATGTTAGCTGAGGGGCAGGACTTTGGCAGGTCCACCACCAACTGTGAGGATGCACATATAGATGCAACTGAATGCATGGTGGTTGTACTGCGCAGAGTAAATTTCCCGTGGTATATAATCTTAAAAATAATGGGATTTCTATAAAAATTTCTAGTATGACAGCTTCAGGATTTGTCCTGTAGTACTGTTTTTACTAAGAGTTTTCCTCTTCGTGTTTGCTCAGAATAGTCACATCAACGAGTGTTGGAGGGAATGGCCTGTCTCTTTTTCACATCAGAAGGAGATGGGACTGATACAAACAGCTGGCAAGACTCAGTGTTTAGGTAGTATACTTGGAGGAAATGTAGTGCATTGGCTTCCCATACTCTGTACAGTCTTCCAGGTGTAATCCATGGCTGAATGTGATACACAGAGATCTGAAAGTGTGGTGCTGTAGCTTATTTAGAGTTAGCTGCTCTTTCCTTGCATGCCAGCACAGATTCCAAATGAGCTGAGTGCACTCTTGCTAGCTGGTCCTAGATCTGTACAGCTCATGCTTGGAGACAGGGTGTTACTGGGAAGGACCTTCTTCTTTGGGAGTTGCAACTTCACTGGCCTGAGAGAGCTCAGGTTTGCCCCAGGTGTGAAGGCTTCTTCTGTATCCTCTACCTTTTATGGAAGTGGCTATGAGTAGAGAGGTTATTTAGTTTATTTTATTTTCTTCTAGAAGATGCAGGGTTCTTCTAAAAATGTTAAACTAACTTTTTTTTCCTTTTTTAAATATCTTTCTAAGAATAGCAGTCTGAGCTTCTTCACCTGACAGAGAGGCTGACTTTAAATCAATTTATAGAGCAGTCCATGCTTAAAATTTTTCCTATTTTTACAGATCATACATACTTAGTGACAGGAAAGTAGAATTTGATGCTTCATATTTCCTTTCTCTAGGAGAGAAGTTTTGAAGAACAATTAAAGAAGGTGAAATATTTGATTATAAATAATCTAAACTTACAGTGACTTTCACAGTTATGGAGCAGTGCCCTAGATGCTTTGAAGTGTATGAATTATAAATGTATTGCGCTATTATCTGCAAGATTCATTTTTCTGTGAAGTACATGGTTAATCACTCCTTGTTCAAGTTCTTCTCATGCAAAGCTCTTGAACGCCTCTGCAGCCCAGTTCAACACAGAAGCCGCCAGTGGTTCAGGGAATTGTTACACTTTGCAGAGAATCAAGAGACGGCTAGGGCTGCCTTCTTTCTGTCCTTTTTCGTCTTTCTTTTCGCCCCAATACCTAAATTGAGATTGATCATTTAGTGGGAAAAAATACCACTATGTGCAATGAAGCGTAACTCAGTACAATACTGAAAGCTGCTTAGCTGTCGTATCAGACTCAACTTACTCTTAAGAAAAGATTAGTGAGGATAACTTATGTACAAGGTTGTAAATCTGCTTAGTGGTCTATGACTCTTATGGGCAAATAATGCTTCCTAAACACAGCCTTTGAACATGTCAAGAGTCACCTTTTAGAGTGACTGATAAATAGGAGCCAGATGATTTCAGCTGGGAAAGAAAATAATATTCAGCATACTAAAATATAGAAAGCCAAAAACCAACTCATCTTACACCTTAGTTGACTGTGTTATGGTCTATCTTAATATAGATATATGCTGCAAAAGCTTATTATGGGTAACACCCAATAAAGTATTCGTTGTTATGAAGCTTCCTGTATTCAACAGTGATTGTTTCACCTTTTCCTAAAAAAAACCCCCTCACCAAACAAATAATGAAGTTACACACCCAAATATTCCCTCAAAACACACTTTTGAAAGTTTACTGCTTTTAGTTGCCTTCATTAATTTGATATTTTTCTAGCTCCTTGCATGAGTATGAAATATGTTCAACAAATACTTAAAAGCAATCTGAGAGAAAACATGCAAAATGTCCTTTTTCCTCCCTACACCTAAAAGCTCTGGACTTCAGAGCTTGAATAAAACTCAGCATATTTTGTTCCATGCATCTTTTAAGTTTTACTTGTTGATCTGAAGGCCAACCAAAGGTATACAAAGGATCAAACTTGTATAGAATATTTTTAAAAGTAAAGCACAGTGTTCTAGAAGACATATTAATATTTCAAATGGGATTTTTTTGCCATGTGATTATTCAGTTAAACTTCTTTATTATTTTAGTCTACTTAAATCTAAATGAAAAGCGCACTGTAATGCTGGGGAGAGGAACACAAAGCAATTGGTAAGGATAAGACTACATGGGTTTTTCGAAATTATTTTAAAATGTCTGATGGCTGTTTTCTTCCTTTTTTTCAAATTGGTCCAAGTTCCAGAAAGTTTTTGCTTTGAACAAATCCATTACTCTTTTTCTGTGGTCCTGTTTAGGAAATCCCTGTCATTGGTGAAGCTTGTTTGGGCAAGATTAACAATAGCTTTATGGCATGAAATCTGATAGCAAATGCTCTGGTTTTATGTGGGGGTTGATGAAGGGCTGATACGGCTGTGCAAACCTCAGTCATCCTATTTACCTTTTAACAAAAACTGACATAGTTTTAGCTTTCTTTCACTGCTCTAGAATTTCTGTGGTAGTCTAAGATTAATTGGAAATCAATGTTGGTGGTTCAAAACCTCCTAAGCCAGCTTTTTATACAAAAGTGCTGATACAGCTGCTGTTTAATACGCTTCCAAGGTACTGACAGCAAAGGAAGTATTTATCATAGCTGAGCATGAATTAAAACATCAGAAACGCTAAGTAAACTGTACCTGTGTATCACAGCAGGAGTGGGTCAAGGACAACAGTGGAGGGATTTCAGGCATCTCCTAAGAATGCTACCAACATGATGTCTCTGTAGAGTCATTTCTGGTTCACTTATCAAATGGTAACACAAAGGAGAAAAGCTCAATCTAAGGAAATACTGTATAGGACAATAAAAAAGGAAACACTGACCATCGAAACAACACTTGACAAGCCAAATGGACCAGCACAAAACTAGTATAAAGAAGTTCATTTGGCAGAGAGACATATTTGATGAGGAAGGGTAAATCTCATATGAGCTTCTTCTGACCCCCAAAGGCAGAACCAATCTATTTATTGAGTATATTTAGCTTTTCTGCGTCTTTATTGGCATTTCTATCATTTCTGTCCAGCAAAGGACGAATGTCATTGCTGAGATTCCTCTTCAGCTTGCCATGCTTAGAAAGTTGTTACTGTCCTGTACTATGCATAATATCGATTTTTTTTCCCCTTCTAGCTTCCCCCCCCTCCACAATCATCTAATGTATATTAATTGCAGTCCATTTCCCTTTGTTCCCTGCTGTAGATTATTTTTATAGCTATTTTTACTTCAGTAAGTCAGTGCGATGGTTCAGGCAAGTATTCTTTTTTTTTTCATTGATAATGCTTTTTTTTAGTCTCTGGTAAAATGTTCTTAAGCAGATCCCAGCTTTCATCTTTTTCCCAAATAAACTGTTTCTCCCAACTGAATTTGCTCCTACTTGTTCTTTGGATTGCAAAATGAATCATTTTAAGGTACCAGGTATATTTGTTTTCATGTTATCCTGTTTGTGAATAAGAAACATAATGAGCAAATGGTGTCATTCATAAAGAAGCAACTGCTGGTTTTTAGTTCTGTGGTAAATTTTATGTTATCTTTCAAGATTAGGTATAATATAAAATTCCTGCAAGCTAAATGCAATTCTTACTGAATTCAAAAAATGTCCTTATATAGAATTGTTTTTATTTTTTTTATTTATTTTAAGGCAGCACAAAGCCTCCAGCGTATCCTATTGAAATTGAAGTCCTCCATGGTAATTCAGATTTATCTCCTGCACAGTATAAACAGATGCTTAAGGAATCCCTCATCAGCATTTTCATCAGTGCATTTGTGGTCTGGAACTGATATCACCCTGTTTATCTTGCACAGCCTTACTTCCAAAATGACCCCAGCTTTATCCTCCTCTTTCTGTCACACCAGGACAGGCTGGGAAGAGCTGGACATTTCTGTCCAACCAACACTTCTCCATCCTGAGGGCCATGGCCACAGCCTGGCTTTATTGCTCAGTCAGCTCAGGGAAATCAAAGATGTCACTGGATTATAGTCTACATGAAAACTGCTTAATTCAAGAGACAGATGGAATCATAGAACCTTTTGGGTTGGAAAAGGCCTTTAAGATCATCAAGTCCAACCATTAACCTAGCACTACCAAGTTCACCACTAAATGATGTCACCAGCACTGTATCTACACATCTTTTAAATACCTCCAACAATGGTGACTACACCAGTTCCCTGGGCAACAACCACTTCCCTGTGGGGAAGTGGTTTATTCCCTTTCGGGGAATAAATTTTTCCTATTGTCTATACCTCCCCTGGCACAACTTGAGGCCATTTCCTCTTGCCCTATCTCTTGTTACCTGGGAGAAAAGACCAACCCTTACCTCTCTACAACCTCCTTTCAGGTAGTTGTAGAGAGCAATAAGGTCTCCCCTGAGTCTGCTTTTCTCCAGGCTGAACAACCCCAGTTCCCTCAGCTGCTCCTCAGAAGACTTGTGCTCTAGACCCTTCACCAGCTTCATTGCCCTTCTTTAGACATGCTCCAGCACCAAAATGTCCTTCTTGTAGTGAGGGGCCCAAAACTGAACATAGTATTTGATGTGCGGCCTCACCGGTGAGGATACAGGGAGATAATTACTTCCTTTGTCCCGCTGGTCACATTATTTCTGGTACCAGCCAGGATGCTGTTGGCCGCCTTGGCACACTGATGGCTCATATTCAGCTGGCTGCCAACCAGCACCCCCAGGTTTTTTTGCTCCTGGTCCTTTTCCAACAGGCAGCTTTCTAGTCACTCTTCCCCAAGGCAGTAGTGTTTCATGATGTTGTGACCCAAGTGCAGGACCTGGCACATTTGATATTTTTCAGTCTAGCCTTCCAGAAAGTGTTAGGCTGATAAAATGCTGGCCTTTACCAAAGGAAAAAGGAGATGAGTGGAGAGCCTTTCTAAGACTCTACAGAAATAGAGGATAAATGTCTCCACATATCTGCACATCAGGGCTGCTTCGCAGGGCCGGAGGAGCTGGGCGGGTGGCAAGGCAGGCAGGGTAGGTGTCTTGCCCTGGCAAGGCTGCAACCCTGTGGTGCTCCAGCCAGTGCTGGGACCAGCACAGTACTAGGCCAGGTCCAGCACGGCTGTAGTGTGTAATGTAAGCAGGGAGCAAGGGAAGGGCCTGAGCACAAACGCAGCTGCTGAGCTGTGGGGGTAGAAAGTCCCAGTGAGGCTGCTCATGGCTCCATCCCACACCATGGCTGACCTACACCAAGTTCAGCTGGCATTGATCAAGACTGCTGATCGTTATCAAAGGTTTATTAGTTCTCATTGCATCAATAAATAAAAGCAAGGCTCCAGGTTACCCAGGCAGTGCTTCCTGATACAAAGTGTGGCATCAACTTTTCCTGCCCATGGTGAGTTTAAAAAGATTATAATCTGAATTTAGTGTGCTTTTCACTTGGACTTTGCACTAGGCTTACATGCAAATTGTATAAGAATGTCTTTTAATATAATTTCTAATATGGTAAAAGACCTTCAGTACAGCCCTCCAGATCCCAAAGTAAAAAAAGCTATTAGGTATGTTATTATTTTAAATTCTAATCTGTTCTGATGTTCCTGAAATGCTCTGTCTGTAATGCCTTTTGTATTAATCATAATAAATATTTTATCTTTTCTGGAGAGGGCATGCTGACGTAATGTCTAAGTGAAAGAGGCAACTTGTCTCAGCTACTTTATGATACTTGCTAGGCTTAAAATTAATATCAAGAAGTTCCAAAAGAGATGTTGTGCGGACAACAAAGGCAAAAAAAAGTGATAAATATACAAAATATTAACCATATGCAACTATTTGCTTGCTTGCTGTTTTCTAATTTACAGAAAACAGAGCTCATTTGTAGTGCAGCTGTACAAATTCAGTAGGTGCAGTTGTCCCTGTAACAAAAGTATTGGGATGGGGAGGAGGAAGAAGCATGAGCCAAAAAAGTGTCATGAAGGTTTCAAGAGTAGACACTTTTTGTGTTTATCTTTTTTTTCCTATGCTGCTCTGTAAAGAATGGTCAACCTTAACAGGACTAAGCCAGTAGCCCCACGGCTGTGCCTGGCCTCTGAAAAAAAGGCAAGCACATGAGCTACAGAAATTGAAGCACTGGCCTGAGGGATGTGAACATCTCTCTCACCACTGCTCATATGATGGTGGGTATAAGCTTGGGTGTATGGCTTATTCCTAGTTTGCACATGCAACCAAGTGTATTTCCACAGGCTCTAGCTCAGTTTTTGTCAACATGCTCACATTGCAATGAGGAGAACTATTTTGGCTGAAACTGCACTACGATGATCTTTTCAATGGGAGGTGTCCTGTAGGGCGGTGAACATCATTTATCTATTTCCCTCCAAATACCCAGATCAAGATTCCCTGAGATAGCACAGATCTGGCTGTGTTCAGAGCTTGACAAGCTTTGGTGTAACCCTCTGTCATGGTCCACTCAGTGGATGCATGATAGTTCATTTGCTGCAATCTCGAAGTGCAAAATTAAGGTGACCACGCCAAAGGGGTTTGCTTCAATCAAACAGTGAAACTTTAATGCATTGCCTGTAAAGTGGCATGCAGTAGATAAAGAGGGTGAAAGGAAGAGGGAAAGAAGTAAAGTAACAAGAGGAGGAAGGAAGATAGCAACCACCTCGGGTCCAAGGCATCTCTATGGTCCCAGATCCAGGGAGCAGCCCGCAGGTCCTAATGATCATCATGATTCGTGGTGGGGAAGCTTCGAACTTCAGTTGCTAAGGAACCATCTTTTATGCTAAGCAACACACCTTGCTCCTCCTCTGTCTCAGGTATCTCCACCTTTCCTTGGCCTATCCCTCATGCTCAGGGGGGAGTGTCCGAGGCATGGTCTGCCTTGGAGGTGGGTAGCTTTTGACCACGGGGTGTGTTTTCATATTATAATGCCTAAAGTTCATGATTTTGCCATCATTACTGACACACCGGTTGCGATCCATCTTTCTTGATAGTGGCTACATGGTGCCTTCACCGAAAACATGCTCGGCTGGGTCTGAACAATTGTTGGTTACCTCATTCCTGATAATGGGGATCCAACTGTGCTACCTTCATAGCACCCTGCTCCCTATTCCAGGAGGGTTTGAACGTTCTGTTAGCCAGGGCAGGCCGCATCCACGGCAACCACTTTCTGCTCTAGAGATCAGCAATCGTGTCTCACTGAAGGCCACTGCAGACTCATGTCAAGAAGTTAGCCTAACTTTTGGGGTACCTTATTGTCCATGTCCCTGATGACAAGATTGAGACAATGCTGATGTTCTGACGGACTCTTACACTTCAAATATTGACATTTAAGGCTCTTGCATACATCACCCTTCTGTAAAATTACTGAGCACTTCCCGTTTAGAGCAGTGCCCAGGATATGTGACCGGGCTCCCCTTTCAGAGCTAGGCAGACTGAAACTGGCATGCACACCTAAATAATTAATGGCTATTTATCCAGGTACTAACAATGCTGTGTGGTTTGTTTTTTAATTGCAGCCTGCAAAGAGTGTTTCTTGGCATACTTCTTGGCTGAGAGTAGAGTGTGGTCAGAACAAGACAGCCAGAAAAGTGCATATTTTAGAGCGCCAAATAGATTAAAACAAAGTGGTGCTCTTCCTCCTGACAGCTGAAAGCCACTCGTGTGCACAAACTGTGGACATGCTTACTTCTCATTATTAGCTGTCATTTGGAGGTGAAAATGAACAAGACAGCTAAACATTTGGGGAGAGACTGTTGAATGCACGACAGATAAACCCTACCAGAGCTCTGGGGCAGGAGGTTGCCGATGTAACGCATGACGCAGGTTGTAAGCATTGTACATCTGGTTCAGTTCATGGACTGGTTCCATTTGTGGAGGAGAGCCTTGGCTGTTATTGTTCAGTCTCTCTGTCTTATTTTAGCTTCACATTACTCAATGTCTGATTATGTTGGACAATATTCACTGTTGCTGTTGAGAACATTTTGGACACCATTGAAAAAATGCTTAGGATTATGGCCATATCATTCTATCACTGCTTAGGAAACCAGTGGAAATGAGCCAAGGCAGGCACTGGGTGCTTTGCAGAAGGATGGGTGCCAGTCTAGAATGAATGAATGAATAAATAAATAAATTGGTCTCCCTTCTTTTCTCCCACCCTGTAGTCAGATGGAGGCTATAGAGGTGTCAAATTTGCAGGCGTCTTAATAAATATGCAGAAGATAGTTCCTCCTAGCAGACTTTGAGTGTGATGTCCTGACAAGAACTCCTCTGGCTGGTGATGGTGGCGTCAGGGTGGGAATCTTGCAGATCTTGTGACTTTTGGCATCATGTGTTAGAGCTGAGAGCATTACTGGGCATGCTGTTCGGTAAAGCAGGATTTCTGTCCATGCTTTCTTTTCAAGTTTATCCAGCCTGTTTTACAGCTGTGATAACCTGTGGCACAGCACAGTCCAAAAGCTGGTGTGGTAATATATATATATAGGTATAACATCAGTTATTCATGCTTGCTATCTGAAATTGTGAGGTGCTGCTTTGAGAAGAATGGGTACTTGAAGTCTGGGTTGTTATGTGAACCAAACAAAACTAGACAGAATATTTGGCACATAAAGAAGTATTATACTTCATTTCATTGTAATGTTTTCAGGGGATCCAAAATTCTGTATCTATCCCAAATTCATACAGTGTCTTCAGTGCTGCATATCACCTTTTTTCTCTTAGGTTTATCTGGAAGAAGTATCTCCATTAACCAAACTGGAGGTGATTCAGGAATACTGATTATTCCACCAAGGTTAATATTACCTTATAATAAAACCAGTTCTTTATGGATTCACTTACTCAGGGCGATACTGCTCACATATAGTAGATGATATTAAAATCTTTACAAATGTTTTTGTAAGTAACTAAAATTACTGTGACATTTATGGTATTCCCTTTCCTTAGATTAGGGAATAAAGCAGTTACTTAAATTACCTTCAAAGCAAAACTATAAAGATTTCCATTTAGGATTTACACTGAAAAATGAAAACAAAATGTGCCATTTCAGATGGTATGACTGTATTTTAATATCTCCCATGCCCTGTGCCATGTCACCGAAAGGGTTTGCAAACTGAACGTGGAGGACACCTCACCTTTTTTCCATCTCATGGCTTTTTGCCTGTGTCCAGCACTATGAGGGACCAGTGCATGGTGCATGGTTTTCTGGCCCCGTAGACAGAGCCTGAGGCTCTGCAGTAGCAGGATGGGCGCTGGGTGTGGAGAAGAAAGGGGGGGGATTTGAGGCAATAGATGGTTAAAGGAGATGCCTTAGACAGATGAGAGGTCAGCACTGGGTGGAGAAAGGGGATGGATGGGGCAAGGCAGGCAAAAGCAGCTGGTGGAAAGGGGTGAGGAGCTTTGCAGAGGCAGTGGTTCTGGGGGTTGAGTGCAGGAGACTGTAGGAGGCTATTACTGGGTGCTTGAGGGCTTTTTCCCTAGAAAATCCCTCTCTCTCTGCATCTTCCTCTCTTTGGGATATCAGCCTTTCAGCTCACAGCTCCTGGGACTTGCATACCTGTCCTGTCACCATCCAGCATCTTATTTTCACTCTAGCTCATAAAAGGCAGCCCATCCTCAACATTGAGCTCTAAGGATGCCTCCTCACCCTCTTGGTCCTCCCAGGAGGGAAGAGGAAAAAAAGATTTAGAAAAAGGAAATACAGAGAGACCTTCTGCAGGAAGAGCTGGAGTTGCTGCAATTGGGTGTGAAGGTGGCAGCTACTGAAAAGCAAGGAGATGACTACCCTTCTCCACCAGCTTTGCAGCACCAAGGCGTAGGGCTAAAACTACTGAGGTTAGAGTGGCCCATCCCCATCTCTTCAGGCATTGACAATGCTTATAAAGGACTGAAGGCAGGCAGGGATGTTGAGGTTTAGGGTTAGTCCACCAGACCTACAACAGACACTCTCTGTTAACCCCTCTTTCCCCCCCCCCAAATAGAAGAAGAGAAAGAGGATAAGGGAGAGAGACTTATGGCCCCCTCCCAAATGGGAAAGGGAGGGAATGAGAGAGAGGCTTCTGGATTAGGAAAGAAAACTAAAACAGCTTTAATGAAGATAATAATAATAGAATATATACAGATATATACAAAACCAGTATTGAACCCAACCTCCTCCTGATGGCAATTATGTCACCGTCACCACTGAGGCTGTAGCAGGCACTGGCAAAGGCCAAGACTGGGCTCAACAGCAGACAGCAGAGTTCGGGAGCTGAGTTCAGGAACACACAAATCAGGATCAAAGGCAGAATGGATGGAATCCTCCTCATATACCAGCCTTTGATGAGAAGGGTGAAGAAGGCACAAGAAGGTCTAAGAAGAAAGGCAAGCCCAAGAAGCGAAGGGCCAAAGGCAAGAGACCCTCGTGATCCCTCAGCTTTACACTGAATATGACGTATATGGGATGGAATACCTTGTTGGTCAGCTTAAGGTCACCTGTCCTGTCCACTCCTCCCCACAGTTGCGGCCTTTCACTTTCTGCACCCCTGATGTGATACACAAGAGTTAGCAGTGACCTTGGTCTGCACACCAATCCTTGGTAGTAACTCTAAACATCAAACATTATCACTGCTAAGAAGCAGACACTGTTAGCTTCAGAACATGCTGTTAGCTTCAGAAAGTGCAGCTAGTTAGCAGAGACCCAGATGAAAAGTAAAATCACTGAACTGAATTGGTTTGGTTCTAACTCAAACCAGGACAAGGGGCCATCCCTGGTCAATGCCCCCACTGCCTGTTTCTGGAGCTCTACTTTAGTAACACTTCCTGGTTCTGGGGAAGGAGTTTGGTTCATGGTAGACTCCTTGACTCTATTCTGGTTCTTTCATTTTTTTTTTTCTGGTAGTCTTACAGAGTTTTGAGGAATTTAACAAAAAAAAAATGAAAGGAAGAAAACTTGCCTCTTGTACTTAATTCAGTAGCTGAACAAAAGTAGTGTGAAAGTGCTGGAATAGGTCTTGAGTAAAAACGTGCATTGTGGTAACTATTCTGAGTATAGCTGCTTTTACGTTACAATTCCTTTGAATTATTTCCATGTGGAACAGAGCAGCTCTGACAGAAGCTCCTTTTTTAGAGGGAGGCAATTTCCCTCATATATGGCTTGTCAGCTGTTAACTGTGGGTGTGCAAATACAGCTGAAATTTGGAAGTAGTGCCAATGTGGCAGAGGTTTGGGCAGTTATTATTTATGGCTGAATGGATGAGATTTGCCAAGCTCAGTTTAATGGTAAACGTTGCAGGGCAGGTACATTACCCAAGCTTGTGTTTGTGGAACACCTCAGCAGTTTTATATTGATTGCAATAATGCAGTTGTTCTTGAAGCAGCTCTCTAAGTGGTGAATAAAGTATGTAATTTATATAATAACTGTAACAACGTTCAGAAGTACCTCACTTTAATTTTACTCCAGTCTCATTGACCCTTTCTCCTCCCTTTGCTTTTATGGTTGTGTCCTCTCTCTCTCATAATTCTTACATCTCGTTTGGGATTTCTTCTCCTCCCACTCCATCTTTCAGCCAAAACACTACAGGACATGGGATCCTCCCTCCATGCCTTTGGCATGGGTGACCTCAGTTGTTTGGAGAGTCTCTGCTCTAATCTTTGCATTTTTAACTCACAAATTTATTTCTTCTTGCTTGTTATGTCTTACTTCATCTTGCACCATGCTTCTGATCAGTAATCTTTCCAAGCATACCACCTGCTCTGTCTTCTTGGCATGCTTTTGATGTGTCAGCTGGCAATTTCTGTCTACACAAAGGGCTACAGGCCAGTTCCCAGGTGAGCTTTCCCATAAAGCCTGTTGTTTAAAAAAAAATTTAAGGTCATGGAGCCTTAACTAAGTAAGGTCTTAAGAGCTTTTAAAGGGCTAAGGATACGTCTTTCACTGCAAGACTACCGAAGTTTCAAGGGATATAATTACATTTCTCAGCCTTCTGAGACCTTCCTCTTTGACTGGAAGCTCGCTTCCTGAGAAATCTTGTTAAGATTTTTCTTCCATACTTTCAAGGTGTTATCTCCCTTTTCATCTGGATGTTTATGAGATGTTCTCCTCCACATAATTCAGAAAGAGTGCTAGAAAGGACAGTGCACCTTTTTCATTTTAATTTCCAAATCTCAAGTGCCAGACCCTCTATTCCCTAAAATTCAAATAAATTCACCTTTTATCCCTCATTGGAGCCAAGTGTATCAGAATTACAGAAGAACCTCTTTCTTTTTACAGGAGACCTTCAAACCTTTTATTAGTCAAATTTTCACTCTATCACAATATTGCAGAAGGTACAGCAAACTCAGGGATTAATTAGTAAAAGAAATGGAGAAATCAGCAAAAGAGAACTTCCTGCTTCAACAGCAGCTTGTTTTACTTGTATCTAATGTGATCTCTAGGACAGAGGATTGTTTTTATTTGTGCTGCCTCTTTGCTGCATACAGCAGCAAGTTTATATTGAAACTTCAAGTTAGTAATTTAGCTTGAGTTGCCTGAAAGCTGGAATTTTGTATGTGTTCGTATTTCTTGCAGATGTCTGTCACACAGCAAGTGTCGCTGGCTGACTGCCCTCAAAACACTGAAGGTAAAAAGAAAAATCCTTGAAAAAGTGAAATACTGATGACTTAGAGCCACTTCATCTCTAATAGCTACTGAGTGCACTTCTTGCTTTAAGGGAACGGGAACAATGAAACATGGAGTTTGCTTAGTGGTGGAAGGCTTTGTGTTGTTTTTGAAGAAATGCTTGCAAATTTCCTATCTGGTTACTGACTTCTTAAAAAGCAGTCACATCACTACATGATGACAGAAGTGATCGCATTATTCTAAGTTTGACTCAAAACATGTATTGCATTGGACAAAAAAGAAGAAATTATTCGGAAAATATGCTCTAATATGCTCTGCTGGGTTTCAGTGTCTCTAGGGAGCTTCATTTTATGGCTTTATCAGCTTGCCTTAAAGCCACAGAATATGTGATTCACAATTTCACCATCCTATTAGTTCATGCTTCTATTGGGAAAGTGAATCAATTTCTGGATCTAATGTGTGTATAAACAACTTCCTTTTCTTTATAGTCTCAAGGGAAATCATGAAGTGTCCAAAGAATAAAGGTACACAGAGGTATAGATGAATTCCAGTACTGAAAGCTGAAAGTTAAGACATATCTAAACATTAGAACTTTAATAAGAATTCAGTGATCAGTGTTTTGCCAGAAATGTGGCAATGTGCTCTCTGCCACTTACCAGCTATTTGTACATGGCGTACTTTGGTCGCTGGGTACAGTAACCAGGAAAGAACAACAGATCTAGTAAATTAAATCTAAGATTTCCACTCCTGCTGTAGAAGAGGTAGGTGTAATATACTATTTCATTTTAAACCAAATTATGTTTGGTTCATCAGGTCCTGCCTGACAAACTTGATCTCCTTCTATGACAAGATGACCAGACTATTGAATGAGGGAAAGGCTGTGGATATTGTCTACCTAGACTTTCAAAAAGCATTTGACCCTGTTCCCCATAGAATTCTCATGGAAATATTGGCTGTTCGTGGCCTGGATGAGCATACGATCTGCTGGATCAAGCACTGTCTGGACAGAGGAGCCCAGAAAGTGGTAGTCAATGGAGTTAAATCCAGCTGGTGACTGGTCACAGATGGTATTCCTCAGGGCTCAGTGTTGGCACCATTTCTGTTTAACATCTTTATCAATGATCTTGATAAAGACATAGAGTGTATCATCAGTAAGTTCGCAGATGACACCAAGTTAAGCGGGAATGTTGATCTGCATAAAGATAGTGAGGTTCTACAGAGAGAGTTGGATAGATTGGATTGATGGGCCAACGTTAATGGTACGAGCTTCAACAGGGCCAAGTGCCAGGTCCTGCACTTGGGCCACAACA
Organism: Eurystomus gularis; assembly: GCA_013400335.1. Lineage (NCBI taxonomy): Eukaryota > Metazoa > Chordata > Aves > Coraciiformes > Coraciidae > Eurystomus > Eurystomus gularis. The sequence continues at coordinate 34,097 of VZZY01023279.1, read as the reverse complement.
ACCGCATGCAACAGACAGCTGTCTGGCAAAAAAGGACCTGGGGGTTCTAACTGACAAGCATCTGAATATGAGCCAGCAATGTGCCCAGGTGGCCAAGAAAGCCAATGGCATCCTGCCTGGTATTAGAAATAGTGTGACCAGCAGAAGTAGGGACGTGATTATCCCCCTGTACTCAGCCCTGGTGAGGCCACACCTTGAGTATTGTGTCCAGTTTTGGGCACCTCAATACAAGAGAGATATCGAGGTGCTGGAGCGAGTGCAGAGGAGGGCAACAAAGCTAGTGAAAGGCCTAGAGAATGAATCTTATGTAGAGCAATTGAAGGAGCTGGGACTGTTTAGTTTGAGGAAGAGGAGGCTAAGGGGAGACCTCATCGGTCTCTACAACTATGTGAAAGGTCATTGTAGAGAGGTTAGTGCGGTTCTCTTCTCACAGGTAATTAGCGACAGAACAAGAGGGAATGGCTTCAAGCTGCAACAAGGTTGGTTTAGACTGGACGTTAGGAAAAGATTTTTCACTGAAAGAGTAGTCAGATACTGGAATAGGCTGCCCAGAGAGGTGGTTGAGTCACATCCCTGGATGTGTTTAAGGATCATTTAGATGTGGTATTGGGGGATATGATTTAGGGGAGAACTCGTAGAGTAAGGTTGATGGTTGGACTCGATGATCCCAAGGGTCTTTTCCAACCTGAATGATTCTATGATTCTATGTATCAGGACATTCAGATTCTTATTTCTGAAGCCATAAGTGTATAACATCTGATATGACAAGAACTGAGATGCTTAAGTTGCAATTATGAATTTTGATGAAAAGCCTTTAAGCAGAAATCAGATACCCCAACTAAAGAGCTCCATGGTAGAATTAATCTTTCTCTTCCTCTTGCCTTTCCTTTTGTTCATTCAAGTGCACATGTAAAATAAGGACTTGATCAAAAGTAGTTTGAAATAGATGATAATCTGTCAGCTGTCTTGGCTATGTTTGCACATCACCTGCATGTTTTGTCTTTATAATAAACACTTCAGAGATTTCTTGAATGTTGATGGAGTACATGGTATACAAGATGAAACTAAGACAACCGAGTCTGTTCAACCTTAGGAGAAGAATTTTGACCACACTTAGAGCAAGGGATTGCACAGAACAACTGCCAAAGGTGCCCTCCAGCCTGTGTTGTTCTGCGCTTCTATGATTTTTCTTTTTTTAATGTAGTTTGCTGTTTTCATCTGACTCTTAAAGTTGAATGCTCTGTGTTTTCAGAAACTACTGGGTTTGCTCTCATTTGCTTACACAAATGAGTTATGGAAAGGTTGTTAAAGAAAGGATTCAGCGAACTGCAAAATCATGTACTTTTCTCTGGAACCATGCATTTTATACATGTTTTTTAATACCAGGTAGAAAATATGTGCTGAGAGCTCACTGCTTTTATGAGCTAAGATACCTGTATCCATGAATAATATCTATTTGCGGTGTTTTCGTCTCTGTTTTTTTAATGAACAAAGCAAACAAAATCATTCTATGGTTGTTTGGAATATTAAAACCCGCCTCCATTCACCCTGAAAATAAGCTCAAGTCTAATAAATGTTATTTCCACAGATAGATCTGATTGTGTATAAATATAAGTATCTCTTCTCACTTGTTCTATTAATCTGCATCTTAGTGGAAGTATGTCTTTTGCAATACCTTTGCCACAGATTGTCTTTGGCAATTTCTTGAAGATGGGACTTTTAAAAACTCTTTTGTCAAAAACTGGCAATTAAAACTGGTGCTGTTTGAAATGTAACAATGTTTTACACAGCTTGCCAATGAAATATTCCAGATGTGCTTTTGCAAATTAAGGAGTTATACATTTCTATTTGAAATATCTTTTAAAACTTTAAACTAGAGAATTTACAAACTTTTTAAACAACTTCAATATGAAATATCTTATGAACTGAATGTCTCTTTGCCATTCAACAAAATGTTTAAGATTATGGTCAATAAATTTGTCCTGATTTAGGGTGATTAAACAAACTTTGCATGTCAGAATTTCTTAGAGCACGGGAGAATGATCTCTTATCCAACACACAATATGGTTTATAGCATTTTGCAGCAAAAGGGTGGAATATGTACATGTGGAATATGAACACTGGGTTTTATATGGATGTTGTGTTTTAACTCCAGCTGACAGCTAAGCCCCACACAGCCACTCACTCAGTCTCCTCAGTGGGATGCGGGAGAGAATCAGAAGGGCAAAAGTGAGAAAATCCTTGACTGAGATAAAGACAGTTTAATAGGTGAAACAATAGCTGTGTACAAGCAGAGCAAGGAATTAATTCACCCCTTCCCATTGACAGGCAGGTGTTCAGCCATCTCCAGAAAAGCTGGCCTCCATCACGTGTAATGCCATCACTCGAAACATCCCCTGCTTTTATTGCTGAGCATGATGTCACATGGTATGGAATATCCCTTTGGTCATTTGGGGTCAGCTGTCCAGGCTGTGTCCCCTCCCAACTCCTTGTGCACTCCCCAACCTACTCACTATTGGGGTGGGGTGAGAAGCAGAAGAGGCCTTGTTACTGGGTAAGCACTGCTCAGCAGTAATTAAAACATGTGTGTGTTATCAACACTGTTTTGGTCACAAATCCAAAACTTAGCTCCATATAAGCTACTATGAAGAAAATAAACTCTATCCGAGCCAAAACCAGCACAATGGACTTTGATAGATATGTTCTATAGTAAAAGTCTAGAAACAGGACACGCATGTCTGATCAAGGAAAAAAAGGAAAACCTACATCTTCCTTAATTCTGTAGATTCAACTGGATTGCAATCATGAGAGATGCTCCAGTAATACTGCTTTTAGATATAAAACAACCTGGGAAGTGAATGATGGTCAGAAACATTGAACTGCAAAGGAAGTCTACACTTTTTCTAAGACTAGTTGCATCTGAGTAAATATTTGTGTCCTTCTCTGAAAAACGGAGTAGAAACTAACACAGAAGGAGAATAGTTCAACATAAATACTGTATGTTGTTATTTCTACCTACCACATCATCCTGTGATTATTGCTGAAACATCTGTTTTTATAACTAGTAGTGTTCTTTTTTTTTTTTTATTTGGGAGAGGTCTTGCACAGTTCCACCTTCCTGGGGAGGAGGAAAAAATCCTGTGAAAACTGATGTTTCTTGCAAGAAATGTGTACAGTAAAGGCCAAATGGATTTAATCAGTGTTATTTACTTAGCCAGCAAGGGCTGTTTATCAGTACCATATACAGATTGTTCTAAACTTATAAAATAAAATGAAATAATTGTGGCCAGACTGATTAAGTTTCACTCTCACTTTCTTTCTCAGCATTGGCTTTCTTGGCTACTGAATAAAGCTTTTGAGAAATAAAGTTTTGGCTTCATGAAACAACATGTTTTGTATAGTTTAACTGCAAGTAGCCAAGACTGTAATTTTGGAGAGACTGGAACAATTTTTCTTCTCCATGAAGCCTTTCTGAAGCATTTTCATGACAAAAATGTTGATGTTTTACACACACAGTTTACTCTTGGACAAGGACTGCTTTAAATCACATTTCATTTTCAATAGCTTTTCCTCTACCTGCAAAAATAAATGACATTATTTTGTTTAGAAATGTGTATTACATTAAGCATTTATATGCTTTAATCTCTAAGTAACCATTGCACAGAATTACAATATTCTCAAGATCTTGCAGGTTGTGACAGATGGTAATTCACACTTATTTATCATTAGGAGTTAAGAGTTTTCCAAAAGCAGTGAGTGTAGGTCCCCTTTGAAAAGTTTTTTCCCCTGTATTATTGAATAGTAGACTTCAGAAGAGAAGCACTCATGCGTGCTTTTGCTTACATACAAGGATATATTATGTTTGTTTAAATAATGCTTATATATTTGTATGTCTTCCGAACAGGCTACGGTTATCCAAAAGTCAGAAGGGAGAATCTTTACACATGAATTCAGTGCAGACACAAAACAATATCTAGTAAAAAAAAGGGTCTAATTTAACACACAGTGCAGACAACATAGGAGCACCTCAGCCAGCAGTAGAAGTCTTGCTGTGTGTGCCTGGGAAATCCCTGCTGCCTGGAGTGTCAAGTAAGCTCACAAAGCAGAGCTAAGCCTTACAGTAACGTATGAAAAGCACTTGGATACAAAATCGAGATGAATATCTCACTTCTATCCATGGCTTCCTTGTCAAGCTGTCCTCCTTTCCCTTTTCTTTACAGTATTTTACAAGAAATATCTGCTTTCTAGAGGAGGGGGGAGGTTCAGCTATATTGAGTGTGGAGTTTTTGCCCTTTTTTCTATTTGCTGTCTTCTGTGGATCTGATAATCATCTCTCTATTGTCTGGTCATTGCCTTTCTGTATTGTTAAATTGTTTCCACTGTTTTTTCATCAGCTACACTTCAGATTGGCAGTGTGTCCTCTGCACACACCTCCTTAGCACTCTCATGCTTTAGGAATGCCCTCTAAGACTATATGTATGTAATATATTTATATGACTTCTGTGACATGCCATGGGTTTCCTTCTAGAGTCCAACACCATGGCTGTCACGAGGAAGACGACTACTGCTTCTTCATGCTGGGGCCATCATATCACCAGGGCAAGTGGCTGTAGCATTAGGAGCACTTGGCACACCTTGACTTTTTGAAGATGAATGCCTTGTATGGAGAAATTATGATGCCAGGCAACAAATTAGTGATTGATGTAAGATGGAGAGTTATAGACTGTAATTGTGCTAGCAAGATATAAGATGATGCTTAAAGTATAATTTCAACAGTATTTAATTAAGTGGAACAGTAGATTAACCATCACTATCCTAACTAAACACATACAGAACAATGTCAAAATATAAATGCTCATTGCTGCTGAGTTGCCTCTGCTGCCAGTGACTGACTTGGAGATGGGGTCATTGACTGGATTTACAAGCTGAATTTTAAATCTTTTCCAGTTGTTCTCCTTTAATGCAGGCAGAGGAAGGCAACTCATCTGTTCAGTGCTGCATGGTTCACTGGGTGGAGAGAAGATGACATATTTTATCCGGTCACTGAAATATCACTGTGTCATTTCATTCTGTGTGTAGCAATTAAAGCAAAGTGAATCATTTACTCGACAAATTCTGTCTCTTGTTCTTCCAATGGAAGTATTATTATCTCTAGTTTATTTTTTGTTTGAATTGCCCAATGGCAGATTTCTCTCATCACCTCAGTTGCTGACAAACTGTAATTAGTTATCCTTGTGCACGGTGCTAGCTAAAGAAGGTGCAGGAAGCCAATTTCTTCACCGATTTGTTTAATTACCTTTGTATGCTGGCTCCAAAGGATTTTGGGAGCCTGGCCTCCATTTCTTTGTCAACCTGTGCAAATCCCATATCAATTATACTTCCTATTCTGGAAACAAATCATGGAGTGTACAAGCTTCAAATTTGCTTTGCATGACTATTTGAAGGGGAAAACATAAAAGGAGCTTGTATTCAGGCACAATAAATTCATTGTTAATTTGAAGTGAATATTTATAACTTTCTTTTTACTATTTGCCTGACACTACTAGCAATTAATTTGGTATTCAGCTAATTCTGTCTAGCCTATACCTTGTTAGAATTTTCTGTCCCTGCATTTCCGATACATTTCCTGCACACTATTTTGTCCTTAATGCCTTTATAGCTTGTTTATTGGAAACAGGTTTTTAATTATTTTTCAACAGTATTGGAGACCTGATTTAATGAGCAATTGTTAGATATACTAGGGAGACACATTCACCTGATTAATGTGATACTTAACTGAGCATCAAAATTGCTTCATGAAGAAGCAGCTGTAAACAGAGTTGAAGAACTAAGAAGGTTTAAGAGAATGTGAAAAAAAAATTTGAAGAAAAATGATTTAAAATATTTTACTGAGAAAGCTGAAGTCTAAATATAAATATGTGGCGTTAGCTTGCTAGTTAGTTGGTTGATCTGTTAGTTATGTGCATGTTTACACACACATGCCTGTGTTTATTAGAGAGACAGTTTATATAGTCTTGTCTAAAAGATACTGCATTGTAGTGACAGGATATTCAAGGAGTGTAGAAGAAAATGACGAGGATGGGTCCTTCAGGTGTGTGTTGGAGACAAGACTGTGCTGCAGCTAGCACTTTAATTGCATGCAATGTTGGTGTCCAGCTTCAGTGCTAACGTGTGCTTTTGGAAACAGATCCATTCTCTGGGAAACAGGTCTTCTCTCAGAGAGAGGAAGGGAGGAGAGAGATTTGACACTCTTTTGCTGGCAGAGATGACGCTATGTTATTTCTTGTTTTACTGACTTGTACCTATCAGCAGCACTTATATTCTCAGCTTACAGGCTTGTGGTCAGCTTGAAGGATCAGACTCACCACAGAATTTAGTACAAGATACTTCCACTCATACATTTGGATGGCATCTTCCCTCCTCTTTGCAAGGAGCGCTCACAAAGAGAGATGTCGCAGTGGGGGCACAGCAGAAACTCAAGACTAGATTACTGCATTTCTTTCCTGCATAGGGTTCTCACTGTGGAGAGAAAAACCATTCGGAGATTAGTGGAGACATGGTGCACCAAGGCCAAAAAGCGGCACAGTAGCAGAGACAACTAGATGAGGAGAGTTGAAGTGTGACTGCTAGAAGAAACACAATGCAATTTGTTTCTGTCATGTGCTTTCCAGCTTTGCTTATAAGATGAGCATCTCCTCACAAGACTGAAAATATAGAATGTTTCAAAGTCATGGCATGGTGTAAACCATCCCACTTGTAAACTTACTGGACCATATGCGGCCCAACACAACCCCACGGTTTTCAAGTCAGGGCTGGTGGCTTTGTGTTCCTCCTCAGTCATATATTAGTGAAGGTAGCAGCTTTTCTTCCCAAAAGTAAAGGTGACCTGACTTCTCGTATGGGAAGTTGCATTCTTGTTCATGTGCTTTGTCAAGGTTTAGGTTCAGTCCACCAGACCTACAACAGATACTGGCTGTTAACCCCTCTTTCCTCCCCTTTCCCCCCAAATAGAGGAAAAGAAAGAGGATAAGGGAGAGAGACTTATGGATTGCTGTTGGGCCCCTCCCCTCCGTAATGGGAGACTAAGGGAATGAGACAGAGGCTTCCAGATTAGAAAAGAAAACTAAAACAGCCTTAATGAAGATAATAATAAAATGGGATATATACAAATATATATAAAACCAGTATCGAATCCNTCAAAGGCACAAGAAGGTCCAAGAAGGGAAGGCTGAAGGGAAGGGTCCGAGAAGGCAGAGGACCCCAATGGAAGCAAAGGCCAGTGGAAGGGCCGAGACCCTCATTATCCGTCAGCTTTACACTGAATATGACATATATGGGATGGAATACCTTGTTGGTCAGCTTAAGGTCACCTGTCCTGGCCACTCCTCCCCACAGGTGTGGCCTTTCACTGTCTGCACCCCTGATGTGGTACACAAGAGTTAGCAGTGACCTTGTCTGCACACCGATCCTTGGTAGTAACTCTAAACATCAAGTGTTATCACTGCTAGAAGCAGACACTGTTAGCTTCAGAACATGCTGTTAGCTTCAGAAAGGGCAATTATTTAACATAGACTCAGATGAAAAGTAAAATCACTGAACAGAATTGGTTTGGTTCTCACTCAAACCAGGACACGCTGGTAACCAGATGAGAGCTGTACAGATTACAAAGAGCTCGACTTGGGAAAACAGACTAGTTTTCTGTGCCATGCAACCTCTTTTGGAGCAAAGATTAGGGAGAAGATTGGTAAGATACTTTGACTGGTAAGATACTTTGCTGAGATCAAAACTAAGTGAAACTGTGCTGAACCCATTACTGGGATTTTAACAGATTTTGAAGAAAATAGAGAAAAATAAGAAGGCACTTAACTTATACCTATTCGTAACAGCAAAATACTCTTGTGACTGATGAGCACCCTGCACCACCTTTATTGGTTCAGATGGTCTCCATTGTGACAAGTAATTTGGACAATTCTTTGCAAAGCGCTCTTTATTCTTTGCCTGGCTAACACGATGGATATATAAATTACTTTAATTATACTTTGAATGCTTATTTCAAAGCCAGGAGGAATGCTTGTCTGAGGGCTAGAGAATCAGACTAGAATTCATCAGATCTGGATTAATTTCAAAATCCTGTCATAGCTTTGTGTAGCAGGTCTTTAGCAGGTAACTTTTTCTGTCTGTGCCTCATTTTATTGTCTGCAGAAAGGAAATAATGATCCTTCTGTTCCACCCATGCTGGCCTGCCTTGCTGATTTAGCTGGTAAGATTTCTGGGGCTATATATGTGCCTTGGGCCAGCAGTGCTCCAGTCCTGCAGGGCCATATCAGCCCTCTCTTTCAAAGGCTTTTGTCTTGCCTGGCTTGGAGGGAAAGTTCCCAGTGAGAGTGTGAATTTGGGCCCTACTTGCCTTTCATGTAGCACCTTTCTTAGATCTATTTTGTAGAAGACCCAGGGCGCTGGATTCAGCTTGTTGGAAGCACCGGACAGCTCTGAGCATTTCAGGTCACCTTTTGGAAGCCTAAGACAGGCCCCAGTTCAGCAGACTGACTGAGCACATGTTTAATCTCTGCCTGTTCAACAAATGCTGTAAACATAAACATGTTCCAAAGTGTTTTGCTATAGATGGGTGAGCTCCAAAATGTGCTGCTGTGCTTTGCTAGATAAGGATCAGTATTCCTGTCTGAAAGAACTCACTATAGGACAGACACATTAGGGCTGCCTGCATTTTTAGGTAAGAGACTTGACACTTTGCTATCTACGTGGCAGCCAAAATAGACAAAAACAGAAATATTTTTTCAATTGCTTCCTGACATGTAAATACAGATTATTTAGTGTGATAATTTGCACATGTATTATAGATTAATGCTAACAAGCTAAACGATGGGATGGCAATTGCTGACGCTAATCTTGTGTTCTTTAGACTTCAAAACCAACAAAACTAATCTGCTGAAGGATATACTGAATTGTTGAGTCCAAGTTTTGTACAATTATCAAAGCACATCAAGATAGAGAGTTGAAATGGTATAGGTTATTTGTTTTAGTGGAGAGAGTTCTCCTGTTTTTTAAGAAGAGCATCAAATGATGTAAGAAATTGCAGGTTTAAAAAAATAGCAAATGATATATTACACTGTCACCTTTGAAAACTTTGTGAGTTTAATATAATTCAACAGCTGGCTATTTATAAGTGATTGTAACTTGTCATAAAGTTAGTGCTGTGCAGCAGATAAACAACAACAGAAAAAATGGTCAATCCAAGACACATGCAGTCAAAGCATCCAAGCCTGCATGTATCAACTCGTATATAAATCACATATGGAAAACTATCAAGCCTGGACTTTTAAAATGCCTGAGATGGGATAGCGTATTAAGCAAAAGCAGCAGCCAAAGTTTGTAAAAGCAACTGTCTGATACATGTATATTTATACATACATATAACTTAAATGTATTTATATACTGTATGACAGGTATTCAGACGTGATACAGAAGTGCAAATAGCAGAAGTGCTGTGCACTTGCCTTCAGAAAAACTGCCTACCTTAACTGTTGAGTCCTCTTCCCTCACCCCTGTCCTCAGACTCACCAGTCATGTTTGCAAAGCTCAGCCCTTCACCAGCATCGTGCCGAAACAAAAATTTGCTATCTTTTCCTTCTGTGTAAATGGAGTCCTTTCCCTAATTTGCTTGACACAGATATCGTACACAGCAGTCCCTGAAAGGGATTCAAATCCCTCCCTACCATCTTCATCCCTTCTGGTTTTTGCTAGGTAAACTCTCTACCACGCTCTCAACAAAGTGGATTTTTTTTTTTTGTCTTCCCAGGACCCAAGTATGAACATTTCTGGTAGGAGGCACGTAACAGAAACGCATTTGCCAAATGCTGCTGCTTCTTTCCTTGGAAATGGGGAAGCATTTTGTTGAAATGGGAAAACCAAATGAATAGAGTCCGCCAGTCCTACACGCCTTCTGTCTGTGAGCATCCCCACCCTGGGGACGTGGGCTGTGTTACTGACTCAGGGGAATGGGTTTAGAGGAGCCCTTTGTTGAAATATTGGCAGCACATCACTGGACTCACTGTTGTTGCAGATGGAGCGCTTTGCCTAACAGATGGATTCTCAGCTTTTTGAAAGAAAGCGAAGGTACTTGATGTACCACGGTGGGAAAAGAGGGGGGTATTCCAGGCATATGGAAAGGCAGGGAAGAAGGCACGTTCTGCAATTTTGGTGCACTCGGAGCCTAGCAACCTCTCTCTGGCAAACTTGGGAAAGCATAAGCACGGCGCTCTGTGAGAGGGCAAAGGGACTGTAACAGACATGGAGGAAGTAATTTGCACAGAAGCAATAAAAATGAAGGCAGAGTCTAGAAAAAGCCTGCTCTCCTGAGCGTGTAACTAAGTATTATATGCTAGGGATGGGGAAGTGCTCCTGCCTGGGATCAGAGGTGCACTCTATTAAGGAACAGGACTGGTGCCAGAACAGCATAACTGGAACAGAGAACTGGTTAATATTTTAAGGTCTATTGTGCTGTGAAAGAGGCTAGAGAAAAATTTTACCTGCCACTGTGAAGCCAGGAATCCCCATTTTCCAGCAATAACTGCATTGGTTTCAAACTCTGGTGGTGGAGTTTGTACAATGACATGGTTCAGATACCGTATTGTCTCTTTTCTTGTGCTCTTCTACATCCCTTTCTCACCTCCCCATCTTGTTCATACCTCACTTCCCCCTTAACTGTTAGGGCAGGTTCAGTTCTGTGCAGCACCCCAGAGCCCACAGTCCTGACTCTAAATGATGTTATCTGATCCAATATTTACTGCTAAAATCTTCATGCAGTTACCAAGTGGAGTGTGATAAGGAAGCGGAGTGAACTGAAAGGAGTGATCATATTTTGGTGTTGTGTGCTAACTCTCTACTTTTGAGTCACTTCACACACACGTACACACAGACTTAGGAGAGATTTTATACTTCATTGTGGCACAATGTTAGATATTATGACAATGGACTTTAGTCTTTATTTTTACCTCTTAGCTTATTTAGCCAATTTCAACACCTCTTGAATGCAGACATTAAAGCTGTTTAGCAATAGTAAGGATGCCAAAAGCCTTGGAAATCTAGATTTTCTGAGGAAAAAAATGAATGTGATAAAGGGCAAAAATGTCAAGGTTCTTTTAAAGTCTGATTCGCTGCTGAAAGCAGCTGTGCAAAAATATCACTTTCTTAAATAATGGCCCTGGCTTTTGTTCATGCTCGGGGTTGTGTCTCCAGCAACAGAAATGTCTAAAGTCTTTTTCCTGAAAAAAAGTGAACTTGATTACATGACCACTTGTGCATCAACTGTGCTTCAGTTTGCAGGACCAAATTCTCAGGGAGGCTCTGAGATAAAATAAACAAGGAATCCCATCATTGCCTTTTAGTATGAACATTTTTTAAATCGTTGTGTCTGGATCTCTGCCAAGTTTCAGCCCTGTAATAAATTAATTCCAACCCACACGAAAGAGAAGGGAAAAAAACGCCAACAACTTCTACAAGACAAAAATACTAGGCAATTTTTATAGGGAAGCAAGTGGCCAAGAATAATTTATTGGAAAAGTAATTATCTAAAGAGAGAGTGGGCTCTTCTCTCTAATTGGAAATGGAAACATTTTCCAGCCTTACTAAAGATAGTATAGGAGGAACATCAGCATTTTGCTTTACCAGCCTGGTTAAATCAAATCTAAAGTTAAGATGTTGCTTTCCTCTTGTTTTATTTCGCCTTGCACCCAATACTGCAATTGAGCTCACTTCCCTCCTTCAGTGGCAAAATCTAATCTGGCTGCCACAGGACCTGTGAAATTCACGGAGGTGATGAGCCAGGGTCTGCTTTCTGCATTGTATGTCTGGCTTTATTGAATCTCTAGCCACCCTCAGATAATAAATATTTCATATGTTGGACAGGTGAAAGGTTTCATTCAGCTGCAGATCTGCTTCCAAGGCAACCGGTTCCTGTCATTTGAACAGTTTAAACATGTTGAAAACAAAGCTTGTTTTCTGGTTTTCTCCTCTATGATTTTATGTGTAAAGCATTATCTGTCTCCCTCCTGTCCCTCCTACAAGCCAATACAGAAAAGCTGATAGCATTAACAAGTAATTCTAAACAATTTATAACCTAAATGTATTCTCTCTTCCAGTCAAGATGGAATGAAAAATGCCATTTCATTTTACAAGCATAGAGTAAATACCTGAAGATATGAAATTGCCCAAGTTAGCATCTATAAATACTCCGTATGCAAAAAATATATGCAACCACAGTACTACGTTATGCTTTACAGAGTATTTTTCCGTTATAATAGGTGCTTCCTCAATGCCATTGTCCAGTAATTCTGTTATAGGGTTGGGTTTCTTTTTGGAGGGGGGGCAGTACCCCAGGTCTTCCTCTGAGGAAAGTTACCCAAAAAATTGTTAGCAAAATGTCTTCAACCACATCTGATTTCTGCCCAATGTCAATGCTTGTCACGGATCTTCTGGAAAATATCTGCTGTATCCTTTACATCTTGCAGCTGAACAAGCTCTTCTAGTATAGCTTTGCTCATTCTTCCTCTGAACATTTCCAAACGTAATGGCCAGCTGCTCTCCCTACTCCTCTCAGGCCTTCCCCACATCTAGACTTTTTGACTTGTGCTGTGCTCCATGCCCAGCTCTAGACTAATGCCTTCATCCACTGCTGATGACTTCAACAAGCGCTTCTCTTTCCTGCCTGCTGCATCAATTGTGATGAAAGGACAGATCTATTGGAGCAGTGGTGAAATTTTGGTAGGCAGACTCCAAGTAAAGGGATTTTCTACCATCTCATGTCGGGTTTAGAGACATTTTTACTTGCCTCTGACCTTCTGCATGGATATTCCCTTAATGTGGTTATGGTGGAATGGTGGCATTTCTCTAGGAGGCACACAGATCTTTTAGGAAATAAGATGGAGAATACATCTTGGGGTGAGATTGATGGGTTTTAGGTGTTCTATTGGAGATCCATGCATATGGATCTCCATGGATGTGGAGATTAAATAATGGCTTATTTAACCTCTCTGTCCTCTCTTTCTACTTACTGTACACATGCTTTTCAGTGATGCTCTATTTGGGGACTAGGAGAATGTTCTAGATCCATTCAGAAAGACTGACATGACATGTACAACTGCTGTTTTCAGTTTAGAGGGGAGATAGCAAATGGGTACAGTTTATGGTAGGCGTCTTTGTGCCTAGTAGGTCTGTGGCTGATCTTGCTATTGGAAACAATTAAACTATATCAGACCTTGCAGCCCTCTCCCTTCTGTTTCCAGGCATATAGATTTTAGCCAGCAGGTCTCTGGTTAACCGCTCCTCGCTGCTGTTTATTTCCTGCCACTCCACAGACACACCACTGAGTGTTAAGTATGTGAACTCAAAGACGCTCCTTCTCTTCCGTACAGTCTTAATAGCAAACAGTCATGAGCTGGGCTTCTCTAGGCAGAATTATTTCTACCTAAGAAATATAGGCTTCAGGAGTATGCCCTTTCTCTCACCCTTTTCAGACTGCATTAAAAGCATCCACTTCAAGAAACTACAACTGTGTTTATTCGAGTGTTGAATTTAGAAGTAGTGCTGGGATCCCTGCCACGGCACGCTTGAACCGTGAAACCCAGGTCAGTTCCATTTTTTGGTTTTCATGTACTGGCACAGCACTGCAGTGGTTTGAGCTTCCAGGGCTCTGTGGGAGCAATACTTCTTTTAACATGCAGAAAACATCATATTTGATTTTATAACCTCACCTCTTGTTTGTTTTTTTTTTGTTCTACTAAACCAAAATGTCAGGGTGGCATGTCAGTAAACACAAAGTGTTCAAAAAGGATCATGCTGACAGGCTTGAAAACTAAATGGTCTCTTTTCAACAGGCAGGAACAGCTCAGATTTTCCTTCCTGCCCACCAGTCTATCCCTGGCCTTGAGGAGACAGCTGTGCTTAATCTGCCTTTTGCTCTGTTCCTGTGACTGCCGGCTATTGCACTATATAACATGCTCTGGGGCTATGGGAGGACAGCAAGTTTCAGTCACTGTTCACTGAGGTCGACTTTGTGACTCAAAGGCTCAGAAACAGAAGGCTGTTTTTGTTAATAAGTTTACTCTGGATCTCAGGCTCCAAATTTCACCCAATCTGAGTTTGCATTTCTGAAATCTCATGTCCAAAGTCTTTCCTGCCAGGTGTCTTTGCACAGAGACAGTCAAAGGTAGTAAGATTTGGTACCTGTAATGTTTGTTCTCCACAAATGTGTGTTAGGTGACTGTTTGAAGGCACAGGACTGTTTGCTTGTTGCAAAAACATCTGGAAGAAACAACACTTTGTGCAAGGAGTTCTGTTGGTGTTTGACTGTGGTGTGAATTTGGCTTCCCTTTAATTTCTGTCCCCTGATCCCCAGACGCTGTATGCTTTGATCTTGCTAGAGTGCTGTTGGAGTAAATGTTCCTCTCAATGAAACTTATGCTGTTGTCTTTTTTTTTTTTTAGTGTTTCGTACAATGGGTGAAGAATAATGTATAATACACCCAAACATGGGCTTTTCATCACCAAGAACCCTGCAGTTAGAGCCATTGCCCCCTTTGGTCACCAAATAAGAGTCTGGAGAGCAAATAGCATGTCCAGTTCCAAGTCTTCTCTGACTATTCTGTGGTACTTTGAGTTACTCTGCTTCTAAGCACGTTTCCCTTCTTTTCAACTTTTCTTTCTTTGTGCATTTGTTCCTTGTCTCATTATTTTAGGTCAAGTCTGCAACAGCTGAACAGAATACAGTACAGGTAATGCTCTGTGATCTTCCTGCACCAGGAAAATTTGTATGAAGCATTAAATATCTTGTTAAGGTATTATATTCATCAAAGACAATAGGGAGATAAATTTTGAGTGACTGAAAATTTGGTAACTGCGCCATTAATGTTTAATTACTATTGGCAGCCAAGAAGTGCCTTTCTGGATTAACCAGACACTCTGCTTCAGGGATATGCATAGGTGGCAGAAAGTGATAAAGCTGGTGAAACCGCACCTCTGGGAACATGTAATGGGATCTTTCCTGTGATATGCAAATTATGCTGCCAAGATGCTTTATAAACAATTCATGGGAGAAGTGGTGAGAGGTAGTTAAATAGCTGGATCACATATCAAAGATAAAATCCATCACTGGGAATGGAAAACTGTGTTAAAAGAGTGGTTTTGCTTTTAAAAATAAGGGAATAATAATTAAAAAATCTTTGCCCGAAGCATGTAGTTGCACTAAAGAGTAAATAGCAAATGATTTATCACAATTGTTGCAGTTCAGAGTAAATGAGCACTTAGAAAACCGATGTGCATAGAGTTTGTGAGAACCAAGACTTTTTCTAGTACAAGTAATCTAGCCAATAATGACACATTTGTTTTGGTTTGTTGTTTTTTTTTTTAACCAAGAAAAAAAGATTACTTCACAAATGTGAGGGGAGGTTCTACAGAGGTCCAATGGTGTGAGGCTCAACAAGGCCAAGTCCTGCACTTGGGTCACAAGAACTCTATGCAACACTACTGCCTTGGGGAAGAGTGGCTGCAAAGCTGCCTGGTGGAAAAGGACCTGGGGGTGCTGGTGGACAGTCTGCTGAACATGAGCCAGCAAGGTGCTCAGATAGCTAAGAAGGCCAACAGCATCTTGTCTTGTATCAGAAATAGTGTGGCTAGCAGGAAGTGATCGTGCCCCTGTACTCGGCGCTGGTGAGGTGGCAGCTTGAGTACTGTGTTCAGTTTCCTCACTACAAGAAAGACTTTGAGGTGCTGGAGCATGTCCAAAGAAGAGCAATGAAGCTGGTGATGGGTCTAGAGAACAAGTCTTATGAGGAGTGGCTGAGGAAACTGGGGTTGTTTAGCCTGAGAAAAGGAGGCTGAGGAGAGACCTTCTCGTTCTCCATAATTACCTGAAAGGAAGTTGTAGTGAGGTGAGGGTTGGTCTTTTCTCCCATGTGACAAGCAATAGGGCAAGAGGAAATCATCTCAATTTGTGCCAGGGGAGGTTTAGATTGGACATCAGGAAAAATTTCTTCACCAAAAGGATTGTCAAGCACTGGAACAATCTGCCCAGGGAAGTAGTTGAGTCATCTTGCGGGTATTTAAAACATGTGTAGATGTGGCATTTATGGACATGGCAGTGCTGGGTTAATGGCTGGACTTGGTGATCTTAAAGGTCTCTTCCAACTAAAACAATTCTATTATTTGGTTACTTTGCAGGCAGAAGACATGCACTTCCTACTTTTCACTGTTAAAACCAAGTCTTTCATTTCTGTTCTTAACATGAATGATGATCTCAGGCAGGCCAGCAAAACATATTTCAGGGTCATATACAGCCATAGATCAATGAGTATGAGCAAACCTTATTGACACCAGCAGAAGGTGACCTCATGACTTCAGTCAGTTTTGTACTTTATACTGTATGAGGAAAGGACACTGGGATTGAGTACACCCTCGGCAAGTCTGCCAATGACCAAGCTGAGTGGTGTGGTTGACATGCTGGAAGGAAGGGATGCCATCCAGACGGACCTTAACAGGCTCGAGAGGTGGACCTGTGCAAACCTCATAAAGTTCAACACGACCAAGTGCAAGATCCTGCACATGGGTCAGGACAATTCCAAGCACAAATACAGACTGGGAAATAAGTGGATTGAGAGCAGTCCTGCAGAGAAGGAGTTGGGGCTGCTGGTGGATGAAAAACTGAATATGAGCCAGCGATCTGCACTCACAGCCCAGAAAACCATCTGTATCCTGGGCTTCGTCAAGAGAAGTGTAGTTAGTGGGTTGAGGGAGGTTATTCTCCCCTTCTGCTCCCATGAGACCTCACTTGAGCACTGCATTCAGCCCTTGGGCCCCCAGCATAAGAAAGACACAGACCTGCTCAAGGGAATCCTGAGGAGGGCCACAAAGATGATCAGGAGGCTGGTGTCCTTTCCTGTGAGGACAGGCTGAGAGAGTTGGGGTTGTTAAGTCTGGAGAAGAGGAGGCTCCAGGGAGACCTTATTGCAGCATTCCAGTACTTAGAGGAGGCCTATAGGAAAGATGAGGAGAGACTCTTTATCAGGGAGTGTAGCGATAGGATGAGAAGTAATGGTTTCAAACTGAGAGTAGATTTAGATTAGAAATTATGAAGGAATTCTCTACTGTGAGGGTGGTGAGACAATGGCACAGTTGCCCAGAGAGGCTGTGGATGCTCCCTCTCTGGAAGGCCAGGTTGGATGGGGGCTTTGAGCAATCTGATCTGGTGGAAGGTGTCCCTGCCCGTGGCAGGAGGGGTTGGAACTAGATGATCTTTAAGGTCCCTTCCAACCCAAACCATTCTATGACTCTATGATAGTAGCACTTCTATAATAAATCAAAGTTTACTGTTTCACAATGTGTATCAAAGCCTTCACTGGCAGTGTTGGACTGCATTGTTTTTCCACAGAGGTCAATCCCTGTAACACTGATTCTCCCGCAGCCTTTTCCTCTATATGCTGTTCATTTAGGATCTGATGTGGCTCAGCTGAAGCCAACTGAGAAGCCCCTGATTAACTTCAGTGGGAGCTGGATCATGCACTAGAGTCCTAAGGGACCAGCAGCAGAAAATTTAAGAAGACAGCAGGGAATACTAAAGCATCATGAGGCAAGGGAAATATTTTTGGCCTGTGACTTTCTTTTGCTATGTAACAGGAATGATACTCTAGATAGAGTTGTACAGTCATAATAAACAGATCCCACATTCAACAAATGCATCGGGTTCTGTTCTGTGTTTAATCACCCACAAAAACTGTGTCAGATGCTCTTCCACCAGGAACAATATCTCCCAATTAACTGTAATTAAGGTATATTATAGCAACAGGATGTGAAACTTGATGAATCTGTCTCTTGACATTTCAAATTTGGATTTTTTTTTTCTGCCAAGTCTCTTAATATGCTTCAATTAATGATAACAGAGGCCAGGTCATTCTCAGTGATGGATCTGCATACGTGAATCTTAGTACCACTGAGATGAGATGAGATGCAACATGAATCTTTCCACCATTGAAGCCCCCTTAGAAACATGCACGGACTCAATTAAGCTGAATTTACCGACCCAGATGTTGATTACTAGGAAACTAAGGGTCAAAGCTTGATTGCCTTACCCTGGAAAGTGCAAAAACTGTGCTGAGACAACAGAAAACTCTGGCACCTTGTCTGCAGGTTCTTCAGAGGATCTGTAGCCCTTCATAGCAGGTATGACATCTCTTTTCATTCACTGAGAAACTGAAATGTGAATCTTTTTTCTTCATGCAATATTTGAACAAGCAGATTTTTTACTTGAGTGCCCAGCAAAGGGGTTTGATTATCATCTAGAAAATTATTGCTTCTCCTCTTAGCCGTGGCAGATACCAAACCTTCACCATCTGATAAGCATTTGGAGAGCTAATCAACAGTAAAACTTAGCTATCGTCTTTGGACAGATAGCTTAACAATTAAGACTTTTTCAACTATTCCTGAATGAAAGGAAACTGCCGAATTAAAAGAGACCATTTCCTAGCTCAGGCATTTCTGGCCTTGTAATTAAACTGAGTATGCTGCTCCCATGCCCCTAGCCACAGTTGTCCTAAAGAAAATTAACAACATTGAGTTTCTACCAAGGCTGAAATTGTGTTTGTACCCTGAAATATGGACAAACACAACAATGTGCTACAACTCCGTCTGGCGACTCCTCCGGATCTTGATGATGCTTCAATGTGTGCTAGTGGTGCACTTCACAGTGTCACCAATCCATGGGACTTGGGAAGGAGTTCACTTTTTCAAAGATGAGCACAGATGAGGTGAGGCTTCTCCAGCATTTCATAGGGCGTATAAGTATTTGCCTGAAGTAATCTATTAGATGTCATAAAGCATAGGCAATCAGAAGTTCTTTTGTAAAACACTGGGAAAAAAAAGATGAAAAGCCTATGTCCTGTGCTGTTCCACTGAGCAGCTCTATTATGATCAGGACTTAATTTAAGTGATCTACTGTATCTCTGATTGCATGATATAATCAAGTTCCTGGGATTTTTAATTTTGGGGTTGTCATTTTTAGCTATCTCAGTTCCCTGTAACTTCTAAAGACAATATTTCATAGATTTATTGGAATTGGATTCCCAAGCACAATCATGTTCCCAAGTAAATCAGTTACCTGATTCAGAAATGGCATGGTTACAAACTTTTAGTTTTCTTTTAAGATACCAGTAAACATTTGTTTGTTTTTTTTTTTTAAAGTCTCATCTTTTGTTTGCATCTTTTGTGCCCAAGCTCACTTGATCACACGCAGGAAATATTTTTGTACACTGCTGCTGTGCATGACTAAGAAAGGAGCTGTAGATAGAGCAAGATAAAATACAGGCTGTAATTTACACCTGACAGAGTGTGAATTTCATTGTGAGTCCTTTTAAAGGAAACTTGCTATTTTCTCCACATTCAGATAGGCAGTGATTCCATAAGAAATTATCATCATTTTCTTTTTTGTTCTACTCTGCTTTCATTTTGATTTTTACTTGGAAAAAATATATTCCTCTACCTAATGCAACCCTGTGTTACTTGCAGGTCCAGGTCATGGTCCTGTGACGCTGGACATACCCCATAAGCAGAGAACAGTCTGATTAGGCAAGGTTAATAAAGTGTAGGATAAAGAAAGGGTTATCACCCTATTTCATGGCGGGGGGGGATCAAGGCATAGACAGTTTATATCACTTGCCCAAGGTCTATTGGAGAGCTATATGAGGAACGGGAATCTCAGGGATTCCTGTCCAGTTGCTTTTCCATATCTGGAGAAATAGACTTTATTTGTTTTGGCTGAACTACAATTTTGGATAGTTTGGAAGACATTTGGAGATAGAAGGGGTCTATTAGTCTTTCCTGCTGAAAGAAATATTAGCAGGCAATTAAGAGAATAATAAATGAGACCCATTTAAACTATTCCACTTGCTGTTGCTCTGAGCTTCAGGCAAGAAGGTACATAGAGGTCTTTTAACCTGACCACTTATATATCACAGGCCACTATTGTCACCCAGGCACTCCTAAATTAAACCATATATTTTAGACAGAAATACACCGGTCTCATAAAACATCTTCTATTCAGACTGTAAATTCAAAGGATGGGGCTTTGTTCTGTACGTATATCTGCACTGCACCTGCTGCAGTATCACCTGGATAAACAAGGACAGTTCCTATTCCTGTCACTTTAATCCTTTGCATCATCACAAATATTATGATTAATTTGATACCTTGGACCTTTAAAAGAGCAAAGAAACCATTAACAGCACGAGCAGAAATGGTGCCAAAGAGGCATGGACACTGACCGTGGCATCCCGTTCTCCCTCCTGTGTGCCAGCAGAGCTCTCTGCTGCTATAGGGAAAGTCTTGAGCAGTGACCATTGAGCTACACTGGGGGAAGCTGAGGGAAACTGCTGGACCCCAGTGCTCTCTACATGGGCTATGTCCTCTGCACATTCATGGGGTCAAGTCAAGAGTTAGTCCCAGGAGGGCATGGTACTGAAGTTTACTGGATGACAATATAAACAAGTCAAAAGCCATCAGCTACCATATTCATAGCTACAGGCCAAATGCCTTATTCATAATGTTGCAGTGAAAGTATTGACATTGCATTTGTTTAAAAAGTAACCAGAAGGCCATTTGTGACCCTTATATACGCATGTGAAGCAGTGCTCTGCTGGTTTACACTGGTTACATTCTGCTTTATATTTTCCAGAGGGCCAATTTGCAAGGATTTTTACTGCAGTAACAACTGCTATTTATGAATATAAGTAACTAATTTACCCAAGTTTCACACGGTGACTCCATGGCTTCCGCTTCACAGTTAAAGGTTCTGCAAATCTTTTGGTCTTTTTGACTTTGGGTTGTTTCTGGTTGTATCTTTAAGTCTGGAAATACTGTGTTACAGTAAAGTAAATGCATTATTCTTGTTATTGCCCTTGTTATTGGAAAATATTTATATAGTGCAGTAAATTTACATTGTACTTTACCAACATAGATAGAGGCAAATTCTCTGCCCTGAAGAGCATATAATTCAAATAAGACTAGACAAACAAGACTACAACACTTCAGAAAATGGTGGGTGAAAGGATGATTAACTCTGTGAAAGGGGTAGAGGGCCTGCATGAGGAGAGAGGAGGATGCTATCATCATCAGTGTTCCTAATTATGCATCACAGTAGCATCTTAAAAGTCTCAAAGGGAGGAAAGCCTGGCTATGTAGAAGCCTGGCAGGAGGGTGTCCTTGCCCCTGGGTCTCAGAGCATTACTGGCTTGCTGACATCCCTGCCTGAGGGGCTCCTGGCTAAAGCCAGCATCAGGCCAATTATAGCGCAAGGAGTGCTGGGTCTCTAGTAGGTTTTAGCCCTGCCTGAGGGAAAATCCACATGATTTCCTGCCCTGAAGAATTATAACTGAAATTGGAGAAAGCAAATGCACATACAAGAAAGTGTTTCAGGGAAAGCAGTGTGAAAGGGTTGTTGGCTGGGTAAAGGTACAGCAGGACTGCCTGGAGGGAGGGAGAGGGTGTTGCACGAAGGGATAGGTAAATTTGGTAAGAGATTAATCCCCTTGCGTTCTAGCCAGTCCTCAGAGACTAGAGGGGCTAGTGGCAGCTGGACATAATCTCTTAATGGGTATACCAATTAAATGTGACTATAGGTCCGACCCAGATTAATGAACAGCCTGTCTGCTGGAGGTCCAGTTGCATTCAAGAGAAGTAGTCAGATGCATGAATAGCACAGATTATTTCACTTGCAACATACAGATTCTTTTGAATTGCCAGTGATAAATTCACTAAGCTGAAGAATAACTGTATAGCTTAACAGATACAATTGCAATTACAATACTCTTGGGGAAATGCAAAATACTCAGTGTAACTGGGTTTTGATTCTTACCAATAGGTGTCCCTTCTGGGGTAGACGAGGAGAACAAACCCATCAATCTGTCCCCTAGGACTTTTTGCCAAATTCTCTCTTCCACCCCACAGGTCCAAAATAGACCTAACATTTTTACTTGTTCCGGTCTACTGTTGTGCAAAGGGTGGCGATAGGACTGTAGTCAAGCCTTTGTTAGTTGGCCTTTCAGTTGCACCAAACATTGACATCCTCAGCAGCTTCTAATTGCAGGCAATTGCCCAGGTAACTGATGTGAGAAGCGGGAGAATGGAAGAATGGAGCCACAACTGCCCTGCTTCACATTCCTCCTTGAGGCCATGCCCAAAACACAGACCACCAGATCTCCATCCAGCCTCAGTGTCTGTGCTGGCCACCAGATGTGTATCAGCAGTGATGAAATTTGCCATTTTTAGTTGGTTTTGTGCATCCTTGCTTCCAACAGAGGGGGCTTTTACTATCGTTATATTCACCATGATCTGCATCTTCAAGCCTCCTCTGCCCTGACCCTCTGACAGCGAGTTACAAATGAGACCTCAAAATAATTTTTGTTGCCTGATCACAGCTGATGCATGGTAACTGCTATTCTCCTGATCTGACCTTGTGTTAAATAGAGTATTGCTTCTCCCTCAGTGGAAAAGCAAGAAGGTGTCCAAGTGTGCTGTGAAGGAGACCACACCCACAGAGGATGTGATATTCTGAAGTCTGCATCCCTACAGTAACTTATTAGTGATCCCATACACAACTGTTCAGAAAACAAACAAATTTCCTGGCTCTGCCTGGCAACCTAATTCAACATCTGATGAAAGCTCTTTGAGGGAGCACAAAGAGTGCGGAAGCTCTGCTTTGTCCTGTAGGAGGTGGGAAATTTGCTTTGCTCCCCTCATTTACCCACAGCAAACAACCTGAGAAAAGGGAAAGCACAGAGGAAAATGCCTTGTAGCTGTCCTCACTTCCCAATCAAAAGACGCTGCCCCCAAGCAAGGCATGAAGGAGGAAGAAAGCCAGTAGCAGCCTGAGCAAGGCTGATGGGCAGAAATAGGGGGCTGTGGCAGCTGAGAGGGGTGTGTGGTCAACAGGAGTCTTTAAAATGGGAGGTGCAAGAAGCAAGGGAGTTAAGTGTCTGGTACAGAAATGAGGCTGAGGAGGTGAGATTCATTAGGAAGTAGGAAGAAAAGGACCAGGATGAATCCTCACTGCAGAGAACAGGCAGATGTAGGGCATTGCAGTTGTAGGAACTGTGTTTGAGTGGGCAGCTCCTGTTGTCAAACACTAATAGTCATATGTTGGTATAATCACTGGGGATGGGCAGGAAAAAAATCAGAAAGCAAACCATCTCTCTCTAAATATCCATATGTATCTCTATTTGGGGACATTCTCATGAGTTATTGAAAACTGACTCATGATTTCTGTTCCCCTGAGGTTTGTTGTGCTGGAGTTATCAGGCAGGCAAAGAACAGGAGTGGGAGCTGGGTCCCTCAGGACTGAATTTCTTGCTGGGATTCATATGGCATGAAGGTAGCTGAGTGCTGGTTGGGCTCTCAAGGCACAATTCACCCAGCCCAGATCATCTCATGCCTTGGGTGTCTGACAAAGCAGATGTCCACATCAAAAACTGGCTTCTAGCCAGGGCAGTGAGATGTGTACCTCTGAGGTGTGTTTCGTTGCCTAGTGAGGTAGATGTCTGAAACAGGCTGTCAGAAGTATCTAGTTCTCCCCACTGGCATTGAGGGCAGCACGAAAGCTCAAGCATAGACATTTGCACTGGCTGAGGTTAGGTGAGATGAATCTCTCCCTCCCCTAGTAAAACAGCACAGTATAACAAACAATGCTGTCTTGGCTGTGAGGAGATATTTGGATGAGGGAATGGCCCATGGCAGACTAAGGCAAGAAATGTGCCTCTTTCGTAACGAAAGGCATGGAGTCAATGGATGGAAACGAAAAAGTACAACGAAAAGCAGGAAAGAGTATTGTGAGGTAAATGGAGAAGAACAGGAGATATACTGAGAGGAATGGAAAGAATACAAGATAAATGAGACCAGGGAATGCACTACCAATTTAGAGCTTATAGCCAGAGAAAAGATCCTGAGTGTGATGTGCTAAGAGGGGATGGCAGCTTTCAGAGTGAGGACAGATGTAAGTTGATAGAAGAGATAGTGAGTTTTTCTCTAAAGGAGAATTTAACACCAGAAACTTTGAATAAAACCAAACAAAACAGGCCGGAACTTTTCCAGAGTTTCACTTAGCAGCCATCACTGAGAAAATACTTGATGGTCTTGCATAAAATGTTGATCAGTATGACTTTACATCACTTCAATAGTCTGCAAAAAAGTGCTCTGCAGATAACCCAGGTACTTAACCAAGGACAGTTAGATGTCACCTCTTGTCTTAATTTGGTCCAATGATAAAAGGGTTTTTTAAAAAAATTAAAATAGTTTGATTGACAAGGATATATTTTTTCCCCATGAATCTTTGCCTGAAAAGACAGGCTGCTTTAACTCCAAGACTTCAATTACACAGGCTTCGAAGGAGAAGAAAAATGATAATGAATGCATTTTAGAAACTTCTAAAAAGTTACTTAAAATAGATTTTCCATACATAATGTTGCCATATGAAACTCAGCTGTCTCCTGGTCTTCTGGAACGAGAAGAGAGCAGCCTGTGTTCATTTGGAAATTCAATAACGAGACTCCCCTGTCTGTGATGGACTGTATGATACTGTCCTCAGGGCTCTGCCACAGACAGGGCTCAACCATCAAGCTGTTCATTTTTTCAAGTGTCATGGGAGTGATTTCACTTTATGTTAGCCAGGAAGCTTAAGTGCTTTTTCTGGAAGTGTGTCCCAGCTTGCTTTGGACTTTTTTTCCCCCTTTTCTTTTTTTTCTTTTTCTTTGTCTGTTTTCCTTGAAAAAACCCTAACCAAACAACCCTTTGTATTGCAGCTCCTTGAAGTAGCTCTAGTAAACATAGAATCATAGAATTATAGAATGTTAGGGGTTGGAAAGGGCCTCTGGAGATCATCGAGTCCAACCCCCCTGCCAAGCAGGACCATAGAATCTAGGGCAGGTTACACAGGAACACATCCAGACCTGTCTTAAAAGTCTCCAGAGAAGGAGACTCCACAAACTCTCTGGGGAGCCCATTCCAGTGCTCTGTAACCCTCACAGTAAAGAAGTTCCTCCTCATGTTGAGGTGGAACTTCCTGTGCTCTAGCTTGCATCCATTGCCCCTTGTCCTATCGCAGGGCACAAGTGAAAAGAGGTTGCCCCTTTCTTCATGACACCCAGCCCTCATATATTTATACACATTAATTAGATCCCCTCTCAGTCTTCTCTTCTCCAGACTAAAAAGCCCCAGGTCTCTCAACCTTTCCTCATAAGGCAGGTGTTCCAGTCCCTTAATCATCCTCATAGCCCTCCATTGGACTCTCTCAAGTAGATCTCTGTCCCTCTTGAACTGGGGAGCCCAGAACTGAACGCAGTACTCCAGGTGAGGTCTCACTAGGGCAGAGTAGAGGGGGAGGAGGACCTCCCTCGATCTGCTGGACACACTCTTCTTAATGCACCCCAGGATACCATTGGCTTTCTTGGCCACAAGGGCACACTGCTGTCCCATGGATAACTTGTTGTCCACCAGGACTCCAAGGTCCTTCTCCACAGAGCTGCTCTCTAGCAGATTGCCTCCCAATCTGTACTGGTGCATTTTGTTACTCCTTTCCAGGTGCAGGACTCTGCACTTATTCTTGTTGAACCTCATTAAGTTCCTCTTTGCCCAGCTCTCCAGTCTGTCCAAATCCTGCTGAATGGCCGCACAGCCTTCAGGTGTATCAGCCAAACCTCCCCGTTTTGTATCATCAGCAAACTTGCTGAGAAGACACTCTGTCCCTTCATCGAGGTCGTTGATGAAGATGTTGAATAGGACTGGACCCAGCACTGATCCTTGGGGGACTCCACTAGTTACAGGTCTCCAGCCAGACTTGGCACAATTGATTACCACTCCTTGGGCTCTGTGAGGACATTGTATGGTAGAGTGGGTGAAGGTGTTTGATAAATGTGGTGCATTTATATAGGTGTTCCCTCAAGCCCAGAGAGATAAGAAATAGCAAGTATAGTCTAGTTACAATGAGTGGCTCAGGTACTTTATGGCATCAGGGAGGCATTCCAGCACCTCTCTTTTCAGTATTCAGCCTTCCAGTGAAGCTACTGAATATGTTTGCTCAAGAACTGCTTTCTCTGTTGTCTGAAATACAGTGGTATGGGATGTTATGTTTCTAAAGCAGTCAATGGCCTTTGGTAGAAACCAGTAGATACAAAGCCTACTATTAAAATACTGCTGTAAGTACTTAAAAAAATTCTGAATTTTGTTGTTGTTACATCTAAATTCTTAAAATGCAGAAATTTAAAGGAAGGCTTGGTCTAATTTAGTCAGTAAGACACTGCCTTCTTAAATGGGAGGCAAGTGATTCACAATTGCAAGCCATCTTGGCAGAGTGAAAAACGGAGACGCAATCAGCAATTCACAACAGCGTTTTGTGTTCGAGGAATAATCAGACCTGTTTTTATCAAGGCTGTGCTGCATTGCTAGCCTGCAAAGTTGCCTTTTTTTCCCCCTTCCAGATGATTTTGGAACTGTATATGCTTTTTCAATCACTAAGCTGGACTTCTGTAGTGCTTTGCTTAATGTGCCTCCAGATTCTGTTATTTATAGACTTCAGCATATTCAGACTGCAGCTGCTAAAATACACACAAAAGAAAAAGCACATTTGTAACCTGTTAAGGCTTTTCTCTGAGATGGCAGTGAAGTTTGAGATTTAGCATGAAATATTACTGGGTGACCTTTCAAGGCACATTGCAAAAGAACACCTGTTTATCTTGAAGACCTTTGTTTTATTTTTTTTTTTCACTGTTGAAATCTTCCAGTGTTCTGCTTTCCAAGGGAAATCTAGCCTTTGTGTGTACTATGTGTTATCTTCAAGAAGTGCTAGGGAAAAGGATTTAGGTAACACAGCCTCTCAAATGAGCAGTTCTTCCAGAAAATGTGTTTTGTGCAAATTGGCTTTGTTAAATTTAGAGGGAAATTGTAAATATATTGTGATTTGTCTCTAAGTTGCCTTAGTCCTATCAGTATGGCCAAGATTTACTCCTTAACTCTTTTTCAGTGAAAATTGGTGGAAAGAATCCTTTGTAACTGTGGAAAAACCTTCCTAGTGTGTACCTAGTGAAAAGTGAAATCTCTTAATGCTGCAGCATATGTTTTATGAGTTTATAAGATAACAATGTAGTTTTTAATGGCATAATCTAGAACAAGCAAAGGTGCTATGATTCATTCATAAGAAAAAACATCAGAAGAATTTTGTAACTGAACACATAAATAGGGGCTCCTGTTTAGGCTCTAAGTGTAGGACCCTTCTCATCTTCACTGGTTTGTGCCTAAGGAAGCTGGTTTCTTAAGAAAAGTACCAGTTCCTGCAGAATAAATCTTTGCTTTCAAAGGCCTCCTGTAAGAGGGAGACATGACAGAGAAAACCAGGTAAACAGGGTGGCTCTCTGAAGACCCTGGAAAGCAACTGACCTCTCTTCAGTAGAGCTGCAAGGGACTGAAACATATGTTACACGTGTAATTTAGGGTCCTACCTCAGAAAATAGGATGCTTTTTCAAAAATCCTCTGATACCTTTTGTATTTTAAAATTTCAATTAGTAAACCTTTTTTTTTTTGAAAATTGTTGCAAGAAATGTATGTTTTCCTTAAATTCCTTTTGAATTCCAGACTTTAGGTGAGGTTTTCTAGGTGTTAACACACCACTAACCATGCAAAAATACACAATGCAATGCCTCTTCTTGAAACAGCACACATGCCATGTTACGAACAAAAGCCATCTTCAGAGTTACACTGGAGATTTCCTTTTTTTTCTCACATGCTCCAGGTAGGATGGCTGCAGCGCAGAAGTATTGTGTTCATTACTACTACTCCCAGCTTTCCTAAGATGATTGGGAAGAAATGGATAGTGACTAATGGCAAATCCTTGTCTATCTTTCCATTCTTTTTCATCCTTCTTTACTGGGAGTGCTGTCTGAAGCTGGAGAAATAAAAATACTGAGAAGAACCAGTACAAAATGCTTGATGTATTTTAGAAGACAGCTGGAGCTAGCCTGGTAAATGACCTGTACTTTGGCAGGTCAGTTGTGGTGTGACCAACCTAATGACCACTGTCCTATGAATCACAGTGAACAGTAACAAACACTTCGCACATGCTGTTCTTTTAAGAACTGGAAAACTTTCCTGGATGTAACAGTTCACAAAATACCACATTGCTCCTTCCCGTGTGCATTGTCTCAAGAACCAGGACCAATTAAATTTAATGTCTTTGAGACTCATAATCCCAGATTTCAAAAGGTTGATGGCATCAGGCTTTTCCTTGAAGGTTTTAGTGGTCACTAAAATTTGACAAAGAAATTAAATGACTGAAGGTCACCCAGCAGGTTATTGTTAGTGCTGGGCAGAGAACTTCCTCCTTGCATCCCAGGGCTGGCCGCTGACCTGGGCACTCCACAGGGCCTCATGACAGTGGTGCATTTAATCAGCTTCTGTCGTAATTCATTGTCTGTGGTGTTATGGATATCTAAAGGGTAGGATTTTAACTTAGCAATCTGCTGGGTTATTGAATTAGTTTTATGTTGTGTTAATTTCTTTGTCTCATGGCATTCATTGCCTGTGATAATTGATGCACAATATATAACCAACTTCTGTATTCATTTGAGTAACTACATTTAATTGCCTGGTATAAAATATGCGTACTAAGTACAATCTGCTATGACTGTGAAGTGCTCATTGGTATGGACTTGAGGGTGCTTTATCTTCCTGACAGCCTGTCTGAGGAAAGTCTAAATGTCTCCTACAATCCACCATCTAAGGACTGGTTCTTGCATTGTGTCTGCAAGAAGGGAGAGACCACAAACAGTGTAACGTGGTTTCGCTTTATGAAGTGTTTGGCATTAAAATTTTCTTAATCAGAATCTCTCAAATAGGGAAGTTTGTAGTAACATCCCTGCCCCTCTCAAGCCTCAAGGAACAGTGGTGCCCAGAAGTCTTTACACATTTGCTCCTGTAAATCTGCAGTATGGCTTTATTTTCTTCTGAAGTTACTTCCCTGGAGTAAAGCTACTCCCATGCACAAGTGTTTATAAACACAGATTTCTTTTACATGTATCTTCAGGTCATTAATGCCCAGAGGAGTACAAATGAATTATAAATCAGGAATGCTTTCTAAGGGTGTGATGTCAGTGAAATGGTGTTGATTAATGTCTGCTCAGGGTACACAGGCTCCCTGCCTAAGCTTACACTTTCTTCCTTGTTTAACCAGTATCACAGTAATTCCTTTTGTTTTTAAGAAAGCAAGAATCCTTGCTAGTAGATGTATTTCTCATCAAGCACAGCACTTTTCTTTTTATATGACCTAGTGAATGGGTTTATTTGTTTCCCTGGCTTGTTTTGTTTCCCGCGTCCTGAAGGGTGTAACAGTGCAGTGTCTGAGCTATACAAAGAAACACTGAAATTTGCCCAGAGCTGATTTTACTTTAAGCATTAATGAAACCTTCTCCATCTGAATTTTCAAGAGTTTTTAAACAAAAGCTAATGTTTGAGTCTAAATCAGGTGTGAAATGCCTGTGAGATTATTTTAGCCATATTATGTTGCTCTGTGTTAATGTAACTGGTGAGTTGTCAGTAGCAGGGATGTTCAAAGTCAGTATGTTTCTAAGAGATCTAGTTTCTATGGGCTGTGTCCTTCAGGATGTAGCATTATTTCTGCCTACAGCTTGCTGCAAATTATTCAGTGTTCATAGGTGCATTTATGCTTGTTATTCAGCTCTCTTCTGCTGACAAAATAGCCTGCAGCGGTTCTTGGTTAGATAGGACTAGTTCCACTTTAGTCTCCTCACGTGCTCTTTTGTGGTTTTTCCCCTAGTTCAGCCTGCACTTCATCCGGGTCCTGCTGATAAACAGTAGACTTGATGGTCAGAGAAAAAGCAAAGCTGCACAAAGCCAGCATGGGCTATGGGCTTATGTTTCAAGCAAAGACTTTCATGGCATGCTGGGCAGAGTTGGTGGCATCGTGCAACAGGAGTCTGACCAATTAACCTACTGATCCTGTTTTATTTCGTATCGATGTTGTTATATTCTTCCTCCTCTGCAATGACTTTAACACATACTCATGCTGGTTCATGAAAGTATACCACAATCTGAGATATGTGGACAACCTAGCAGGAGGCAAACACCAAAGAAGTCACTTACTAATTATCAGTAGGCTGAGGTGCGTTTGTTTAGGTCAATGTCTGATTCTTTATGGACCAGTTTCCATTTCTAGCAGAGGTGGTACAACTGCAATGTCAGTTTGGGGGGAAAGACGAGAGCATAGAGTTCGGCAGCAGACCTCCTTAAGTCACCTGGTGCACACTTCATAAGGCAGTAAAGCAGGTGGAGAGGGGATGTCAGAGAGAGTCCAACACCTATTTTCTACCCCTTATCCCACTAATCCATACCTGTCTGAGATGCCTTTGCCCCAAAATGATGGAGCAGCACCTCTATCCTCCCCAGTAGTCAGGTTAATGCATTATGGGGACAAGCAAAGAGGCATTTCACCAGTATTAGTTTTTCAGATGCACCTTCCTACATCAAGGCAACAAGACTCCTGACCATGGGAAGAAGTGAACCACTCTAATCTGGGCTATTCAGCATATATTTGTAAATCAGGATTGATTTGGGAACAATTCATAAAGAGCAAGGGGGGCTGTGCTGTGTGAGAAATAATGTATTGACAAAGAATAATTCAGCCAGCTTTAACCTTGAAATAGATGTTTGTGGTCAGAAGTTTAGAGCCTGAGTGGAAAGAGCTAAATACAAGCTTAAGGATCTGAATGGGAGACACCCAGTTTTTAAATCTTGACATTAACCTTGGGTAGCTTGCCTTATGTTAGTCTTCCCTGCAGAGGACTTTCATTCAATGTTTGTTTGGTGTTTATAGATGTTATTTAAAAGCTACTTTTATAATAAAATTATTTTATGCTACTTATAAGGAATACTGGAGATCAAATAAGAATTGGAATTGCAAATTCGAGTATTAAGAGTTGATAAATATTGACTTTTAGATAGACCTGCTGTAGATTTGAACAAAATGCTTCTTAACCTAGTGTACTGGTTATTTAAAAATTACAACATACTAAAAAAATGTACAGCATTGTCTGATCCTGGCTCTTTCTGCACTTTTACAACTATTGATGTGTTCCTGTGAAGTGATCTGTACAGTGACAGGGAATTATAATATAAAACTTTCTGGCTTGTACTTCGTGTTTGTCATATGAAAAAAGACAACTGTGGGAGGTACTAAGCTAAAATATAGTGTAATCCTGTTAATTGTATCTTTTCTAAACATGAATTCTTAGGGTTTGCTTATTGGAAACCTCGTAATTAAGGTCTTTCAAGTACTTTTTTGAAGACAGCACAAATACCTTAGAGCTGAACAAGTCACTGAGATGCACCATCTTTAATGACCTCCCTGAACACTTATAAGCACATGGTTATTGGCTGCTAGTACCAAACACTGTAGGTCAGACCCCTTAGGCTACTGGCCAGCTGAAAAATAATGCAGGCCCCCTTTGCCTGTTGTCACATGTAACTAATGGACAAAGACTAATGTGAGCATCTCTCTGTGGTCGTCTTCAACAAGAGTCTGCTCCCTCTGCTGTGAGAGCTGGGAGCTCACAGCCTCCGGTCACACCTCTTACCCCTTCGCTCATTCAGCCTCCTTTGACCAGTGATGCACTGACATGGTGAACTTCACAAACAACAGTAATGACAGCAAGAAGTTACCCTTGTGTAAAATTCATGGGCTGACAGATACCTGATGAAAGAAATGTGGTTTCAACTGAAGCGGATGCTCCTCCTTTGCTTCCAGCTAACTAACTTTTGTGAGCTAAAGATACACTGCTTGTTAAGGCACAGGCATCACCCTCAGCTTTGTTAGGCTTTCTTACATTTCCACGTCTCTGCACGATCCATTCTGTAAGTCATTGTGAAGTAATTTTTTTTTTCTCCTTTCATCTCAGAACAGGGGACTATTTCCTTGAAACTTGCAACATCAGTTAATTGTTAACAGTTACAAAAAAAAATCATATTCATCCGTTAATATGTTCTTTCAGCTGATGCCTTCATGCCGAGGAGGCTGTGTAGCTACTGATAAGACCTAATTTGTGAAGGGCTTTTCAGCGGTCTGACAGGTTCATACGTGGCACTGTTTGTTCAGCAGGCAAGGATGAGTGCTCACTGAAACGTCTCTGCAGCGGCCACTAAATGTGTGCACGGAGGCTGAAGCTGGCGATACAATGGGGGTGAGCAGGGACTTTGAGTGGGTTCCCAAAGTGGTCTGTTGTTTTGCAACTATGTTCTGATTGCAGCACTTGGTAGCTGATTTCGTCTGTTCTCTTTCAGAGCCTAATGAGCTGTGTGTGGGCCCTGCGTTTGGTGACGTCCTATCTCAAGATGCTGCAAATACAGTAGATAATTATTCCTAGCCGAAGAAGTCTTAACAGGAGCAAAAGGAACTGGGGAAAAGCAATGGCTGCCGGTAAATATCTCAGGTCCGCAAAGGTCGTAAGAAAATAACTGGAAAGAGCTGATTTCAGCTCTGGCTGGGGAGGGGGGAAGCAAAAATGTGTCATCACACCCTGGATTTGGCAGGTTCAGTATTGGAAAGGTACCATCCCTTATCTATCCAACCCACTCTTCCTTCCCTAACCCAGGAAAATACATGCCTGTGCTCAGTCTATTTTGACCGTATTATGATAATTCTCTTTTGTTTTTAGAACAGAACTTAGTATATCCCACAATGAATCAATTTGGCTTAACCTCTTCTTAGCTAGGAGCTAATGTATTTTTAAATCTTTTACTGCAAAAAAATTTGCACCTTATGGAAAATAGGTCTTTGCTTGAGATGTGTTTGGTTCTCACAGCTTTCTGACAAGTTGCCACAGACTATGTATAATTAAATTCTATCTGAGGATTGCAGGGCCTCTTTCAGGTTGGGAGGGGCCTCAGAAGGTCTCCAATCCAGCCTCCTGCTCAAAGCAAGGCCAGCCAGGCCAGTTACTCGGGGCTTTATCTAGTTGAGACTTGAAAGCTGACAAGGATATGATGACTGCATAGCCCATTCTGCTGCTTGGCTGTCTTCACGGAGAAAGAGTTTTCCATATACCCAGCCTGAACCACTCTTGTTTAATTTTATGTCTTTTGAATGTTTGCAATGTCTTTATGGTTTTCTATACAATACCAAGCACTATTATCAATGGTCTAAAAGGTGAATCCATAATTAAGGAACAAACGAACCCAAAAAAAGCAGTTGTTCTGATATCTCATTTTCACTGAAGGTTTGGGTTAAAAATCCTGGCTTTGACTTTTCTCCTTAAAACACTGTGTTTCTTTTCTTACAGCAGCTGATGGTTTGGGAAGTATAGCTATAGATACCACACAACTTAACATGTCAGTCACTGATCCGACAGCTTGGGCTACAGCTATGAATAACCTGGGGATGGTTCCAGTAGGACTAGCTGGACAACAGCTTGTGACAGGTAAGATTGTTAAAGAGATCTCTTGTACCATCCATGAATTCTACAGGTCCTTTAAAAAATATATGGAATGATTTCTGAGGATATTATATTTTGTATTCTGAAAACGTCAGCTATTATTAATATTGCATAGTGTGTATTAGTCTCTTCTTGCAGTAGGTATATAATCCATATTATATTTTAACCTTGTGGAAAAACTAAAACAACTAATTAAACAACTGGGGGAAATTAAACAACTAAACCACTGATCCTTATTCTGGGTCAAGACCAGG
Organism: Eurystomus gularis; assembly: GCA_013400335.1. Classification (NCBI taxonomy): domain Eukaryota; kingdom Metazoa; phylum Chordata; class Aves; order Coraciiformes; family Coraciidae; genus Eurystomus; species Eurystomus gularis. The sequence continues at coordinate 301 of VZZY01023279.1, read as the reverse complement.
AGGCAGGTCATGTAAAAGAAACATTTGTTTCTGGTTCTCTCTTGAAGTAGGATGTTTTAAGATTCTGCCAAGGAATACCTGGGCTAGGAACTCTTGACCAGAGAAAGATTTTGAAGTTGTGTTAGTTAGGAAGAAAATTGTGATGTCCATTCAGTTCATATGCTCTGTTGATATTAGTGAAGTAAAGCTTTCCTATCAGATGTGCGCTTATTTACATTCTGCCTGACTCCATAAATTGAATTTCAAGAGGTTGTTCTTGTTTGATTTTGTCATTTTACTTCCTGTGGTAGTTTAGTAAAGC
>VZZY01023276.1:1435-12682 GCA_013400335.1 Eurystomus gularis | reverse complement strand
CCCTAGTAGTCTCTGAAGAGGTATCCTTGAATGTCATTTCCATGAATTCTGGGCCTCCTTTTCCATAGATGGTCATGTCTTAGTTTACCTAATTGTTTGTGGAGTAAGTCCCCTATCTTGGCCTGGTTTGAGTTCTTTCCTGAGGCCCATTGTCTTCCAGGATGTGCCAGTCAGTCCTAGACGGCATTTTTCCTGTGGCCTGTTGTAGGATGTGTACTCCTTCAGGATGGGTGGACCTGTCAGTCATGGTTGCAGTTCTTGATGACATTCTTTCCTGAGGCCCATTGTAACACTTGGATTTTGCATTTGGTTTTAATGAGCTTTGGGTCAGTCCTCTTACTGGACTAAATCACCTATAGCTCACTCTTTGGGCAAAAATTGCTTCATTACAAATCCTTACATCTATGATTTTTCCTTCAGCCCTATTGCTGGCTTAGGTCTGATCAGTACAGTATCAGCAGAAATGCAGGCTAGCAATGGTTTTCTTCAAACAAACCCAAAGAAGACTTCTGCTGATTTCAGTCTTGTATGAGATTATTTCCTTTGCTGTAAAAAAAAAATAATAAATAAACCAGTAAAATAAAGCTACTCTAGATAAGCAGCAATTTGCAGAAGTTATTACAGTTTCTGTCAGAATGAGAGAAGCAGTTCAGAGTTAAATGCTCTTTGCTGGATCTCCCTAAACATTGCCGTGTAAAACACAGTTTATTGTGGAGTATCTTCCTTTGCTTTCTGCTTCCATCTGTGTGTGTTCACAGCTGGTGTTAATGCCTGCCAGTCATTTTGCCAAGTTGTTTTGACTACATGGGTTAAATGGTGATGCACAGTGAAGCCTCTTGTGCACTGGGTAGGCTATTCAATCCCCTGTGGAGGAAGCCAGCCCCATTTACGTCCCTATTTGAAAGCTCAGTAGTATGGTCAGAGGTAAAAGGAAGACTTTGGGAAGAGTGCACGAAGCTGGCAAAATTGTGAAGAGAAGCTTTTGTTTCCACATCTACATTCTTACTGAAAAAACCCTGAGCTGTTTCTGATGGGAACTGTAGACATAAAATAAAAGATTGATTTCATTGAAGGTCCACTGAGAGTTGTGCTGAACAACAGGCTCACAGATGAAGAGGGGAGGAATCTTTATCATGCAGCCTCAGAGCTCGAGCCGCCAGGAGCTCACTGTCTCCGAGGAGGATGGGAGTGCATATAATGAATATATACTGACCTTCTGAAGCAAGATCTTGCACAACTTTTTGCTAGCATTTTTGTGAGGAAAAAAAGTCACTTAATGTGACTGCTTGCTGCTTAATGTTATATAAAGGACAGGCTGTTCCTAAAATAAAACTTTTTCTCTATGGATTATAGTGCTACAGTGAAATAACAGGCTTCCTATTAAAAGATGCTCAAACAACTTCAGTTTTTGAGGCCTGAAAATAATATTCAAGACACGAAATCCTTTGTAATTTTACAGTCTTTTTGTTTATGTTATAATCTCAGATGCCGGGTATGGACATGTAGAGACTCATACTATCCACACTAATTCTCAGAATAGTGTAATTGACAGCATGAAGTCTGAGAAGCAGGCTATGAAACACGAGAAGGTTGCTCATGCCATGATGAAATGAGGCGAAGATATGCTCATATAATTTCTCTTCTGCACAGTTAACTTAGTTTCAGAGCCAAAAAGTGACAAGCTCCAGCTCCACTGACTTTCCCCATAATCCCTTAAAGAGTCACAGAAATAAATGCAGAGCAATCAGTCCCTGCCATTTAGATAGATGAAGTAGGGCACCAAAGGAAAGTTAACAGGCATTGTATACAGTACTAGAATATTTTACAGAAGTGCCCTAAAACTCTGCATAGCAATAAATATGCACCCACGTTCAAGCATTTTATTATCAATTATCATAGCAATTAAAACAAACAAACAAACAAAAAAACCCAAACAACCAAACATAGAACCTACTTTGCAAAGTAAATGAGACTTCTTTGACTGAATAATTGATTCTGGTTTCCACCCCTTCTGCCACGTTCCTCCAAAATTTTCAAACTCACTGTTTAATTTCCCTCACATTTGACACAGGGGGGTAGTCCTCAGGGAAACTGGGGTGCTGCATGTTTCTGACAAATGAAGGAAAAGACTCAGGTGAGTATCTTCAACAGAAGTTTGATGTTTGTATTGTATGTTCAGCTACGTTACCTAGCTAGAACCCGTAAGAGATGGTGTCAGGGGAAACGAGTCTTTGTAAAATCTCCGCTTACTGTAGAAACAGATTTCTTCCCCAGTGAACAGGTATCTTATCAGTGAAACTGATAAGATTGATAGAACAATTTTTTTAAATGGCTTTGTTTTCTTGGATGTCGTGAACTGGATTATAGCAATTACTATCATTGATTCTTTCTGCTGTTTGCTGAACATTGTCTCCTAAACTCACTCTTGCCCCTTCAAAAGCTGAAAGCTGTCATTATACCCAGTTATTCTTCTCTTGGGCCTCTCTCTGTGTGCAATTAACAATGAATTAGGCTCTCATGTGAGGACAGATGGAAATGTAAACACAATGCTTCAATTAATGGAGGAGAGGGCTTCCAGAAAAAGTGCCAGGGAATTCACTTCATCCATTTGGCTGTATTCAGAGCACAGTCTGCTATTTTCAGTTCAAAGGACCTTTGTTTTATTAGTTAGACCAGTCCAAAAATCATCTATCACCTTTTGATGCTATAATACCACACAAGTAGGGTGGTAACATTCTAGAAATCTTAGAAATTAGAAAGAAAAATAAATAGGCTGTATATAAATATTCAAATTATAAATATCTAAAGAACAGTAAGTAAAAGGTATAGAGTAGAAAGTCTTATCAATGGTTAAATACATTTAACTTTAAAGTAAGCAGAAACAAGAGGAAACATGAGCAAACATATTGTTTTTTCTTTTTTTTTAAAAAGAAAGTTTTCTTCTTATACATAATGCCAGCCCTTACTTTGTAAAAAAACAACAATAACAACAACAAACCCACAGGATGTGAAAATATCAATATTTTTACTCAAAAAATAAGTTGCATCAAATATGTCTTGCTAAACCAAAGGTCAGTCATTATAGTCATTATACTGTTTATGACTGTTCAACTAATCCATCATGTTTTATTTATGCCTGCAACAGCTGATAACAACTATGAACACTCTGTAGTAACCTAAATGCAAGCTGATAGGAGACAATGTCAGCAAGGAAATGAAATCCTCCAGCCACTGAAGACACTTTAAGAGCTGCAACTTTCATTCAGAAGCAACATGTAGCTCCCAGTGCAGTCAGTGTTGGAGGTGGCCTATGCACAGGCACACAGGATGCTTGGCTGGTCCCTCCAGCAGTTCTCCAGGGAAGCAGCCACCCCATCCTCATTACTCTGGAAGTTAGTGAGTTGGGACCACTGTGCTGGGATCAACACAGTAGTTTTGGTTTGCTGTTCTCATTTAGTTAACAGTGATGAAGCACATAAACACCTACAAGGGATCTCCAGCTATAGCTTTTCTAAACACTGTTACTCCTTTCCCCATTTCTTGATCTTCTTTTTTGCCTTGTTGTGCCTGTCTTCCACCTCCTAGTTCCCTTCCAAATAAACAGCCTGTCCTTAATTACTTTTTCCTTAATTACTTTTAACCTTTTGCTTACAGTTCTGCTATCTCCTTACCAAAATTTGTCGTTTCTAGTACCATTACCTAGCTCGCCTTTGCCTTACAAAGTATTATTGACATGATTAGGCACTGCTGCCCCACGAGCCTCTGCTCTCCAGAAGGTCCTCTTAGTTACCTCTCTGAAGTATGGTGAAGAGTCACACACTTCCCTTTAACCATCTTCAAAATCTAGCCACCTCATAGTGGTCTTGATACATTTTGTCAGCTTCTTACTGTTATCATCACAGCCAGCAATTTCTCTTGTTATGTCCAATAACTTTCCACTCTCTGCTCAGTTATGTAGACCTCAAGCCAGCACCTATTTACTTGTTTACAGCCTCAACAGCATACATAACCCTAAAGATAGATATCCCTCAATGTCTGTCAGTATAAATACATATCCTAGCACCACATCAATGAAGAGAAGCCCAAAACATCAGTCCATCACTGAAGCCTGCAGTCTGATCATCTCTTAATCTGACAGCATTCTAAACTGATATAGGAGCAGGGAGAAGACACAGGTGAATCAAATTGGCACAGAAGTACTAACTTTATACCGCCCAATAAAATTCAGAATCAGAAAGCCTTGTGAAATTTTTCCAGAGCATTTATACTTCCACGGACAAGTCTTTTTCAAGAGAAAAAGGAGATACCCCTAGCCTCAGAGGAAGGCTATATGAATCACCTCCCAGGTTACAGTGCACGGATCTCAAGCTTCCTTTTTATACAAGCATTGTGCTGGACTGATATACAGGCCCATGGATGGGGCTATAACATGCAAAAAGCCTAGAAAAGTCTTCTCAGTGTTTGATTTCAGACAGCATCAGGAAGCTTGAAGCTCTAGCACAAAGCAGATAAAAACATTCTCTCTCAAAAGATTTCATACCCCCAAACACTTCCATCTTCCTCCTTAATCATTCATCTTGTCCAGCTTCACTGCTAATACCCCTAAAGAACAATTTAACATCACCACAACAAGCATTTATGTGGTTAGGAAGTGTAAGATCTCCTCTTATACAGGCAAGCATTGAAAAAGTCAGCAGGAAAGCTGAGACTTGGTGTTTGTAATTGCTGCTGCTAGGCATCCTGTCAGTTCTGTAACAGTAGGTTATGTCACACCCTCTATATACAGCAATGAGGAGGAGGAATGGAAGAAGCTTAAACATATCTTGTTTCAGTTCCTTAGCTGGTACGAATCAACATAATGTCACTGACACATAAGGATCAAGTCTTCAGCCTTGTTCAGGGAAGGTTGTTTCCCATAATCTTCAAGTACTCCTAAGCAGCATGGCTCATGGGAAGAAGGTTGTCTGACTTGTATTAAGAAAGTGATTGAAGAAAATATTCAACATCTGTTCTGACAGAGGAAGATAACATTCAATACTATCATGAGACTTGGGTTCAGCTCAACAGTTTTCTTTGGTGAGCATAAGGAGATTGTTGGGAGTCTTCTATCCTGTAAGTGTTAAAGCTGGCAAGGTTTTGCTTTGTCTTGGTTTCAGCATGAAGACCTGGGACCTGAGCAGGCTGCAGAAGAAACTAAGATGTAGTCAACATAAAGCCTTTGATACCAGTTATCTCTACTTCGCAGATGATAAGCCAGTAGGAAGATCATAAGATGTGCTGAGATATCAGTGAGTCGTATAACTATCTTAACTAAACCTAGGTTTTATTCTTAAGTAGAATAACATAATTTTTGCCCACTAGAAAGGGAAGAAATACATCAGAAAAGCTGTTATCTGCTCTCCCACATGAGACAAAGAGAGCGAGGGTGAGTAAGAAAGAATGCAATTACTTTGCATGGGGTTCAGATCCTCTAAGAGATCTTACAAAAAAAAAAAAAAAAGAGAAAGAAAGAAAGAAAAAAACCCTTAGGATTTCTCTAGCAATTTATTTTGTCTCTCACACTAGCCCAGCTCTATCAACCCATTAATCTGCTGGTTTATGGTACCCTGGATATTGCAAAGAAGGTGAATTTATGGTATAAGTAAATGGTCTGATAAGTTTTAAATGATGTAGCTTCTTCCTCTACTTGACTAACCAAAGAAGCAGCTTCTTTTAGTCTAACTCAGCCAGTACTTCTACACAGAAGCTAAGTTGCTACTTCACAGAAATCAACAAATAAATTTCAAAATGGTCCAGATACTAGACCAGTCTGAAGTGAGAATAGGTATTGTTCTGGTTCAGCCATCATCTGCCATCAGTTGCCTGATCACACAGGCCAGCGCTGAACTCAGCAACATCCCCTCAGAAGTCTTCTTTCAAACAGTCCTGCCATGGTTCCTGTGGGCCCAGCTCCTCCACTGCCCACTGTGGTGCCAGCATTGTCTGCTAGGCACAACAGAGATGGCTCCCTCAGTGGCCCTTCACATCAGAGGACACCACCCAGAGAGCTCAGCAAGATGCAACCAGCTCCAACAGAAGCCACACCCAACAGAATGCTCCTCCAACTGATCAGTTCCTCGTTAAAGCAGCCCTGGGCTCATCCACCACCCCAACCACAACCACATGGGTGAGCCAGGCCCTCCCTCTGGAAGATGAAGCCGATAGGAAAACCAAAACATTTTACTAGGTTGTGACTCATCCACAGGTCAACTCCAGCTCGGGGCCTACAACTCAGTTCATATCACTTCAATAGGCCAGGCAGAACCCACAAGCTTGAAAGAGAGCTGCAACCAATGGGTTGGACTCTAAAGGAAGACTTAAAGAAACTGCGTAATAAGCTATTACTATTTTGAAAGCATGGCTGCACATGTGGAGCCGAAAGGATGGGAGATGTAGTTCCTCAGCTCCTATCAGGCATTTCAGTGAGATCCCCTTTTCCCTCTGCTCGAGGGATAATCCTGCCAGGGCTGTGCCTCTGGGATGTGTGCCATGTGGCAAGGTAGAACATACCCATTTTTTAGGTTGACAGCTTCTCACCTTCTACAAGCAGTAAATTAATCATGAGGATTTAATTGGACTTGGCCATATGACTATGACTATAGTTCCAGCCCTGGCAATAAAGAAATGACAGAACAATTCATTAGATACATGGCTGGTATTTAAGTCACAATGTTGAGTTCAGTATCTTTCTTTTCTTATTATCCTAACAGCCATTTGTATCAGCAGTATCCAAGGATACGTATATTTGCATGAAATTATGAGCTTCATTACTTTTCTTCATTCACCATCACGCAGTGGGAAACTTATCTTAAGCATAATCTACACTAAATTCTGCCACTCAGAAGCAGAACCATTGTATGCACATTAATAATACAATTATGCATATATATGTAAATATGCTCAGCCACAATACAGTTTCTTAGAGTGTTGTACAGGGGGGAGGCCTTGGCATAGCTAGTGCTTATGTGGCTTGTATGAGTTGTAGTTAACTTATTCAATTTAAGAAAAGCATCTTTTGAGCAGGAAGGCTGAGAGAGAGTGAAGCAGGTCTGTTTGAATGAGTGTCAGCAGAGCACATCACCTGTTTACTTCAAGCAGTTAACATATCCATGACCAAAATGTAATCTAAGCCTGCGGAAAGGGCTGCACACTTCATTGCATGGGAGCAGAGGAGAGAATTATGATACACTGTCCAGCACCAAGTTATTTCCTTCTTCTACTGCCCCATTTCTCCTGGCTGGGATTAAGACCCAGCTGGAAAGTGAGATTGCATCTGTTGTCTGCATCCTTGAACTAGATGGGGAAGAATGTCTGTCTTGGCTGCAATACAAAACAGCTTGATGAAAAACACAAGTGGATTGAGGAATAAACTTATAGTAGTTTAAGAAGTGCAAAAATTACTATTACAAACTTCTTAGTTCATGGCACACCCTTTCCCTACCTGTTTAACCCTGTGCTAGACCTGTTGCCAAGCTCACTGAATTTCTGCTTTTCAGCGATGCATCCAGGAATGCTCTTGTTTAGCTCGCCCTGTGTTTGCTCTGCATGTCATACCGAACCCAGGCATCAGTGAACAGCTCTCCCAGAGGTGGTACCAGGTGCCTAGGGTCTCCAAATTAAGCTGCTCCCAACCACAAATCCCCTTCACTTTTCTCCCTGGTAAGTCCTCTTTATCCTAGCAACTGTGCACTACTGGCCTGGAAACTCTTCACTGCTGTCCTAGTCCCATTTCACAAGCTGTCCAGTGCAGCCTGTGCCATAATTAATGAGCACATGTAGGCATGGGTGAAGACACCCCTAAGGTCTAGTGCCTTATCCAGCCCATGGGTGTTTTCTCTCTGTCCTCATTTCCTGACTTCTGAAGGACACTGTCCTATGTGTTCTCCAAACCAAAGCAGAGTGCTAACACTTGAGGATTCTTTAACCCTTCTGCTCTGGTAGCTCTCAAACATCAGCTGGTGCACCTCAGCAGTGTTGTCTTCTCAGCAGCCCTCTTCAGTGTCCACCAAACACATTACTAACAGCTCCATAATTTCCTGAGCTTCATATTCCTCTGGAGAGGACCCCCAAAGGTGGCATCTGCTGCATAGCCCCACCACTCAGGAGAGCAAGTCCAAGAGGAGTTTCAAACACAAAGAAGTCCGCAGGGAGAGGAGGAGTAAGGTACAGGGAATCATAAAAATACCTTTTCTACCGAAGTTTTTAGCTTTTTAAGAACATACTAACTTTGCTTATTTTCTTGATCTGTTATCCTGATTCACTTGTATTTTCAAACTTGTTCCTCAATAGTACTTCAGAGTCAAATAGATGTCTTCTGGGCCTGCTGTTCTCCACAGCTTTATTATAATAACAACAGAGAGACATTGAGGCTAATTCTTTAGAAAGAAGTAACTCTTTGTGTGATATTCACCAGAGCATTAGATTCAGATACAGAATCTTCATCAATGTGAGTTAGATTTTGCAAGCACTTTCATAGACTTTTTCAAGAGTAGGATGCTGATATTAGCTTAAAGCATTTTAAAAACTGAGGAAAAAGTTTTGCAAGAGCTAAGTGGTATAATTCACTGGATTTACTCACACTTTACAGCAGAGAATTCTATAGCAAAAGGTGGCTTGAAAAATTCCTTATCCAATTTGATGGAAATAATAAAAAGAAGAAAAAAATGGAAAGCACTACTGCTTCAACTGCATGCTATTAAACTGTAGTGAGCCAGAAGAGCAGGTATTACATAATTTGACTATATGACCGTTTAATATAAGAGAGAAGTCTGATTTTTCCAGGCTTGTCAAACCTGGAACAACCTAGATATTGTGAAATCACCAAAGACAAGTATGTGAAATACTTAAATCAGAAATGTAAGTTGAATACTTTTAAACCCCAACCACTAAATTACATGTAAATCTCTGCTGAGGAAGTAATTATGCAGCTGTGTAGGAATACCAAAGTTAATATCCTCTTTTACTTCAACTGCAAAGTAACCTAAATATTCTCCCTTTTATACATTACTTTCTGTTCAATTCTTTTTTTCCTAGACTGAAAATGCAATAGGAATATTTCCGAATAGTGGTTCAATCCACTTAGGACTATGGAGCATTTACATTGGATTCTTTCATTTGTGCTTTAATACAAGACATGTTTGTATCAGAAACACAGAATTAGTCACAAGGTATCTGAAAAGTAACAAACTTTCATAATCTGCCTTTAATTGCACATATGGTTTGTTGATAATGATTCCTTATTTCCTCCTGGCTGAAAGAAGTAGGATGGGAGAATATTTTCTGGAAGAAAAATATGCCTAAAAACTAGGTCATAACGTAAAAGGAACACACACATAGAAATAAAGTTGATCCTTACTGACAATTTTTTATTTTAAACCAGAATTAATAGTGAACAGAAAGTAATCTGCAGATTCTAGTCGAACAGTGACATATCTACTAGTCCTTTGAAATGTTTTATAGATGTGGTGGTATCCATTTCATGTGAATATTTTTAGTAAAAGGTTGTATTATTTTACAGCCATTTCTAAGGGCCTTATTTGTTATTCTTGCTGAGGGTGCACATTTTTCCTTCTTTCACCATTTCTGTGAATTTACAAGCTGCTCTCCTTCCAGCTATAACAGAAACATGAAGCACCATTTGAAGAGCTCACATAATGCTGCTTGTAAAAACATTTTTTTTAAACCTGAACAAATAAAAAATAGACAACCATTTTTACCTACATACAGAGTCAGTTTATCTACTATGCTTATTAGTTTCATTTTAAAAGAGCTTGAAAAAGGACTTTTTCTTGAGGAAATTTCTGAGTATGGGCTGCACATGCATATATCTTGTTTCAGCACTTGGACTGCTTCAATTACAGTGTGATTTGTTGTGATTAAATGATTAGTCATCTGGTTTTATTCAGCCTTATCCTGTTACAGAAACACAACACTCCCTCTTTTAAGGTACACATTCATTATAGGAACACTCTGAATTTAGATATCAAGAAAATAGCACCTATATAATCTCAATGTGATTTAACTATTTTTTACAGGCCACATGAAAAGTGGTCAAGAAAGACACATAGCCCTTTCTGGGGCATTGTAGGTTTTAAGATACAGGTTTTAGATATTTTTTCAAGAGTGGTCTTAAGTGGTTCTTGTCAAGGTCAGATCCTCCTGCAGGTGTGATAGTGGTGGCATCACTATCTATTTTGTAAAAGAAAAATTGAGAAAGTTGAAATATTGGAGTTGTAGAAGGCAATAGTAGCCCTGGTATAGCTTCACATGCAATTAGTATTTTGTTTAGAGGCATTGGCTGTCTGTGAGACAGCCATAAAAGAAACCTTGCTAAAATGGTACCTTTACCTAGATGGTATCTTGTTTTTCAGGAGTCAGAAGAACACTGTGGAAATATTCAACATACTAAGAGAATCTCATTGCTTCAAACTTTTGTCGTTCTCTGAGTTATCACTGTGAAGGAGAGACCATCAACACCCATGTTCTTGCACTAGAAACGTTCTTGTCTAACTGATGTTTTAGGAAGTTTAGAGAAAATTCTCACATTCTTCTTCCTTTTTGTTTTTGTTGATTTTATTTTGAAACCTGAAATGCACTGTTTCAGTGTTAAAGATGAGTCATAAGTGCCCACATTTTCAACACGTTTTTGTCAGTAGGGTGCACATGTGTTTGTGAACAACATGTTTTCAGAAATATTTGAATTATTAGCATCTGCTATATATACTAATTTCATTAATTAACCAGTTGTCATGCTTTCACTTAATCTATTTTTAAGGAGCCGAACTGGTTATCTAAATAGGTTATCAATTTAGGCTGTCAGACTTTTTCTTACATCTGACTAAAATAATACTTGCTTCATTCTTGTAGCTGTGCATCGAGTTGAAGACATAAAGCAGATGCTAAAGAAAAATAACTTACAGATTAATATTTAATTTTCCTGAAAACACCATTAACAGTAGGCTAAGGTGTTCATGAGAGGCCAGGTCTCTGCTGGTGTGTAAATCTGGCATCAGTCAAAAAAGTATTGATCATTAAATTAGCAGAGACATGACCTCCTAAATTCTGTGTTGGGTATTAAGCTCTAAAATCTTTAATACAGGGCACATCCCATTGTTTTAAGACGCCACCCGGGGAAGCAAGGAATAAAGTCTGTAGCATAAAGCAACATACTTCAAGATCTCTGCTCTGCCCGGAGCTCATAATATCAGC
>VZZY01023273.1:742857-789075 GCA_013400335.1 Eurystomus gularis | reverse complement strand
CTTTTTTTGTTGTTTTGTTTTTGAGGTTTGTTTGCATTGGGTCTCTGGGGTTGGTTTGGGTTTGATTCTTCCTCAGCGAGGTCACTTTCATGAGGGGCAGGGAAATAAAGTTTTATTTTCTAGCTGTCTTTATCGCTTGAAGACTCTTGATGCATGTTTGCGGTTGTGGGCTGGGCAAAGATGGGGTGGGTGGAAGAAGATCCCTGCAACCTTCTCTGTCAGCGGAGCCTCAACGCACCCCAAGCAAGGTGGAAGCTAAAGAGAGGGAAGGTGATTTTCTGTCCTGAGCTCACAGAATCCCTGCGTGGTGGGGTTGAAGGGACCTCTGGAGATCATCTCACCCAACCCCCTGCTCCAGCAGCTCACCCAGAGCAGGGGGCCCAGGATCATGTCCAGGCACCTTTGGAATCTCTCCAGAGAAGGAGACTCCACAGCCTCTCTGGGCAGCCTGGGCCAGGCTCCGACACCCTCACACCAAACACGTTTCTCCTCCTGCTCAGCGCAAACCTAAGGAACAGAACTACTCCATTTTCACAATGAATGCAGTAACCTGGTGGCCCATGGGCTGATGATGGGTGTCGGTGTTCGCTGCTTGCGGGCACAAGTAGCTGGTACAGAAGACACCGTGCAACTGTCCGCGGTTTTTCTTTCCATGTTCACAAGGCTGTGTTTTTTTTGGTGTTACTTAATCTGCCAGAGCTGCATCCGCACCGATAATTGTATCTCCCAGCAGTTCCACTGAGCAGGTCTGGCATCTCCGCGGCTGTCTGGGTAGGTGGTGGTACACGGGTGCAGCACGGCACAGCCGTGCCAACAGCTTTGAACAGCCCGGTGCAGTCGGAGCAAGTCCAGCTCTGCCCGGACCCATCTGCACAGAATGGCTGTGAGGGTTTGCACCGCTGAGTTCCAAGAAGGGAGAGAAATTAAACCGGAGGCACTGCACGTTGAACTGCTTGGTGGTGGTGTTCAGTGCCCCATCCCTGGCACCATTGCAGGTGAGGTTGGCCGGGGCTCTGAGCAACCTGCTCTAGTTGCAGATGGCCCTGCTCAGTGCAGGGGGTTGGACTGGATGACCCTGAAAGGTCCCTTCCCACCCAAACTAGTCTGTGATTCTGTGACTACTACTAAGTCTCCAAGGCTGTGCTTTGGGTGTAGAGAGTCTTGAAGGAAGCGCTGTGGAAGATCAGGACCTGCGCACCTCAGGGTTGTGGACATTTGTTATCTTAGTCTGGTTGTTTCCAGTTTCCCATTTATCAACTGGAAAGTATTTTTTTTTCCCCCACTTCATAGGATGTCGTGGAAATAAACCCATTGAATGGCTTTAAACTGGAAGAGGGGAGATTTAGATTAGAAATTAGGAAGAAGTTCTTCACTGTGAGGGTGGTGAGACCCAGGCACAGCTTGCCCAGGGAATTTGTGGATGCTCCATCCCTGGAGGTGTTCAAGGCCAGGTTGAACAGGGCTCTGTGCACCCTGGTCTAGTGGGAGGTGTCCCTGTCATGGCAGGGGGTTGGAATGAGATGATCTTTAAGGGCTCTTCCAACCCAAACCATTCTATGATCCTTGTGGAACACTCAGATACCATCAAAATGTTTGTGAGAGAATTGATTCCTTTCCATTCAGAAGAGGATTAAATAGCACACAGCAAGTGAGGCAGGTCGTACCTTCGGCAACAAGGATAAAGCCACGTAACCACGGCTTTTCCAGTGAATAGATCTGTCCTGTGCCGGGAACACCAGGAATCCCTGCTGCAGGTCACACCCGTCCTTCACCTTCTCTTATCTGTGACATCGACCAGTCTCGGATGTAGCTGAGGGGTGGGAGAAGCTGCAGAAGGCAGATGGCAGGTCCCATTTTCCCACAAACGTCCCATCCAAATCTTCAATGATTTGATGCAAGCACCGGAGCAATAGTTTAATGTAGGTTCAGATGTTGTTAGTGAGATGGCTGCGTGGTCCTTGTACTGGTATGAAAGTTCAGTGTCTCTAGAGCATGACAACTCCGTACTGCGCTCACTGGCAGAGTAGCATGTTCAGTTGTGAATGACATAAAAATGCATTTCTTTTGATTTCTTTTTCCTTATCTGTTAATTCCTTGAATATCCTCTTGTGCTTGGAGACGATGAACGCAGACGTTCCTGGGTTTTACCTTCTCTGTACCACCCGTTATGTTATATACTCTCATCATGTCTGCTTTCTGAGATGAAATTTTTCACTCTTCTCAATCTCTTTTCCCGTGAGAATCACTCCCAGCTTTTCATCATTGCCTGGCTTCTCCCGCAGGCCCATTTCGTCCCACGATATTCCATTTTTCAGCGGAGGTGACTTATGCCACATGCAGCATTCTGAGCGCGGTGACGCCTCTGATTACAATATAGATGTGTTTGATACGACACCCTGGCCTATCTCCTCTGGAATCCAGCGCGTTAGGCTTCATCCGTGGCTGCTGCTCCAGACTGAGCACGGGGCTCCGTCAGCTTCGGAGGGTACGTAGCTTGTTTGAAGTTCCTCTGGGGCACAGTTCCATATTCATGTCAGTGCTGAGCTCCTGCTGTCGTTGCGTTGTACATTCATCTCACAGCGGCCACACTGAAGTTACTCCCCAGTCTCCCTTTTCCCAAATTAGGTTTTGATAGCTGCAGACTCTGGCACCTCACTGTCCTTTCCTTGTCCCTATTTCTCCCTCTCTTGCAGGTCTGAGTTAACAAATTAAAGAACCCTGGACTGAGTAGAGGACCTGGAAGCACACTGCTGTCACCTTTTGTCCTAATAAAGAACCAACCACTTAATCTTACAGTTTGATTCTCTTGCTCAAACCAGCTGTTCATAGAATCACAGGATGGTTTGGGTTGGAAGAGACCTTGAAGATCTAGTTCCAACCTTCCTTGCCATGGGCTAGACCCGGTTGCTCAAAGCCCTGTCCAACCTAGCCTTGTTCCAGATGCATAACTCATGACTTCAGAAAGGGTCTCGCTCCGAAACATTTCATTCATGACAATCCTTTGCCTTTTTCCTCCAACATCTTTGTAGTTTCTCCAGTAGCTCCTTGCGTGGAACCTTGTCAGAACCCATGTGGAAATCTGAATGATGCCAACTGGCTGTGCTCGCATAGCTGGAGCTCGCTTTGCCACCTTTGTGAAAGGGCAGAAAGGGTAAAACAAAGTCATAAAGACAATCCCAACATTTCAGAACTTCTGCATCTTCAACGTGTTTTTCACTTTTTTAATGTGGGTGTTCTTGTGGTTATCAAAGATCAAACAAGAACAAAAGCCCCAGAAATTCCTTAGGCAGAACCGCTCTGAGTCCTGCCTGGCGTAGCATCACCTTTGCAAGATTTGGGTTCTCGATGTGGACTTCAGTATGGACTTGAGGTGACATAGTTCCCTTTCCTGGTGGAGATCAGCAGCTGGCGTGACCTGTGCTTGCCATGGGGGTTTGCAGACGTTTACTGGCCAAGGGGAGCAGTGGCTTCTCCAGCAGGTTCAAGTCTCTCTCTGGGGCCTCCTTCAACTCTTCAGTGTGCTCCCTCCTCTCCTTGTGGTCCTCCCCCATGTCTGTGCCTCGGTATATCAGCATCTGGAAATAAGGTATTGTGATTACTGTAGGGGCAACTTGAGTGCATACAATCACGTCAGCGATAAGACAATGCAGAAGCTTCCTTGGTGCCGTACTCGAGCCCTGAGACTAAAGCTGTGCAGCTCCTCCAGCGAGCAGTTTATGAAAACTGCGTTAATGTCAAAGCAATTTCTTCCCTGGATTTTGAAGTCAGGCCACTGTGTAAAATTAAAAATGAAAAAAAAAAAGTGAATTATAGGTTTAATCTTGCTTGGAGTATAGTGTTCGCTTTCAGGTTTTAACTTAAAAGCACAAGTTTGACAAGGAACAGACCTCATGGATTCCTTCCAGTTACACAGAATGGGAATTTGTGTCCACCGCAGGCTCATCTCGTCACTGCTTTGTCCTCCTGTCTAAGGGAGGGGGGCGGGGGCTCTGGCTCCCGTCTTCTTTTGTGGCCCACAAGTGAGTCTATCAAAATTGGGATGACAAGTAACACGATCATTGATCCCGGCTTAGCTCAAGAACTTGGGGCATGCATCGACAGAGATCCCTCTTGCCTGAAACGTGGAACTGCGGGTGCAGCTTTGCCATGCGCGCCATCAGTTTGTGCTTCTCTGTAAGACGTTAAGAAAGTGAGCGTGGCTGGCCAAAAACAACCAAAAAAGTGGTTTTGGGGTTGGGCCGGTTTCAGTTGCAGGACACCCGCCATGCCTTTGCCGCAGATGGGTTAGTGCGTGCTGGAGCCAAGGCAGGAGGTTTACGGCGAGGCGACCTCGCTGAGACCTTGTCTAACTAAGGTCTATCTCCGCGTCGGGTTTTGCATCAGCGAACTGTACCTAACTGTGCAAGAATCACCGTATAACGCAACAGAAACAAAGCCTAAGAGATGTCTACGCTTGATAACTGTTATTTTTTTCCAGGGCAGAACATTAATTTGAAATGAAGTAACTCTTAATAACTGTATCTAGGCACTTTCATTCTGTTTGGTGCAGTCTAAACAGAATGACTTAATGGTCGGCCAAGTATTTTCTTGGTTGAGTCTGTGCTAAAAGTTTGTTTTGTTTTTTAAGAGTTATATTTCGGGAGCCTTGTCTCTGAAGTTATTTCTGTCCTTACGAGCCAAGGTTAAACTTGACTTGCAGAAGGACGAAAAAAGCAATCATAACACATGGAATGTACTACTTATTATTACAGCAAATACTATTCGGTATAACGATAAAGAGCATCATTAGTGTTCTCTGTGAGCAAGAACCTAACTTGGCGTATTTGTGACACCTGTGAGCTCAGGAAGAGGTGGAACCACCTCTTAATGCTTTGGGAAAGGGAAAGTTCTTGCTGAAGATGCAGACTATCCGTCGATGGACACAGAAGCAAGCTATTAATGTTGTTTTCCGCACTGAGCATTTACGTCCGTAGCACTCAACTGCAAAGATTCAGCGCCTGCTTGAGAGGCCCGGCCCAAGAGAGAAGATTTGTTGAATTAGGGGCTCCTGCGTCTGTCTGGCAGGTGATACCTGAGCAGATCTCTTCACCCGGGTGGAGCCATCAAAAGCATGTTTGATGACTAACGAAAAGAGTTAAGTTTTCATCACTGAAGAAGGCGTGTAAGATGTTTAAAGTGGCAGGTAATGGGTGTTGGCTGCCTTTCTGTAAAATCCTAGACGTAGCCTGAGGCCCTGGTCTCCTGAAGGAGAGTTGGATGATGTGGGACTCTGGCTGTCTGCAGTTATGATTGACAGTACCAGGAAGATCACAAACCGGCCCATGGCCCATCCAAGGGTGAATATTAGACAATGAGAGAGATACAGTCTGAGGAAATGAATTTCATCAAGGTTTTGTTGGGCTTTGGGGGAGGAGCACAGCAGCTGGATGGGGGCTTCTGCTTGCCATGTTGGTAAAGCATAGACTGTAGCCCAGGACTGGAGTTTTGGAACGTGGCACTCAAAGATATGGGTATTCTGGGCGGTCCATAAGCAGCCTGAGACAGCTAGTTTGTTTTGTGAAGGCCAGAAGCAACCTGTCACCACGTAATCATTCACAGTGTCCAAATATGAATGTGAGGTTCATGGATCTCAAAGTGCATTAGCCCTATGAATGTCCATCTTGGACACAGTATGAGACCTGTGGCAACACTTATCTTCAAACAACCAGTGTGAGAAGGGAAGGGCATTATGGCAGTCAGTCCCCAAAACTGCCCGTATTCTGAGCATTTGCTTTTTGGGCCCCTCACTCCAAGAAGGAGGGAGTAGGGAGCATGTCCAGAGAAGGGAAACGAAGCTGGTAAAGCATCTAGAGCAGGAGTGTGGTGAGGAGCAGCTGAGGGACCTGGGGGTGTTGAGCCTGGAGAAATGGAGGCTCAGGGGAGACCTTCTTGCTTTCAACAATTCCCTGAAAGGAGGTTGGAGCCAGGTGGGATTGGGCTTTTCTCCCAAGGAACAAGCAACAGGACAAGAGGAAATGGCCTCAAAGTTGCACCAGAGGAGGTTTAGGTTGGACATGAGGAACAATTCCTTCCCTGCAAGGGTTGTGAAGGGCTGTGCCAGGCTGGGCAGGGCAGTGGTGGAGTCCCCATCCCTGGAGGGGTTTCCAAGCCGTGGAGATGTGGTGCTGAGGGCCATGGGTTAGTGGTGCCCTGGCAGTGCTGGGGGAACAGTTGGACTCGGTGAGCTTAAAGGTCTCTTCCAACCAAAACAATTCTGTGTAAGATTTGGGCATTTAGGTGGCTTTGGAGCACAAATGCTCACACAGTCTTTCACCTGAATATTTTTGTCATAGTCTTCATGACTGTGATCTTCTTCCCGGAGTTTTTAGATCAGTCATCTCAAATTCCAAAAATGATGGGGACATTCTCAGTGCTTCCTGGGGCCCTGTGGCCTGCCTAATTAGCTGGGTGATAAGAGCACTAGCTAATTGTTCTTTGTCCTGCGGCAGGCAGAGCCACATTGTTCCTGCAGAGAAGCGGCAGATAACTGCCCTGGGATCGCAGGGAACTGTGATAATCCTGGAAGGAAACACTGAAGGTACCAGTAGCTGAGCTGGGCTCCTCAGTGTAAAGCAAGTTACCAGTGCAAGCTTAGTGTGGAGACTGCATGTGTTGGTAAGAAGGGGGACACTTAAGAAGAAGTGAAACTAGATGAACAAACTGTGCATTTAGGAGCCAACCTAAACCTTTACACAACTGTTAATTGTGTCATGGAATCATCATCGAGTGGTTTCAGTTGGAAGGGACCCTAAAGATCATCTAGTTCCACCCCCTCTGCCATGGGCAGGGACACACCCCACTAGACCAGGTTGCTCAAAGCCCTGTTTTAACCCCTTCCATTGCAGTTAAGATGTGTAATAAGAGCTACCATCCAAATACCAGGAGATATTAGAGTCTTTTACACCTACCCCACCTCTGTGCCCTTATCACAAAAGCTCGCCAGCCTAAGCAGGGCCATTAGTCTCCTGAGGAGCTGGAATTGAATCACCTGGATGCAAACAGCCTTAGGTAGGGTCATCGGATGGGCGAGGACCTGACCCCAGCTGGTGGGAGATAAACCTCAGCTGGGGAGCTGTTTGCTTAGCTGGTCAGTCCTGGCAAGTGTCACAGAAGGCCACAGCCAGTCCCCATGACTCCAGTCTTTGCAGAATTGCTTACAGCTTTAGAAGGTGCTGGCGGAACCCGTGTGCAGCCCGGGCAGATGGCTGACATCTCTGTCAGCCTCTTGCAAGTGTGCCTGTGGCCATAACCTCCAAGCAAGCTGCGCAGAGCCGGGGCCTGGCCAGCACTTCTAGTCTGAAACCATGTTAGTTTAGGGCTCGGTAAGTTCCCCTTTTCACCTTAGATGTGAGACGGAAGCGCTGGAAGTTTCAGAAATCCCGTGTTTGTTTTTTGACTTGTCAGCTGAAAGCTAGTTGATACAGAACCGATGAATGAGGAAAGAAACTGCTGTGAGGGTTTAACGCTGGGTAGATCACGGGCACCTGCAGCAAGTGAGTGGCCACAAAATGCTCGAGAACTCTGTGGCCAATTGTTCCCCATACCTGCTGGTGGGCAGCACGACACGCCTTGCTCACGCTAAAGCATGTGTGTGGTCACGTCACGTTAGCAACGGCTGTGTGGTGTCAGCAGGGCTGGAGAGGAAGGCAGGGAGCGATGGATGCTCCTGCTCAATCCCGGTTCTCCTTCCAGGATGAGGAGCCAGGATGAGGTCAGCAGCGGGAGCTGCCTCATGTGGGATGGATGGCGCTGAAACCTGGGCTGAGTGATGGTAAGTGCTTGTCCTCACCGACAGCTTGGGAGATGTGGGGGGAAAGGGGAGTTTGTGCAATGCAGGGGCTTACAGCCTGCGTAAGTTCCACTTAGAAGAGTCGGAAATGCTGAAATAAATTTAGCCCGCTTTTTTTTTTTGTTAGTTTCCCCCTTTAAACTGAAGTTTTTGTCTGATTCTTTAACACAGACACTGAACCACATGGGAGAAGCCTGTGGGGTAGAACTACAAGGGGTAATGTGTTCAGACTGGAAGTGGGTAGATTTAGATTGGAAATTAGAAGGAAAAAAAGGGCAGTGGTGGAGTCCCCATCCCTGGAGGGGTTTCCAAGCCCTGGAGATGTGGTGCTGAGGGACATGGGTTAGTGGTGACCTGGCAGGGCTGGGGGAACGGTTGGACTCGATAATCTTAAAGGTCTCTTCCAACCACCATGATTCTGCCACTTCAGCAAGGCAAGGTGCTGTAGCCTGTAGCTCTGCCAGCATCCAAAGATGTTGCACTTCTCATGAATTTAATTTCTGCAGTACGAATGGACCTATCAGCAAACTAATAAAGTGTAACTTGCTTTGGCAGAGCCAGAGGGAGATCTAAAAGAGAGATACTGGGAACAGGAGGCTGAGACATGCTGTGGGTGCCACAGGAGCAGGGAGGCTGCCCGTGGTGAGTGCCTGGTGATGGCACATGGCGCTTTGCTGTCAGTCCGTTGATTTGTGCTCTTCAGAAGAGCTCTCCCCGGAGCCAGTCCTGGGAGCTGCAGCCTGATGCATTGTAATCGTGGCAGTACTTTTGTTTGTTTGTTTGGGTGGGCCTTGAGTGCTCCTAATGCTGTTTGGAAACATCACCTAATGGCATTGGAACTCAGGGATTTCTATAAAAGCGGAGCAGAGGGTAGGGAAAACCTGTCCTCAGAGGCTGGTCACCTCTTCTTGAACATCCTGTACTGCTCCTGCTTGAAGCTGAGAAAGCAGCAGGAACTGCGATCCTGAGGTCACTACCTATTGTCCATGTATGTCCATGATCTCTCCACTGCTGTACCTTCGCTGATGGGGTTGAGATATGTTCTACTGGAGTGCGTTGGCGTGTGGTAGTGAATGGAGAACCTGCTGCAGAGCCAACACGGGAACTTCTTTTGATGGCAGTGCTCCCTGGTCCTCCTCTGAGTAGGTATCTGTGAGTCCTAGTGGGGCAGGTTCTGTCTGACAAACACATGCCAGCAGCTCCGGTGTCAACAGCGAGGGGGAATGATGTCATGCCACTGTAGAGCCAGGACCATCCTGGGATCATGAGCTCATTTCATATGAAACAACGATTGGTTGGAAATTGTTCTTTGCCATTCCAATCTGCCAACAGATCTACTTAAATTTTCTCTCCCATATGGCAAGGCGATGGGGGCAGCTCTTGCTGGTAGAGCCGTTGTTGGGCCAAAACCTTCAGATCAGATGTTTTCACCACGCTGCTGCCAGCATTGAACCTGAACATTGTTTTTAACCATTTGTAGAATGATCATGTAAAAACCCAGAGCAGATGTAAAACTGCAGCAGGAGAAGGGAGCGGGAGGGGGCCGGCTGATAGGAAGGGAGCCTGGGCAAGGATTCCCACGTGCTGCTTGGGTCTTCAGCTGTATTTTCCAACTCTTCTGGCTGTTACAGTGAACGACAGTCTTGGGAGGCCCTGGAATTCTCTAGGAAAGTGGATAATCTTCCTTCTAGGAAATACTACACTATTTTGGAGTAGTAAAATTCTGCGGAGATGGATGTAAGTGGGTCCATAAAGAGAATTGTAGTGAATTTTATGGATCTGAGGAAGAAATTGCCTGTCCCTCTCTCCCCGCCCCTTGTTTATATAGCTCAGTATGTCTCTAGGTTAGTGGTAGGGTGGAAAAAGGATTTTCCCCAGTTCCCCCCGTCTTTTTCCCCACTTCCACCCCTCTTTTTCCCCACTCCCCCCCCCATTTTCCCCTTTTCCCTGCCTTTTTCCCACCTTTTTCCTCCTTTCCCCCGTTTTTTCGGGGTTTTTTTCTCATTTTCCCCCTTTTTTCCTTCCACCTCCTTTTTCCTCTTTTTTCTCCCTTTTGCCCCCTTCTTCCCCCTTCCCCCCACCCTTTTTCCCTTTTTCTCCCTTTCCTCCCCTTCTCCCCCCTTTTTCCCCCTTCTGTCCCCTTTCCCCTCCCTTGCTACTATTTCCTCTTGCCCTTTATCTCCTCCCTTTCCCCCCCCTTGCTATTATTTCCCTCTTGCCATTATTTCTTTGAAGAACCCCTGTGATAAGAAACACAGTCATGACTGCTGTGTATACCCTAACGTGAAAAGAATGAGTTAGTGCAAAGCAATCCTGTATTTCAGTTTAGGGTGAGTTGCTGCGTTGTGGTTGGGGGTGTTTTCAAGTACCAGGTTATTTATCAGAGGCGTGGAGGCTTCTCCCAGCCTGGGCGCTGGAAGAAGGGTGTTTCGCTGCTGCTGGAACATCAGGGCTAAGTCATTGTCGAGATCTTTTCCATTTTTCTTTTTATCTTCACTTGGGCCTTCGCTGACCTTGAAGTTTGGCTCAGGTCAAACGGAACATTCATCGTTTAAAGGCTCTGAAGCGATAACCTCCGTTTGGCCCTTGGATCCTTACAGTTCTGTTCAGCTTTAATTCAGCTCTTCATGCTCTGTCCCACAGTGATTAGAGGTACCGAGTGATTTATTTTTAATGAGAAGTAACAGCCATGTGCCAGGCGTCGTGCGGGCTTTGCAGGAGTGTGTCTTAGGGAAAAAGCTCTTGGATTTTGCTGCCTCTGTCACCCTTTGCTTTCTACCAGGGCCTGATTTGTGGACGTGGAAAGAAGACCCTTGAAAGCTGCCTGTGCAGTGAGAACAATTCATTAATTAGTGCTTCTTCAGTGGTGATTGTGAGCGCTATGACCTCATGTCCTGGAATTTCAGCCTGACCTGGTCCTGATCTGTTAGGATTTATCAGGAGTTTAGCTCTGATATCAGTGAAATGACTCCTCATGCTTTTCATCCTTGGGAGCAAAGAGTTAGGTTCTTGCACTTTCTCTAGCCGTGGGGAGACCTTGGCATTGGTTGTACTCCTCCCTTGCTCTGTGTAGCTTCACCTCTCCGGGATGGCACCGAGACACTTCTGGAGCTCAGTTATAACGCAGCTGTTTCAGTATCTGCTGCTGAGATAGTGAACGAGCCGCCCAAGCGCAGGTTTGTCAGGAATCACTCCCTTTTTCTGTCATTAGCAGAACGCCTCCACAGACGCAGATGTGGAAGCCCCGTGCTGAAGCACTACGCTGAGGCTACAGTGACCGTGTACCAATCTGCAACAGATGAGTCCTTCCTTCAGGAGCTTCTACTGCACCATTTTAAGAAAAAAAAAAAACAAAACAAAAACCACAAGAAAAAAAAAACATAAAAAAGGTAGGAGGAGAAGATTAAAAGGGAAAGTTGTTACAGAAAATAATGAACCTTTCTGAGAAGTGTTTTGTGTAGGAGACAGGGAGTTTGGAGATCATAGAAACATAGAATCATCGAATGGCTTGGGTTGGAAGGGACCTCAAAGATCATCTAGTTCCAACCTGGCTGAAGTCAGCATGGAATCACAGAATGATAGGGGTTAGAAGGGACCGCTGGAGATCATCTCATCCAACCCCCCTGCCAGAGCAGGGTCACCTAAAGCAGGTTGCACAGGATGGCATCCAGGCAGGTTTTGAATGTCTCCAGAGACGGAGACTCCACCACCTCTCTGGGCAGCCTGTGTCAATGATCACAGCAAAGAAGTTCCTCCTCACGTGTAGATGGGATTTCCTATGTTCAAGTTTGAATTGCTTTGCTCAGTCCCTGCGTGTGAGCCGTGTAGTGGTAACTGCTGCCACATACCTGCTGGGAGGTTGTAGGTGAAATGGGTTGGCAGGAACCTCTAGGAAAAAGGCTTAAGCTACATCATTGCATCTCCTTTTGATAAGCTGAAGGCAGCCACGTGCCGTGTTCCTGAAGCACCCTGCAAAGTGTCATAATTCAGCCACACATCACGTCCTGAGAGGGAACTGTCCTGCTGAAGCGATTAAACCCCGGGCCTGCAGCATTCCTTCACTGGTGCCAGGGTCGTTTGTTTTCAAAACAGTGGGTTCAGTGAGGAAGCCTTCTAGTTATCCCGTTAGAAAGAGTGATTATGCAATTTTAGAAGTATTTTGGGACCAATGACCTGAGCCCTTCGCGTTGGCCGTCCCCGCGGTCACTGCAGTGCAAAGTCTAGCTCTGTAAATGGCATTTGTGTGACTGGGCAGCCAGCCCTGGCTTCCTCCCCAGCACCGCTCCGGCCAGGGAAGCCTTGGGCTGCATTTGCTTTAAGGAATGAATACACGCAATGATACTCTCGAGCTCTGCGTCCCGGCTGTTCATTCACACCGAGTGGGAGTGTGGACACAGCTCCTGCTCCCAAGGTCTGGGCCAAACGGCCCTTTGTGTGACACGTCATTGTCTCCTTGATCTGTGACCTAGAGGTCATACTGAAAAGGCCGTGATTTAGAAGAAATAAAATCAGGCAAAATTGGTTTTGATATTTTCCAGAGGAGGTGTTCACTGTTTCAGGAGTTTATACCCAACATAGCAGGAGAGAGGAAAGTAAAAATAAGGTGATTGTTAGAAACAATGTTTTCAGGCTGGGCAGGGCAGCGGTGGAGTCCCCATCCCTGGAGGGGTTTCCAAGCTGTGGAGATGTGGTGCTGAGGGCCAGGGGTTAGTGGTGCCCTGGCAGTGCTGGGGGAACGGTTGGACTCGGTGAGCTTAAAGGTCTCTTCCAACCAAAATGATTCTGTGATGTTGCTGCTTTCCTCTGCTTGAATTTGAACACTGTAAGATTCTAGGGAGTTTCATTTTTGAGATTTCCCCCCACCCCTCAGTTAACTCTTTGTCAAGGACTCAGTTTCACTGTTGAGAGACACGTTCCTTGTCTTCGCTCCACTGTGTGTTCTCTCCGTTTCAGTTTGGCCCGTCGGGTCCCTCCACCAGTGGGTAGGTCCTGCCCTGGCATTTATAACCTCGCCTGGAACCAGGATTGCTGCTTTTCCAAGTCCTGTGCAAACGGGAGGGTGAACGGGAGCAGCTGTGATTTCCAGCGTCACGAGTCCTCCTCAAGGCTTAAGGGTTGTAATCTTTCTCTCTCTGTCATCATCCTCTTCTGGAGCTCTTTACTCACCACACTGTGGAAATTTTTTTTTTTTTTTAAAGCTCTGATCTTTAAATCTGGCGAGTCATTCAAAGGTGCTGCCGCGGGTCATTCGCTGGAACTAGCATGTGCTGCTTAGTCATGAAGTGACACACATCCCAAGGGAATGTTCCAGCTCCTGGATTCCTGCGTGCTCTCTAAGAGTTCTCCTCCGGTCTCCTGTAACTAAATATTTGTCAAATCAGAGAGGGAGAATTACTTCCTCTCTCACTCAGCTGCCTTGTCGCCGAGCACGGCTCGTCTCTTCGCTTTAAGGGATGTGTAGTTATTTATACAAAGCTATATAAAGTTATTGAAGCAGCTGACCGAACAGGGACTTGCCCAACAGCCTGTGTTACCCAGAGGGACAGACCCCTGGTGAAAGTCCACCTTCCGTGGTAGCTGTGAGTGCTCCAACCACTCAGCTAATATGAGAAGATAAGTGCTAAACATAGCGGGGGGCGGAAGTCTTGCTTGGGCTTTTGTGAGCACTACGTGTAGCTCAGGGCTATGCTCAGAGCTGACCTACAGGCTCCAGTCCTCCTGGTGAACATGCTGGAGGAAGAGCCTGGTTGGAGGGTTCTGCTTTGAGGCTACAGGGGTTTGCTTCACTCAGTGACTTAGAAACATAGAATCACAGAACGGTTCGGGTTAGAAGGGACCTTTCAAGGTCATCTAGTCCAACCCCCCCAGCAGTGAGCAGGAACATCTGCAACTTGATGATGGAGTGATGCTAGGATGGGTTTGAGGACATCAAATCCTGAAAATGTACTTTCCTGCAGAGTGAGAAAGCAGCTTGTGCAGAAATCAATAGTGCATATACCTGCTCTAGGTGACCTGCTGGAGCAGGGGGGTTGGACAAGATGATCTCCAGAGGTCCCTTCCAATGCCCACCATGCTGGGATGCTGTGTAGCAGCCATAGTTGTCTGGTATCACTTGGTGTTGGAGCTTTTCTCCTGTGTTTATATATTAAGTTGGAGTTACTGGTACAGGAGGGGCTCAGCAACATGTGTCCCGGTATTGTCATTTCAGAATGAAAACCAGAAAAAGGTAGAATGGTCCTTGAAGCACTCATGGAAGTCTCTCAGTTCCTTAGGGAATAACCAGTAACTATTTGTAGATTTGTAGGTTCTTGTTCCTAGGCAAGAAACACTTCTTGTCCCTAGATGCTTCTTGACCCATTTGGAAACGTGACCAGAAGCAAGCGCGGGTGACTGCACTGCAGCTGAAGGTAGAACCACAGCGAGCGTGAGGGGACACCCCCGGCCCCTCCTCTCCGAAGGAAGGATTTCACAGCCGGGGCTGTGCTGCCAGGAGCTCTCCTGTAACTAAGGAACTGCCCAACTCTGCCATGGTTTCACTGCCTGGATGCGTTTAAAATGCAGGGAAGGGGAAGAACCGGTTTGGGGATTATACTTCCTTCAGTGCTACTAAGCCTAACTGTTAATTTAACACCAAACTTAATCTCATTCCAGGTGTTCATTTGCCCAGGTACCTGGGGTAAACGCAAAGCGGATTTAGCGGCTTTGTTTCAGACTCGTGTCGAATTAAATCAGGATGTGAAATCAGGATGTGGCCTACACCGTAGCGAGTAGAACATATTTTTCCACAGTTCTCTTTTCAGTGCTGATTTCAGTTTGTACTGACGGATGCCGCACGTTTTCTCTGCTGGCCTCTTCTGCACAGTGGTGCTGAAAAAAGCCTGGCTGACGTTTAGGCCTGACTTTACAGATTGGAGTTCGAGGGATTTGTTCTTTGTCTCAGCAACAGCAGAGAAGAGTTAGGACAGAATTAAGAGTTACGACAGTGTATAATTACAAGTAGGAATAAATGGGTCCAGGCACTCTCTTGGGGAGGCACTGCATGCCGCTCCTTGATATGTTTATTAATTCAGTGTTACAGATTACTACTGATTTCTCACAGTTTCTAACACGGAGGGTTGCAAGTGGTCTCCACATCCACGCCTGCCTTCTGATGGCACTCTAGAGCAGTGGGACAGTGCAGCTGAGCTGCTCTCCTGCATCAGTCGTCTCAGTTGCGAGGCAAAACCAGCACAGCTTTTGGTCACACCTTCACGGGGCCCTGCAGCAGCCTTGACGGGTGCTGCACACAGGTCAGGGCCACGTCTGCAGCTGTGATCTTTGGGAAGGGTCTCTTGGTACCGCTGCCTCTCAGCAGGGACAGTTTTCCTGGGGGTAGGCAGCGAGGTTGAGTGTTCCAGGGGAAGCTGGACCAGCAGCCAGTGTCCTCCTGGGCTGCATCCCCAGCAGCATGGGCAGCAGGGCAGGGAGGGGATCCTGCCCCTCTGCTGTGCTCTGGGAGACCCCCCTGCAGTGCTGGGGCAGCTCTGGAGTCCTCAGCACAGCAGAGACATGGACCTGCTGGAGCGGGGCCACAGGAGGCCCCAGCAATGATGGGAGGGTGGAAGCCCTGTGCTGGGAGCCAGGCTGGGAGAGTTGGGCTTGTTCAGCCTGGAGAGGAGAAGGCTCCAGGGAGACCTTGTTGCGGCTTTCAGGACTTCAAGGGACCCATCAGAAAGATGGGGACAGACTTTTGATGAGGGTCTGTTGTGACAGGACAAGGGGTGATGGTTTGAAACTAAAAGAGGGAGATTTAGACTAGAGAGAAGGAAGAAATGTTTGACTCTGGAGGGTGGTGAGAGCCTGGCGCAGGTTGCCCAGAGAGGTGGTGGCTGCCCCATCCCTGGCACCATTGCAGGTGAGGTTGGCCGGGGCTCTGA
Organism: Eurystomus gularis; assembly: GCA_013400335.1. Taxonomy (NCBI): domain Eukaryota; kingdom Metazoa; phylum Chordata; class Aves; order Coraciiformes; family Coraciidae; genus Eurystomus; species Eurystomus gularis. The sequence goes on along the minus strand of VZZY01023273.1, from coordinate 773,331 downwards.
GCAACCTGCTCTAGTTGCAGATGTCCCTGCTCCCTGCAGGGGCATTGGACTTGAAAGGTCCCTTCCCACCCAAACCATTCCGTGCTTCTGCCTTGGCCGTTGCTGGACGGTGCATCCAGGACATTCATATTTACCTTGTACATTATTTCCTCTGGTTTGGAAATGTAAATATGAACTCATTGCTATAGATCACGGTAGTTTTATCAGGAGATCCAGTTCACCCAATTTTGCAATTGGACCGTTGCCATGGTCATGATTTATAGTCAAAGAGGAGATGTTGGCTGTGTCATGGAGTAGGGCTCCAGTGAGATTGGTCATGTCTGTAACAGAGGAGGCCTTGAGCTGAAGAGACTCAGTGAGTCAGAGTGATTTGCTCAGTGACACATTTTTCCTGGTGCCTGTGTAAGAGAATGAGTAAGAAACCCAGACCCCAGGCTGAGTACACAAACAAAAAGGGAAAACTCTTTGCTCATATCCTGACCCAGTGGGAACAGTCCAGGTCCAGTTTGGATCCCCATTTTGCCAGGCGTTTTTCTGATACTGGGGATCTGCACCAAAATAAATGTTCTACGGTTCTGGTCCAGCCCGTCATCCACAACGCCCGGAGATGAAAGAAGAGCAGGAACACTGACAGCAGCACAATACTTCCAGCCCGAGACAGAAAGAGTTTTTAAACAAAAGGAGGAGAAATGTTTCTCCTTTGGGCTCGGATCTCAAGTGGGATGTCTCAAGCACGTGAAGTTAGCGTTTAAAATGGAGATCTGCAAATGGTTTGGGCCCCATGGCTTTGGCTGCAGCCGTTCTACCGCGGAGCTGCAGCGAGACCCCTGCGCAACAAGTACTGGCAAAAACAACTCCCCTCTCCCCGCTCACGTTCATCGGCGCCTGTTAAAGGGCTCCTGGGACACTGGAGGCAGGTCTGCTGTTGAAGCAATGGCTGCAATGAGAACGGGAAGAGAGACAGGGTTAACATCTGGGTAAACAAGAGGAGACGATCCATGAGGGATTGACCAGGATTGTTTTCACCCACCATTGTTTAATGTGCACATTGGAAGTTTTCTTAGTAAAGAGAGAGCAGCTTTGGGAGGTGGCTGAACTCAGAGCGAGATGTCATTTTAATATTTGGCTAAGCAGAAAATCCTGGTCTAAGTCAGGGGCGTGGGGGGACAGCTTAAACCGCAAACGGTTTTGCTGCTACTGTTCCGCTCAGGCAGGCTTTCCGAGTGTAGCCAAACCCGTGTCCATCACAGGGCACGTCTCTTCCCTCTTCTTGCGCAAATATTTTGATGTAAATCAAACATTTTTCTTTCTCATCAGAAGTAGTGCTGTGACCTCCGGAGGGCACCCAGCCAGAAACTCCACTTTTCATCCCAGCTCCGATGTGGCTCTTCCCTTGTTTCCCTTCTCTGAAGGGCAGCAGTAGCTGCCTACAGAACTTCTTGTCTCTCGGGATGAGTCCTCGTCCTGCTCTGGAATGTGGGAGGGAGCGGGGAGCCAGCAGAGCTGTCAGGGCCAGTATTTGGTCAGCCACCGAGGAGGGAGCCGGAGTTGTCCTCTCGCAGCCCCACCATGCCAGGTCCTCTGGCACGAGCGCTGACAGGCAGCACCCGATCCAGACCTGGGGCCACCCCAGGAGTCCTGGTTTCTGGGGTGACGTTTTTAAGACTGACCACAGAGGAGGGGAATAATTTCAAACTCTTGATTTCCACATGAAACATGAAGTAAACTCCCCAGTGAAGCAGCTCGGCAGAACTGACGTGTGGCTCGATGTGGATTCTGCTCTGTGGTTTCTTTTGTCCCGGTCTGACCACGCTCCACAGCCAGTTCTGTTCTGGCCCTCGCTCGGCATGACTCCCTTGCTCATCTCCCCAAGCTGCTCCTGGCCTCACTACCCGATGCTCCTTTGTCCTGCACGTTTTTCCCTCATGGCACTGCTCAGAACGCGCCCGGCCAGCGCCGTTCTGAACAAAGCCTTGCTATTCCAGCCGGATCTCATCATCTCGTTCCACCCCTCGCTAACCTTTCTGCTCTAGCCGTTATAGACACAAACAATTCTATTGGGACTATTAGTGGCTCCTTTCAAGACCAGGAACCTTCTCCACACCTCAGGGTATGGCAGCACAAAGCAATTTGGGATTCTCAGGTAGGCACGACGAAGGTAGTAGCTTTCCTTGTCTGTTGGATACGCTGCTGGGCACTGTTCTGCGGCTGCTCTCCGCAGTATGCTAACTTTTGTCATTCTGCCATCAGAAGACGCTGATAATCCCGATTCCCTTCTCAAGATTAGTAGCGTTCATCTCTCTACCCAGCTTGTCTTCCCCATTTGGCTTTTTTCCTGAGCCACACGCAAAAAAAATTGATCTTTGTATTAATCTAAATTCTTGTCTTCCTTCAAACCCCCCCACCAACTTCTACCACTACCAGTCAGCCACCTTCTGACTCCCACCAGCAGGCTCTTGTGCCGTCCCATCGCTTAGGAGACCCCCTGTAACGTCTGGTGGGGCCTCTCTGCCATCGCTGTCGCTGCCCCCGGCACGGGTCTCCGCAGCCCCTCCGCGCTCCCTGCCATCAATCGCTCCTTTCATGTGGACAGTCCGGCTGCTTCCTGCGGGATCTCAAGCGCTGCCTTTGCAGCGAGCAGACCATGAAAGCACTTTTGTTTCATCTTGCTGGGATCTTCACCGAGTACGGTTGAAACTGGTTTTAACCTTCGTTAATCTCTCGCAGTAGGTAATTAATGACGGTGTTGATAACGCTTTCCTTTCTCTTGGTAGTTTTTGTGTGCTCTTGAACTTGGTACCACCTCGCATACTAATTATTGCTTATACACTAGTTACACCAGCAGCTTCCCTTAGAGGTGCCCTTCCAGTGCCGTGACTTCTCTTCCATGGCAGCCTGGAAAGGTCTTATCAGCCTGTGGTGTTTGGGCCTAATTCTTTGTTCTCTGCAGCCATGCTGGCTTGCACCAACACGTATTTCAGGTGGCTGCTGGGACTGGATCCGGAGCTGCGAATGCAGGACAAATTTAAAATGCATCAGTCCTTCAGCCCCTGCGCTGGGAACTGCCATAATGACTAACGTGGCTTATGGAGTCCCATCACCCCGTCTGCGGCTGCAGGTCCCAGGACTATAGCCAATGAAAAGATACTGTTGTGTGTGCAAAAGTGAGACTGATGGCGACCACCATACTGGGAAGGGAAACCTCTTACCTGGACACAAATGCCAGTAATAAGGGTGTGCTTAGCAGATGAGGGAAAGGCTGTGGACGTTGTGTCTGTGTGTCCACGCTCGCAGGACACTGGTAGACAAAGTCATTTGTTACCTTGGTCATCTCGTGCTCTCAAAACCAGAAGCTTCATTCAAGCACTTTAGGATGGTAGCCGTAACTACGCGGGCTCAGCGTGAGGCTCTTGGAGGGCTCTCAGTAGCCAGGGGTTGGTTCAGGCCTCATTTCCACTTTCTCTGCGTGGAAGGACCAAGCCTGTTGCCATGTCCAACCCAGCCACCTCCAGCTGAGCACACATGTCACTTCTGTCCATTCAAGCATGGTGCCAATGCAAGACTCCAACATAGAATGGACTTCTTTTGCAAGACATGATAAAAGCTGCGTGAGGAGAAATGAGATGCGCTCATGGAAGCCACAGTTTCGGACACCTGGTTACAGGATAAATAACTAACCCTGGCCAAGTACCTTTGTGATGTTCTCTCTGGAAGTCTTTGTGAGGATACCAGGCCTGAAGGAGTCAGTGACTCCCACATCTCCTGTAAGATCTGGCAGGAACCTGAAGTGATGCCTTCCTCCAGTGATGGGCCAGGTGATAAGGGAAAAGATGCAGTGAGCTGTTTAAAAAGGGAAATTTTGGGTTTTTATTACAAGCATGCACACTGCACAACTCTGGCATGAGAGTGATGCGAAGTAGTCTTTTGAAGGCCTACTCTTATCCTAGATTCTTTACGTTTTGGATATAGGTGGTTGTGTGCTTTCTGGCCTTCTGTTCTTGCTGTGCTTTGTAAAGGTCAGCCTTTTGGGTAACGGCCGTAAAAACTAATTGGCAGCCCTCTGTTAATGGGTGAGAGCCTGGCGCAGGTTGCCCAGAGAGGTGGTGGCTGCCCCATCCCTGGCACCATTGCAGGTGAGGTTGGCCGGGGCTCTGAGCAACCTGCTCTGGTTGCAGGTGTTCCTTCTCCATGCGTGGGGGTTGGACTAGATGGGCTTGAATGGTCCCTTCCCACCCAAGGCTGTCTGTGATTCTATGATTGTAAGATGCGTTCTCTGAGTGGACATTGGAGCTGCAGGCAGACCATGGCGCAGACCTAGAGGCTGTGCGGCACAGCTAGACCACTTCTTCATCCATGCCTGGAAGGGTCAGCAGAAACTTCAGCGCTTCCACAAGGGAGCAGAATCCTCCTGGTACTTTCTGGGAGGCTCCCCCTGCTTCTCTCCGCGGTGTGGAAGCCTCCCAGGGAGCCGCTGAGGCTGGAAGCTCTCTCACCTGGCTGCGCGCAGGGCTGTGGCCTGCAGCCAGAAGCACGCAGACCATATGGTGCCCAGGTGATGTATAACAGCGTTTGTTTAGTGGCCTGGAGACCTGCTGTTCTGCGGGCTGGCAGAAGGAACAGCTTCCCTCGGAACAGCAGTGAATCGGCAGGTGCCAGCGCTGGCGCTCGCTCCCCGGCGATGCCGAGCCTGTGCCAAGAGCGGCGCGGAGGAGCCGCGCGGGCACCGTCACGCAGCGGAAGCCAAAACGTGAGATAAAGCCCAGTGTGGAGTTAGCAGGCAAGGGACGATTGTCTCCTTGTGTCGTGAGGCTGTGGGATCAGGCAGGGTGAGGCAGCCTTGGAGTGTTTTGGCTGCCACGTGTTATCTGGGACGCTGCTGACAGAAAGCTGCTGGATCAGCCCAGCCAGAACTGGGAATGTGTCGGGAGGAATTAGAGGTGGAAGCTGTTCAGACGTGGCTTAGGTCACCTTACTGGAAAAGTGCTTATTACTTTTATCATGGAAATGCCTTGAGACGTGATCATTTCACCCCTGTTTTGCTAGACACTGTGCAAGCACAGAGCAAGACCTGCTCACCTGTCTGGAGCTCTGGGAGCACTGGCACAGACCTTGTCCTTCAGCCAGCCTGTTTTGGGCAGTAAGAGGAACAACGCTCAGTCTCACAGCAAAATACCTACTGAAGCCGACTCCGGAGTCTGTCTGTCTCTCTCCCAATAAAGAGGTAGCTTATTCCAGGAGTCCAAACTACATCTGACTGTGGGTTACAGGACAGACTGGCTCTGCCCAAAGCTTCTGTCTTAATTCTGCTCTTATTTATTGCTTGGCCACGGTAGTAGCATATTGTATAAGATCATATAAATCAAGAGTGCGCCGCGCAAAGGACTCCACGTATTTAATCAATACGTCTCACGGTGTCTGGATGATTACATGCACAGTGCCAGGGGCAAGCAAGCAATAAAAGCAACAAGACACTAGAAGTATTGTTCAGATAGCTGTGTAATAATCTTAAGCAATTGAATTTTCAGTGTTGAAAGTTAATTACTTACTGTAGGGAAAGAGCAATTTAATGTCTTCAGTCAGCTAAGTGGCCAGGATTCATTAAAAGGAACGCACGTTGCAAATACCTTCATGGCACGTTGCTTTTATTCCCAGGGATAAAACTTCTCGCCCCTAGCCCTGGCCAGCTTCTGCTCTCAACAGATTTCAGCCAGGCCTTTTCTCCAGAGCTTCTGGGAGCAGCAGCTTGAACCAAAGCTCTGCGGGCTGTGTCAGAACAGGCCCAGAGATGAGCGGCGTCTGACGTCGGCCTGGAGCGGGGCAATGCTGGGAGATGCACCACAGGACAGTTTCCACCGCCACGGGGATGAAGTGGGGCAGGAACTGGGAAGTCATGAGCGTGACACTGAGGAGAGGCTGAAACTCAAGCAAGCCGTGCCTTTAAAACCAAAAACCAAACAGCAGCAAGACAAACGAACCCCAAACTGAGCACAGCAGAGGCAGGAAAGGAGCCACGATTGCCTGTTGGTATGTGAAGGTAAATATTGGAGACTCGCGCGGTGGTGCTGGAACGGCGGTTTTAGGTGAGCCTCGCTGGATTCCAGACAGCTTCGCTGTAGAAGGAGAGCCCATGAATAGGCTTAAGGGAGGCTTGGAGGGATTGGAAGAAGAAATAACCAAAGCGAACACATCCCGACCTGTTCGTAGTAACGGCATCTCCCAAATGCTTCCCTTGCTTTTGTAGCTGCTTTCAAAACCAGGGTAGGTAACAAAAGCATTCCTGCCCGGGGTGTGTGCGAGCACTCCTCTGTCCTGGGTGAGAAGCCGCCAGAATCCCTCCAGAGGTGTAAAGCACCCTTGGAGCCCTGGCTGTGGAAACAAGTGGCCAGCACCCCTTGGGTTGACATTTGCTCTCTCACAGCAGTCCCCGAGGTCAGCGGGGAAGAGGCGCAGGGTGAGGTGAGATCTTCCAGGCATCGCTGGTAAGAACACCAGCAAACCCATGTCCTGTCTTCCCAGCAGGCTCACCTCCTGCCCTCGGGTGGCCGTCTTGTCATGCGTTGCCCCATTCCCACGCATCCAGAGGTGTGCACAGGAACCCGATTTGCACTTCTGGGCAAGAGCCTGACGTGTCTGAGGTCTGACGTCCCGGTGCTTTCAAAGCTGCCGCTGACTTACTCCTTCATCCCAGAGGTGCTTGGATTTTAACCACTCAAGATGCGCAGAGCCTGCCTTAGGGCTGCTGTGGATCGTAGCTGGTGGTCAGGCCCCGGGGAGGTGCACAGCGCTGGGCACCTCTCTCGCCTGAGGACCTCAGCCCTTGGGCCTCTGTAGAGCTTGTGGCAGGAGGGGTCGGGGTGGCCCCCTGACACACGGAAGGCATCAAAGTGCTTGCATAAAGGACAGGAGGGTGCAGAGAGGGGGGGAGTGAAGCATCAGGAATGAAACAGAACCCTGAGAGAGCTGCTGTGGGTTACCAAAGCAAGAGGCTACCTGAAGAGCTGACTGGGCAGTGGTGGTCAGCCTTTTCTGGAGGCTGGACACTGGAATCTCAACTGTAGATTGCTACCAGTGCTGGTCACAGCAGAGAAACTCGTTGTCACCAGCTAAATTATCAGTTTATGTTCAATTAGTTATAAAAGATTGAAAAGCCGTGCAGATGTGGTGCTGAGGGACATGGTTTAGTGGTGGCCTGGCAGGGCTGGGGGAACGGTTGGGCTTGATTTGAAAGACCTCTCCCAGGCAGAGTGATGCTATAAAAAAAGGCAAAGCGGAAGAAACGGTGTCTTCTGACAGCTGAAAATTGCGTTGGTACCTTTTTATTTCTTTTTAGTTAGCAGGGGAAGAGGGCCGGCGAAGCTGAAGGGTTTCGATTAGGGGCAAGTTCCCCCGTCTGCCAGCAGGACAGCGGTACCTGCTGTCCCGGGTGTTTTGCACAACGTGTATCTCAGCTTCTGATGAATACACAATAACTTATCCCCTACATCGGGAGAAGAAGCAGGCAAGCACTAACCAGCACTGATTTTGTTCCATTTAATTCTCTTCAGAAATGTATCACAAAGTTCACGGGCTTATCTTGCTGACATGAAACTTGTCAGCTCCCCTTGAGCTGGCTCCAGCCCTGCAGCTTTGAAGCTCGCAGGGAGCCGAGCAGATTCCTCAGCCAATCTTGTGTATGTGTGGGGGGCACTGGCGTGGTCTCACCGGAGCTCTCTGCAGCCCTGCCAATGTCACGGTGACCGGCAGATACTGGAAAAGGAAGTTTCCAGCTGCAGGAATCTGTAATTTGCAGCTCCTGCCTATGCACCAAAAGAAGCCTATTGGGACTGAATGTCCCAGAAGGACCTGGGAGTCCTGGAAGACAACAACTTATTAACGAGGAGCCAGCAATGGGCCCTCATGGCCAAGAAGGCCAATGGTCTCCTGGGGTGCGTTCAGAAAAGTGTGGCCAGCAGGACAAGGGAGGTTCTCCTGTCTCTATGCTCTGGTGAGGCCATCTCTGGACTATTGAGTCCAGTACTGGGCTCCCCAGTTCAAGAGAGACAAGGAGCTACTGGAGAGAGAGTCCAGGGATGACTACAGAGATGCTGAGGGGCCTGGAGCATCTCTGTGCCCAGGACAGGCTGAGAGCCCTGGGGCTGCTGAGCTGGAGAAGAGAAGCCTCAGAGGGGATCTGATCAATGCTCATCAAGAGCTCAAGGGCCCATGGGGGGCAAGAGATTGGGCCAGACTCTTGTCAGTGGTGCCAGTGACAGGACAAGGGGCAATGGGCACCAACTGGAACCCAGGAGGTTCCATGTGAGCAGGAGGAGAAACTTGTTTGGTGTGAGGGTGTCGGAGCCTGGCCCAGGCTGCCCAGAGAGGTTGTGGAGTCTCCTTCTCTGCAGAGATTCCAAAGGTGCCTGGACACGATCCTGGGCCCCCTGCTCTGGGTGAGCTGCTGGAGCAGGGGGTTGGACGAGATGCTCTCCAGAGGTCCCTTCAACCCCCGCCGTTTGGTGTTTCCGTTACTGATACAGGTCCCTGTTAAAGCCGTGTGAATGTTACTTTTGCATTTTGAAGTTCCCAGTCTCTGTGACTGTCCGATCCCCTGAGGACCACGCAGGCTCTCGGGTTGGGCTGGCCTTGCCCAGCGAACGAGCGCTGCTAACACCGCTTTCATTCTTAAGCGCAGGGCAGCACAGAGTGGAACCAGAGCTGAGTCAGCAGCTGGCTGAGGTCATTGGGACACCACTGGAGAGGTCACACCAAGGGCTTCACGTGTAGGCGCTGCCACCCTGGTGACAGGAATCGTCTGAAGACTCTCGTGTTTCCAGAGCAAGCATCATTCTGTGTGACTTTTGGACACCGTGGTATGAAGGACCCGCTGCACAGTGTGTGGCTGACAGGGAGGAACGCTTGACATCAGCGGTTCTGCTGGCAGCAAGGCGCGCCTGCCAGACTGGCAGCTGCTGCTCTCACCAGCCAGCGGAGGCAGGTGCTGAAATTAGTAATTATTTGTTCAAATTAATAACTATTAGTAGTCAGTAACAAGCGTCCTGAGTAAGGAACTGCTGAATCTTGTGCTGTAGAGCACAGGTCTAGTGAGGAGCGGCTGAGGGACCTGGGGGTGTTGAGCCTGGAGCAAAGGAGGCTCAGGGGAGACCTTCTGGCTCTCCACAACTCCCGGAGAGGAGGCTGGAGCCAGGTGGGGTTGGGCTCTTCTCTCAGGTAAGAAGTGACAGGACAAGAGGAAATGGCCTCAAGTTGCACCAGGGGAGGTTTAGGTTGGACATGAGGAACAATCTCTTCCCCACAGGGCTGGTCCAGGCCTGTCCCAGGCGGGCCAGGGCAGTGGTGGAGTCCCCATCCCTGGAGGGGTTTCCAAGCCGTGGAGATGTGGTGCTGAGGGACGTGGGTTAGTGGTGCCCTGGCAGTGCTGGGGAACGGTTGGACTTGATGATCTTAAGGTCTCTTCCACCCAAAATGAGTCTGTGATTCCATGGTTCTATGAATCACATCAACAAGAAACACAGAAGAGAAGGTAGGGAGGCCCCACTGCTTTGTCTCAGGAGCTGCAGTTCCCGAGCAGGCACAGCAGAGCTCCCAAAATGACTGTCCCGGTGCAGAGAGAGACGAGTTTCTCAAGGACAATTGGGTGCAGAGTGAGGGCAGTGCCAACCCCGAGGAGCCGTTCCGTACCCTGCTGGGGTGTTGGGGGTGCTGGGCCAGGGCAGGATGTGTGCGACAAGCTCCCTGGTGAGGCACCGCTGCTTGCTGACAGCCCTGGAGAGGAACACGTTCACCCACAGTCCTGGAGAGGAAAGGGTTCATAAGGTAGAACTCAGGTAGGGTTCAGCTCTGTTGCCTCCACAATCGCAGGAAATGAGCTCCCAGCCCCACGTCTTCTGGGAACCTCACCTTGAAGAGAAGGAAAGAGACTTTCTTCAGGTAGAAGTGATCTCTGTAATCCCTCCTGCTGGGACCAGTGCCCAAGTGACTTCATTTGCCAAAAAAGGGAAACAAAAAAAAAAGCACGGTAAGGAAGACAGCAGCTGGTGATGGCTCCTCCCTCCCTCGTTCAGTTGTTGGGTGGTTTAACAGTCAGGTGGAACGGTGCAGACCTGCTTTCCATCCTCTCCTCTAGCTGAGAGGATTCAAGGCCATGTTGTCCCAGCCCTCCACCCAAGTGACCTAGCTACAGAACCACTGAATTAACAACAAAACAAATAAAAGGAGGACATCCCACCACCACCACCTCTGTGTTCTGCTGCCCCGCTTCGGTGAGAGCTCTTGGTGTTTCCCCGTGGCTCTTGCCAGGCCTGAGAACTGCAGGCAGTCAGTAAAACCAGCGCTGCTGGTTCCACACAGGCTTGAGGCGCCTTCTGCACCAGAGGTGAGTCGGGGGCTGAAACTGCTTTGTGGGAGACATCCCAGGCCTCGGAATTACCCGGGTTCAGCAGTCCCTCTGAGATGGTTTCCTGAGAGCATCAAATGCTGGTGAAACCTGAGAGCCACCCCAAGATGCTCCCAAAGACATGGCCAAGAACAAGAGCGTCAGTGAATTGCCTGTGGTCCGTCAGCACGAGGTCCAGCGGCACCCAGGCGCTGCCGGGCAGCTGCTGAGCCCCAGCCGGGGTTCAGCCGTTGGCGTCTCCTGCTGTGGGTCCATCCCAGCTGTCTCGCTCCGAGCCTCACCAGTTGAGTTCACGTCACAGGTTTCTCTGTCACATGGGAACAGGGTTATGCAAACCCAGAATTTTAATACGGGGCGGTTTTCCCAAGCTGATCTTCGAGCTCTTACTGAGATCCTGAGACAGGAAGCGCATGAGCTGCGTGTCTGGTGTGAGGTACAAGGGTGGCCCCCAAGTCCTTCTGAACTGCAGCCTTCTTCAAACATACACCACCCGTGTGGTTGCACATGGAATCACAGACTGGTTTGGGTGGGAAGGGACCTTTAAAGCCCATCTCATCCAACCCCCCTGCAGGGAGCAGGGACATCTGCAACCAGAGCAGGTTGCTCAGAGCCCTGGCCAACCTCACCTGCAATGGTGCCAGGGATGGGGCAGCCACCACCTCTCTGGGCAACCTGCACCAGGCTCACACCACCCTCAGCAGCAACAATTTCTTCTTTCTCTCTAGCCTAAATCTCCCTCTTTTAGTTTTAGATCACTTCTTGTCCTGTCCCAACAGGCCCTGATCAAGTGTCTGTCTCCAGCTTTCCGACAGGCCCCTTGAAGTCCTGAAAGGCCACCAGAAGATGTCTGCAGAGCCTTCTCTTCTCCAGGCTGAACAAGCCCACCTCTCCCAGCCTGGCCTCCCAGCAGAGGGTTCCACCCTCCCGTCATTGCTGGGGCCTCCTCTGGCCCCGCTCCACCAGGTCCATGTCTCTCCTGAGGACTCCAGCGCTCCAGGTGAGCTCACACTTGCTGGCACCACAGCTTGCAGATAACCTCGGTTTCCTGTCTTCTGTAAGGAACGGATGTGATGAAGGGGCCCGAGCTCCGCGCAGAGGGAAGGTGCAGTGTGAGGCCGGCAGGATCGGTCCCTGCTGGGGCAGGAGCTGGGTGCTGGTTCTCCTCCGAGGGCTCTGCGGCCCAAAATCGGGTAAAAACCGCTGTATTTGAGGACGCGTGAGCTGGGCTGTGCCCGGAGCGGTGATGCCACCTGCTGATGGCCCTGGGTAGTGACACTGACCTGAACGCGAGGTCCTGAGCGCAGAGCGGGGGTTTGATGCGTTCCACCCAGACTTTGGAAAGGGCCTGGGGATCAGATCTGGGACTGGGGTGGAGCAGAAGCTCCAGAGCTTCTTCTTCCAGGTACCAGTGAACGCTTTTTATGGTCCTCTCAAAAGAGGACAGTCGTGGTGGGTTCCCCACTAAAGAACAAGGTGTTTCTAAAACAAATAATTTTAAACAATTTAAACAGCAGCCTACCAAGGAAGAGCAGAACACCCTCGGCCAAAGGCCATTTCAGTTCTGTGCCCTAAACTCTTGGCAGATAACCCCGTAATTCCCAGCCGCGCCAGCAGCAGCTCTGCTCGTCCTCTCCCTCAAGACCAGAAGTCCGGAACCACGAGTGTTCAGGTTCCGGCAAAGTTCCCTCAGAGGGCTGTGGGAAAAGAGAGAAAAAAATGAGCCTCCGACAGTTGATTAGATCTCTGAAGGGACTTATTCTTTATTTTTAAGGCAAAAAAAGATACCAACACGACTGCGTATGGTTGCAAAAATATTTACAGACGTGATTAGAACAGTCCCCTTCTGGAGAGAAGAGCTTAATGGTGTGCTTAACGCAGCAGTGTTTTATTTGAGAAGCTACCACCGAAACTGGGAATTAACCTGGGCAGGATGAGCAGCAGTGGGATTTTTAACTGGGCCTCCCTGGTCTGTCCCCCTGGACTCCCCCTGCCCGATTCCCGCCGGATCCCGGGGATGCGGCTGTCCCTGGGCAGCCCCGGTGTTCCCAGGGAAAGAGCTGGAAGGTTGAGAACGTGTGCGAAAGGTCCCCACAGGAGAAAAAAAGGAAAACCAGATCCTGAGAAATAAAACAAATGGAGCGGGGGAAGCGCCGTCTGCGGGTGTCGGGAGGTTCTTCTCAGTCATCCTTGTCCTTCGCTCCGTGTTTCAGGATGCGCGTGAACTCAACATAGTTGAAATTGCCCTTCTTGTCGATGGGAGCCTCCCTGTAGAGCTCATCCACCTCCTCGTCCGTGAACCTGTCTCCCATGGTGGTCAGCAGCTCTCGCAGGTAGTCCTCCTGGATGAACCCTGCGAGGAGATGCACAGAGACAAACATGAGGGAAGCTGGTTCTCAGCCAAGTCTTCCAAAGAAGCCAGCCAGCCTCCCAGACCTGCTGTGAACAGCTCGGGACAGATCCATCTGCACCAGAACGCTTTCCTAATGGAATTCTGACGGAATTCCTCGAGTGCAAAGGGGAAAGGGGGAAGCTCGATGCATTTCACATGGATTTTTGAGAAGAGGACCTGACCTTCTGGGATCCAGCAACATCTCTGTACTCTCTGCAGCTCCCTGAAAGGAGATGGCAGAGGGTCGGTCTCTTCTCCCAAGGAACAAGGGACAGGACAAGAGGAAACAGCCCCAAGTTGCATCGAGGGAGGTTGAGGTTGGCCATGAGGAACAATTTCTTCCTCAAAAGGGCTGTGCAGGGCAGTGCCAGGCTGGGCAGGGCAGTGGTGGAGTCCCCATCCCTGGAGGGGTTTCCAAGCCGTGGAGATGTGGTGCTGAGGGCCAGGGGTTAGTGGTGCCCTGGCAGTGCTGGGGGAATGGATGGACACAATGAGCTTAGAGGTCTCTTCCAACCTAAACCACTCTAGGATCCCATTTCCACCTGCTGATCTTCAACAGCTCAAAGTGGTAAAACAAGTTTCCGCCACCACTACTCCTCCTTACACAAGCTGCTCTCTTAATTGAATTATATTTTTCTTGACTTAATTAGCTATATATTTGCGCATCCTCTGTAAACTGTTCTCCGCTGGGGAGTAACTAAGCGCCGGCTGGCTCTGCTGCTGGCGGCGGGTTACACGGATGCCGTGAACGGCTGGCAAGTGTCCAGGGAAAGAGGGTAGAACAGAGAAGACTTTCAGACAGGACTGAGCAAGTCGAGTCGGCTCTGGAGGGAGGGAGAACGTTCCCGGTGGAGAGACAGAGGTGGAGAAGCCAGTCAAAAAAAGGTAGGATGCATTAAGTTCTTTGTTTTATGCTGAAATGTTAGCAGCAGATTTTGGAAGGAATTAACAGAGATACAGAACTGAGCAGCGGTGGAGACCGTGCTGTTAGTTCACTGCTGATAGATGGGCTGGACCACCAGCTGCCAAATCATTCCAGGGAAGTTTAGAGCAGAGAACAGGAATGTGCATGAGAAGTGGCAGAGAGAACAAGGAGAAACTGCTCCCTGCTGAAGTAAGCTCTGCCGCGCCTTTAAATGCAGATTGGTCGCTTTGTTAAGAAATGGGTTATCGAACGTTAGTTGGAGAAGTGTCAATAACAGAATGGAGGTGGTAGAAGCATGTTCCAAAAAATAATAATAAAAAAAAAAAGACCTGCAAGGTGTGCAGAACAGCTGGCAGTCACAGACACCCACCTGTGTCTGCAGGTGTAGATCCCACTAGAATGGGGTGAAAACCCAAAGTTCTGCTTCGGAAAGAGAGCCGAATGACTTCAGCAAAGGGAGTGAAAGCAAAGAGGGGCTGGGGCACCAGGAGGCACCCTGAGCATGACGGAACCGGTGCTGCAGGGAAGGGAAAACCGGACGGGTCTCCACATGCGCTGATCGCCCCAGCGCCAGGGGAGGGGGCCCAGCAGCAACGTTCTGCCTCAGCACCGGGGAGAAGGAGCACTGAGCCAGGCCCGCCTTACCTCGGCCTGACTTTGGACTGCTCTCTGCAGATGTGTCTGAAAAGGAGGGGGAAGCGGCTAAAGAAGGAGGGGAGAGTGGCTTAAGAGGGGGCAAAAGCAGCTAACCATCCAGGGCTCCATTTCCGCAGCCCTGCGGAGACCAGGCAGCGGTGGGAGACCACAGGGACTGGCACTCAAAGAATGCAAGGCCTTGGAGCTGCAGGCTTGGCCTCCAGGGCTGAAGGGCTGCTGCTTGCTGTCACCAGATGACAATGCAGGACGAGAGAGCAGACAAAGGCCACACCAAGCGCAGGCAGATGGGACTTTTACCCTGATTTCACGGCACTACGTAGGATAGCGATGCTGGAGCAATACACTCGGCCACCAACACCTACGCTGGGAATGCAGGAGTTGCAAGTGAAAACCACCGAGCACCTCACCCTCCCTGACAGGACCTGGTTTGTGTTGGTCTTGCTCAAAAGAACTACACCAACGTAGAGCTAGAAAGCCAGGTGCGTAACACATACCCAGGGAGATGAGAAAGTGAAGAAAAGGAAAGGAGAAGGCTTGACATAGCTGGAAATGCTTTTGTTCATTTTTAAAAGGAACACAGTGAACAGAAGCCAAATCTGAGAATAAAATGAGCAACAGGCAAAGCTAACGTGGGTTCTACAGATAAACCCCACGTGAGGTTGAAGACTGCGCTTTGACGGCTATGAATCGAAGCACAGCAAACCAGCACAGCTGCCTCACGTGTTTCCTGGTTAATGCCCGAGGATGGCCGAGACACAGGAGAGACTGCGGAACCATTATCCTCAAATTATCCCCAGCCTGGACTCAAACATTTACCACACAGAGCTGAAAGATAATAAAAATCAATCTTATCAGGACAGGGGGCCTAAGCTAGTCACTCATTGCTGACACAGGCTGGAAGGTCACAGCTTTCCAGTTCAAAAGGACCGGCAGCACAATCATCTTCTTTATATGGTGACTCGCAGGCTCTTGTTTTGGTGCGCGCAAAAAAACCCCCAAGTTGCACAGTGAGTCAGACTACCTGTGGAGAGAAAATAATTAACCCGCTAACAAAACTTCCTTCTCTAGGAGACGGTGAAGAGATTTCCCCGAGAGGGAGGAAGTCGATTAACATTTGAAAAGGCCTTTCCACAGAAAGCCTGTTTACCTCCAGCTCAGCAGGAAGGGGAGGCTCTTTGAAAAGGCAAAAGGTGCTAAAAATACACAGCCTGAAAATAGCTGTTTGGAAAGGCATAATATCCTGCGAGAGGCTCGGGGCTCGTACGCGCAGGTGGGGCTGGGGCGCTGCCGGACACTCGCGAGGGAAGCTGGGGCTGCACTGACCTCTCCAGCACACAGGCTCCGGCAGTTCGCTGCCCGCCAGCAGGATGTGTTGCTGACGCTTTCCAGAGACTTGCCCTAAAAACTGATCCCTGCTTCTACACTCTTCTCTGGAATCCCGGTGAATAAATGCATAAAAGCATAAAGTCCAACCTCACGATCACAGGAACAGGCTGCCCAGGGAGGTGGTGGAGTCACCGTCCCCGGAGGGGTTTAAAAACCAAGTGGATGTAGCACCTGAGGCTGTGGTCTAGTGGTTAGGGAGATGTTGGGATGAAGGCTGCACTTGATGATCCTGGAGGTCCTTTCCAACCATAATGATTCTATGGTTGCATGATTCTATGATACAGGCACAACGTTGACAGCCTCATGTCATAAACCTGAGCTCTGTGTTTTCCTCTTTCTCCTCAGTCCAACCTTACAGCCCTGCCAGCAACCGGCACACGGGCTGTGGGTGACAGCATGACCCACAGCGCTTGTCACCAGAGCCACCACATACACCCGGCAAGAGGAGGGTTCAGGGGGCTTTACGTACAGCCTGTCTTGAGACAGTGAAAACACGGGAGAATTCAGGTGCAGCTCGGATGGGCTGCAGGGGTAGGACAAACGTGGGTCTACCTCAGATTTCACAGCCGTTACCTTCCCAACGCCACAGAAAATCACCAATTACCCAGTTCAATTCCTCATCTTTCCATCATCATCCCACCAAATGCTGCTTGTTTTGCAGACATGCTGCCCGGTTAAAACATCCAGCTGCAGACTCACGGAAGAACATTACTCCTGCTAGTCCACAGGACTCACACAGAACAGCTGGACAGGTTTTACTCCCACTCACTCCTAAGTCAGATTCTCGGGACTTGGTAGAATATGAGACCTAAGATGACTGGGCCATGTGTCATTTATAGAGGTGCAAAACTCAGCTTCCTATTTAGAAACCCAGATAGACGACATAAAAGTTAAAAAATTCATCCCGATTCTACACGTACAAGTACTTATCGTTACGGCAGCAAGCAGAAGTTCCACGTGTGCGCGGTTGTTTCACCCACGTACCTGTTGCCTCTTCGTCAAAGCAAGCGAACGCGTTCCTGATGACGTCCTCCGGGTCGGTGCCGTTTAACTTCTCACCAAACATTGTGAGGAACATGGTGAAGTTGATGGGGCCTGGAGCCTCGTTCATCATGGCATCCAGGTACTCATCCGTTGGGTTCTTCCCTACAAATAAAGGGATTCATACTTGGTTTGGAATCAATCATGGAATACCGGGTTGGGAGGGACTTCAAGGACCATCTGGCCCAGCTTTTCTTGGTGAAAGCCCGTTTTAGACAAGCGGGCCCAGCTCTCTGTACAGCTGGGTCTTATGCGTCCAACGCTGGGGACTCCACTACTTATCACAGAATCATAGAATGGTCTGGGTTGGAAGGGACCTCAAAGATCATCTCATTCCAACCCCCCTGCCATGGGCAGGGACACCTCCCACTAGACCAGGTTGCCCAAGGCCCCATCCAACCTGGCCTTGAACACCTCCAGGGATGGAGCATCCACAAATTCCCTGGGCAACCTGTGCCAGGGTCCCACCACCCTCATGGTGAAGAATTTCCTTCCAATTTCCAATCTAATCTTACCAGGGAGATGATTCCAAAGGCTGATCGCCCTTATAGTGAACAATGTTCCTCTTGTATCTAACGGGAACGTCCCCAGGAGTGACTTGCACCCACCACCCCTCGTCTTTCCCATCTGTTTGCTTCCAAATCCACTTGGCCACCACACACATCGACGCGGCATTACCGAGGGAGGCGAGCATGTCGTGCAGGTCCTCTTTGTCGATGAAGCCGTCCCTGTTCTGGTCGATCATGTTGAAGGCCTCCTTGAACTCCTGGATCTGCGACTGGTCAAACATCGCAAAGACGTTGGAGGTGGCGCGCTGAGGGCGCTTCTTGGTGGTCTTCGTCTTGGCCTTTTTGCTGGACATGGTGGCTTCTGGACGCTATGTAAAAGAAAACGAAAAGGGAAAGCTTCGAGGCCTCCTCCCCTCGCCGATGGTGGAGGCTGAGGCTCCACCATCGGCGACTGCAGCCCCTCGGCGCCATTTTGTGCCCCCTCTCCCCACAGCCCCTTCCCGCCTCACCCCCGGGCTCTACCAGGGGACCCCCGGAACACTTCCAGACACGGAAGCAGCTTCGGTGCTTCCCGGAGAAACCATCGCCGAGCTGAGGAGGACGGGGGGGGAGGCGGGTGACA
Organism: Eurystomus gularis; assembly: GCA_013400335.1. NCBI lineage: Eukaryota > Metazoa > Chordata > Aves > Coraciiformes > Coraciidae > Eurystomus > Eurystomus gularis. The sequence goes on along the minus strand of VZZY01023273.1, from coordinate 755,409 downwards.
ACGGCGGAGAAGACACCCGGTGCCGGCAGCGGGAGAGGCGGCGGGACCACAGCGAGATGGCGGCGGAGCTTCTTCCCTCACGATCGCAGCCCCCCGCAAAGTCAGGGTCGGGATGGCCCCGAAATCGCTTCTCTTCTTCCTTCCTTCCCCCCCCCGGCTCCGGCAGCATGGCGCGGCCCGGGGGAAGGGCCCTGGGCCGGGGACAGCCCAGGAAGCTGCTGGGGAAGGAGAAGGCCGAGCCCGGGTGGGGTGAGGAACGCGGGGCAGCTCTGGCCCCCTCCGGCCTGTGGGTTTGATACCGAAACATTCGGCTGTAAAGTAACTCTCCGACGGTCGCTCGCAGTGTTACAGTTTGAGGGGTGGAAGCTCTCTGGACGGTTTCTTCAGGTCAGCGAGCTCTGCCCTTGTGCTTGTTTATTTGTTTTTTTTTTTTAGCTGTTTTTTCAGCTGATGGTTGAAGATGGAGCTCGGCGCCCTGTCCCTGAAGCCTCAGCCAGCGATATTCTCTGGTTGACGGTGTCACAGCAGGGAGGTGAGTGAAGCCTGGTCACTCGGTAACAGCTAACAAGGGTAAGATGTTACCCGTGTAATCCATCCTCCTCATGTTTCACTTTAGGGGTCAGAAAACTTGTAGCTCGAGTCCTTACATCTGCTGAGTGAGTCCTCCCGCATGGACGGGGCTTAACGCCTCTCACAGCCGTAGATGATAAAACCCCTTCGAGGATTTATTCTTGCTTATGTTTTCTTTGTGACAACAGTGCAAAGGATAACGCTGGTTTTTTTTATTATTGCTTTCTTCACTTAGCGATGTAGGATCTCAAAGAGTCATAGAATAGCAGATGGGAAAGGGCCTCAAGGACAGAATCACAGAAGGGTTTGGGTTGAAGGGACCTTCAAAGCTCATCTGGTCCAACTGCCTGCAGTGAGCAGGGACATCTGCAACCAGAGCAGGTTGCTCAGAGCCCCGGCCAACCTCACCTGCAATGGTGCCAGGGATGGGGCAGTGACCACCTCTCTGGGCAACCTGCGCCAGGCTCTCACCACCCTCAGTGTCAATAATTTCTCCCTTCTCTCTAGTTTCCATTTCCCTCTTAGTTTCAAACCATCCCCCCTTGTCCTGTCCCAACAGGCCCTGCTCAAAAGTCTGTCTCCATCTTTCTCACAGGCCCCCTGAAGTACCGGATCACCTGGTGCAACCTTTCTTGGGAAAAGCACGGCCAAGAAATTGAGGTACGAGCTCTTTTTGCTGCTTCTAAGGATGGGAGCTGAAATCGCCTCAGAAGCAGTTCAATTTAGGCTGTGACCCAGATGCTTGTGCATTGTTTTTAAAAATTTTTCTGAACAGAGCCCTTACTCACACTTTGTGTATCAAAGTCCCACATAAATCACTTGGGCTTCCAGAAGCTGTTGTTTAGGACACAAAAAGATTCCAAAATCACCTCAGGTGGGAAAGCTGCATTGCCAGTTGGTCACGATTTTAACCTCTGTTGTCAGTTTCGTTGGTATATAGTCACTATCTTGGTAAATAATAACTCTTCAGAAGAAAAGGGGGAAAAATAGATGAATGGGCTTGTGCTGAAATTATTGATTGTATTTAGAATGTAAATGAATTACACTTGGGCTTGGTACATACCTAAGGTTATATTTGTATGTGTATGTATATACACACACACCCCCTAGAAGTTGTGGCCTCAAATTTTAAGGGAGACACTTTAACTGCTAAAAGGCCCAACTTTCTTTGTTTCTCAAACCAGAGGAGTTTTTTCACGAGGCCTGAGAATGTGGCCCAGTTGGCTCCTAAGAGTACTTCCCCAATGACTTTTAATTCAGCTTTCCTAAAATTTGTCTCAAAATGCCATTGAAAAAAATTTTTTGCTGAGTCAAGAGCACGCTTGTGGAAAAAGTGTGGGGAGAAATCCTCTGTACTTACGAGATGTGGCTGATGGGTTTGGGGTGAGGATGAACCAAGTGTGAGCGGGCAGACAAACGGGAGGGCCACCCCGATGGTGACAGTTCTTAAAGCACTCTGTGGCAATTCAACAGCTGAATTGTCTGTTTAAATGTAGTGATGGAAGTAGTGGCTTGAGCTCTCGATTTAAGATCCTGTGTCAGTGACTGAGCTGCGGTGCTGCTGTAAAGGCGCTGCTCGGCCGGGCAGTGGTTTCCGTGCTGTTACACGGGTGTTCCGTGGTACCTGTCACCGCGCCTGTTGTTCCTGGTGTTTCACTTGTGGAGCTGTGTGAGAACAGTGATACCACCCGCCCGGTATCAGGTCAGCTCTTACGGACCTCGTTGGTTGTCTGTCTGTCTCTCTAAAGCTGTTGTCTCCTGTTTGTCGTGTCATAACGCGATGAGAAGCAGTTGTTGAGTGCAGACCCTTTTCTGGGGGGTGTGAGCCTGTGCATGCTTTTACAAACAACTCAGTTCTGCTCCCTTCCAACATTTGTGATAAATAAATTTCAAGGCGGGGTGAGGGGTGAAAAAGGGATTTGTTTTGCATGTTATAATGTTTGGAGAATATTTTTTTACTCATTGACATAAATCTTAAAAATAAAAGAGAAAAAAAAAAGTGGAGGTCTTTTTTATTATGACTGTACTAGCTTGTGGTTCAGCTTTTCATTAGGAAGGTCTGTTGTGATGCTCTCTGAGATGCACAGGACTTTGTTTCTGCTGTTTGAACCTCCCTCTGGAGAGTACGTGGGATCTAGAGCACAAGTCTGGTGAGGAGCGGCTGAGGGACCTGGGGGTGTTGAGCCTGGAGAAAAGGAGGCTCAGGGGAGACCTTCTGGCTCTCCACAACTCCCTGAAAGGAGGTTGGAGCCAGGTGGGGTCGGGCTCTTCTCCCAAGGAACAAGTGACAGGACAAGAGGAAAGAGCCTCAAGTTGTGCCAGGGGAGGTTAAGGTTGGACATGAGGAAAAATGTCTTCCCCAAAAGGGCTGTGCAGGGCTGTGCCAGGCTGGGCAGGGCAGTGGTGGAGTCCCCATCCCTGGAGGGGGTTCCGAGCCGTGGAGATGTGGTGCTGAGGGCCAGGGGTTAGTGGTGCCCTGGCAGTGCTGGGGGAATGGATGGACTTGACGATCTTAAGGCTCTCTTCCAATGCAGACAACTCTGTGATGGTATGAACTCTGCAGTTTGAGTTACTTGCCCAAGGTCTAGCGCAGGGATTCCCCCCAGCCTGGTCTGCCCGCAGCAGCTGAGCTGGCTCCTACCCGGGATGAGTGGTCCCACGGAGCCATGTGTGTACTGGCCCGTGGGCTGGAGGGAAACAGGGAGAGCAGCCATGTGCTGCCACATTTACATTTAAAGGTGAAAATTTTCTATTTAATGTAGCAAAAAAATTGGCAAAACAGCGATCTCTGTGGAGGTGCTGCTCGGAGCTCTGTGGAATTCGGTGTTTTCCCAGTATTGCTTTTCAACACTTCATGGTAACTTATTTTTAATCTACATTTTGAGAGGCATTTACCAATTCCTTTTATGGCCCTCTATTGTTCCTGGCCTCTGAAGGACTGTTTGTGAGTCACCGTCATCCTGTCATCCTCCTGGAAGAGGAGGTTATCCCAGAGTGACTTGTCTGACAGCTGAAGCAAGCAGGCCAGGATCGGAGCAGGGCGACATGGGCAACGCCAGCGGCAGATTAACTGCTGATGCCCAAACATTCCTGACGCTGCTTCGATTGTTACTCACCCGTTATTTGCGCTGACATGGTCTGAATGCCTTCAGTGTGGGAAAGGAGCTGTTCAGAACTGCCCAGGAACATACCAAATAACGGGGCAGTAACATTCCGGACAGGAAAAGGCCACAGGAACCCCGTGATGACAAGATGTGGGGTATTTTCCAGCTTTTGGAACAAACGCGCTGGGCAGGAAACAGAGGTGTGTGGTTACTGATGTGCTGTGCCAGGACGGGGCCCTGTGTTACGTTCCGTTTCTCAACGCAGGACAGCGATCCTAGAAACCAGCATCTAAAGATAGTTCTGAGGTCAGCAGTGAAAGGGATCCTTGCCCCAGAGTGGACAGGCACCACCTCTGGGACGTCAGCTGGTCGCTGAGCTGGTGTATTAAGGTGACTTCATGCTGTGAAATGCTTTGGTCGTCTGATCACCGTGATAAAAGATGGATCTAAACACAGCACAAAGAGCAGAAACAAGCGTGTCCTGAGTGGTTCAAACATTGTGTATGATATCGAGGAAATGGCCTCAGGTTGTGCTGGGGAGGTTTAGGCTGGACATGAACAATTTCTTCCTCAAAAGGGTTGTGCAGGGCTGTCCCAGGCTGGGCAGGGCAGTGGTGGAGTCCCCATCCCTGGAGGGGTTTCCAAGCCCTGGAGATGTGGTGCTGAGGGACATGGGTTAGTGGTGCTCTGGCAGGGCTGGGTTAACGGTTGGACTCAGTGATCTTTAAAGGTCTTTCCAACCAAAACAATTCTATGATTCTACTACCAGTATCTCCTGCCACAGCCAGAGGAGGGGAAAAAAAAGCAGCAGGCAAGGATGTACTGGCAAACTCACACAAACGTCATCCTCTTCGGAGGTTCCTCATGCAGCTGCAGTAGCCCTTTGGCTGCAGGTTGACCTCTGTGGATGTAGCCTTCAGAGAGGGCGAACGGGTCCCGTGAAGTAACTTGCCGCTTTTCAGCGGTGCTGCACAGGGCATCACACGTCCCTGGGGGTGTCCGGCTGGTAAATGTGCGCAGCAGCTGCTGAAAATGGGTTTTCAGCATAAGCTGAGGCTCATGTGGGGCTTGGAGACCGTTCAGCGTGAACCCCCAGGGAGAAGAGATCAGGTTCCAAGATTTTGACTGCAAAATGCTGAGTCTAAGTCATCAGAATCTTGAGCTGTTTCAGTGACCACAGTTATTTTTATTTTTGGAAGTGGATTAGGGATGACATCCCCGCAGCCCTCGGCACGCAGCCGCAGCTGTCTGGACATTCCTCGCTGCCCAGCTACAGAGCATCTGATGCTCTCATACAGGCTCCTGGCTGGGTCTGCTCGAAGCCTGCCACCAGTTAAGGGGTTTGCACCCACTGGCAGGTTAAACTGGTCTCCTCCAGCCACTGGGGAAACCTGAACTGGGAAGGTTATCACCATTTATACTTGAACATCCTTTGGAAGTCTTTCTTACTGTCTTCCTGAGTAGGTGCCTCTGGTGAGGTGGGGGCTGGTCCGTTCTCCCAAGGAACAAGCGACAGGACAAGGGGAAACAGCCTCAAGTTCCCTCAAGATTTGCAAGCGCAAGACAATTAATGCACCTGCATTTTCTGTTACGCATCAACAAGGTCAGGCTCACAGAAGACCGCGAGGTGTTTTAGCTAGATAGCAATCTTTATTTCAAAACGGCATTTATTACAAAAATGTAAAAATCCAGCTAAACCAGAAATGTTGAGATTATTTTCCTGGAACATCAAGTCCAGGGATCTTTGTCCCCGTCTCCTTTTTCCTCACAATATTTTCCCCACTTCCAGTCTGATTACACAGGTGCAAATGTGCCTAAAATGGCCCGGAATAGATAAATACATCGCGGAAGGCAAGAGCTGTAAAGCTAAACGCATGCAACGAGTTCTACCAGGAAGAGACCCTCGAAAATAAACGTAAGTGGAAAGCAGAGATAGTCTGCGGGTGTCGGGAGGTTCTTCTCAGTCATCCTTGTCCTTCGCTCCGTGTTTCAGGATGCGCGTGAACTCAACATAGTTGAAATTGCCCTTCTTGTCGATGGGAGCCTCCCTGTAGAGCTCATCCACCTCCTCGTCCGTGAACCTGTCTCCCATGGTGGTCAGCAGCTCTCGCAGGTAGTCCTCCTGGATGAACCCTGCGAGGAGCGCGCAAGAAAAAGGAGCTTTGACATTTATCTGATAATAGATGGATGGCAGTTGCCTTCTTGGAGCTCTTCCTGTTAAAGATACCCACGGTCTTTGCTGCCAGGTGAAAACAAAGCTGTTAAAGCCTCTAATTGCCAGATAATGACAAGAATTCAATCTAGCCAAGCCTCTTTGTTCACCTGCAGCGTCTCCCTACCGCAGGAAAGGCCGTTTTATGCCGTGCCTGGGTTGCTGCAGAGAGCAGAGGGAACTGGCAGTGCCCGTGTGGGACCTTCCGCCCAGCAGCGCTGCCAGCGGCTGCGCACGTCCACACAGGGACCTGCTGCTCCGAACGTTCCTGAGGAAAGCCACTAAAAACACCCTCGATGGAACTTGACTGCCCGTGCACAAGGGCATGAATCACAGGGAAGTCTGAAACATTTCAAAGATTTTTAGACTGATCTTGAAATCAGTGACCACACGCAGATTTACCAGCCTGCCTACAAAGAATTTCTGGCATTGTTGATTAAACAAGCAGCTTCACTAACTCGTGGTTCCTTCTGTCAGCGCTCTCCAGAGTCACACAACATTTTCCTTGCATTTTCTTCTCCTTTAAGCGCGGCTTAAGGTGGATGCAAGTTGCTGACAGAAAACAAGCTCTTGAGAAAAGCAGAGCTGCTCTGAGGACAAGGATTCCCCCTGCAAAAGTTGCCCTAAAGCTGAATTTTAAGTTAGGAAATTTAAGACCCTGGTTCCCAATCAAATCCCAAGAGAACCAACTTTGGGATTTGTTACAGAGTCTGAAGAGGTAATTTCAGCTGATGAGGACACAGGCATGGGTTGCAGTTTGCAGAAATCAGGATTTGCAGAGCTACGTTCATCACTGCTTCTACACGTACAAGTACTTATTGTTACGGCAGCAAGCAGAAGTACCACGTGTGCGCGGTTGTTTCACCCACGTACCTGTTGCCTCTTCGTCAAAGCAAGCGAACGCGTTCCTGATGACGTCCTCCGGGTCGGTGCCGTTTAACTTCTCACCAAACATTGTGAGGAACATGGTGAAGTTGATGGGGCCTGGAGCCTCGTTCATCATGGCATCCAGGTACTCATCCGTTGGGTTCTTCCCTACAAATAAAGGGATTCATACTTGGTTTGAAATCAATCATGGAATACCGGCTTGGGAGGGACCTCGAGGATCACCTGGTCCAACCTTTCCTAGCAAAAGCCCCGCCTAGACAAGCTGGCCCAGCTCCCTGTCCAGCTGAGCCTTAAAGGTGTCCAGTGTTGGAGACTCCACCACTTCCCCAGGGAGATGATTCCAAAGGCTGATCGCCCTTATAGTGAACAATGTTCCTCTTGTATCTAACGGGAACGTCCCCAGGAGTGACTTGTACCCACCACCCCTCATCTTTCCCATCTGTTTGCTTCCAAATCCACTTGGCCACCACACACATCGACGCGGCATTACCGAGGGAGGCGAGCATGTCGTGCAGGTCCTCTTTGTCGATGAAGCCGTCCCTGTTCTGGTCGATCATGTTGAAGGCCTCCTTGAACTCCTGGATCTGCGACTGGTCAAACATCGCAAAGACGTTGGAGGTGGCGCGCTGAGGGCGCTTCTTGGTGGTCTTCGTCTTGGCCCTTTTGCTGGACATGGTGGCTGGTTGTTCTAGAGAGACAGAAGGATATTCAGGTTTAAGTGTTGTTAAATCAGAGTACACGTCCTTAGGGGAGAGATGGATAAAGGAACATTGAATTCTACGTTATAAGCAATTACCCCAAAGTACACATTTATTTTACGATCTCCTGCTCCATTTTCTTTCAGCTGGATGTCCCTTGCTGTTAAGCATGAGGGCTTTCAGGATTCAGGAACCACAGGCCAACAGCAGGCTACGGTAAAACCAAAGCAAATCCTAGTTCTTGAAATGAAACTCACACCTCACTTGTCCTGCTGATTGTCTTGCTTGTCTTGTAGGTGGGGCCCACAAGAAAGCTGGGGAGGGACTCTTCACGAGGGCTTGTAGGGATAGGATGATGGGTAATGGTTCGATTAGAAATTAGGAAGAAATTCTTCACAGGGAGGGTGAGACCCAGGCACAGGTTGCCCAGGGAAGCTGTGGATGCTCCATCCCTGGAGGTGCTCAAGACCAGATTGGACAGGGCTCTGTGCACCCTGCTCTAGTGGGAGGTGTCCCTGCCGTGGCAGGGGGGTTGGAACTAGACAATCTTCAAGGTCCCTTCCAACCCAAACCATTCTAGGATTAAACGCTCTGTCCACATCTTCCATGAACTAAGATGACTGCAGAGGTGGCAGCTGAGGAGGCAGCGCTGAGCTGCCTTGCTGAAGGGGTGGTTACCTAGCGTAGTGCCGAGCGGTTACAGCCGTCCCGTGTATGGCGGGCGCTGACGCTCGCGGGGGGATAAGAGCAGCGTTTTGTTAGAACAGATGCTGTGAAAGAGCCGCGGCTCTCAGGACACAGCGTGACCCTGGCTCTCGAGCCTGACATTTTGGTGGAGCTGGCTGGATGGTGCTGGGGTGGTGAACCCCTACCAGAGCCCTCTCATCAACTTCAGCGAGAGGGCTGCGTGAGGGGAAGGGACACAGAGGTGGCTCAAAAGCTATTCTGGTACACAATGGAACGGTTACACACCACCTATGGAAATGCTGGCATGCTCTTTGAAGTTCTAAAAGATCTGAACATTGCTTCATAAATTATCCACCTTAGAAAACATTTATATAGAATCTTTATAGAGTTTCAGACGTGCTAATTTCATTGTTTCCCGGGAGCTGCCAAGTTCAGAGATCAGCGTGGTGGTTGACACGCTCTAACACTGGTGTGACCAGGCAGAGCGAGGCTTTCAGGGCAACTGCTGCTTTTTGGCCGGGAAGGTGCAGTTAGTGTTCAGCCATGGTTGACGGTACGAACACGAAAAGCTGAGTCATCCAAACACAACGACCTCACCATTGCTAGGGTCAGGCAGACCCCGTTTGATGCTGTTCTAAAGGCTTTGTACAACTGAGCTTTAGCGTTCTCCGCCACAGACTCCCATAATCCTGATTTGTGCCCAAATCAAGTGTTACGCGAACCAGATTCCTTCCACCCTTCAGGCTGGATTTTGCAGGAAGCACCTGCGGCAATGTCCTGGCAGAGGACAGACTGAACCTTCACCCGTAGCCACAAAAACGCCGGCGTTTTACAAAGGACACAAAGGACTGGTTTTATACCTCTCGGTAAATGGCCTGCCCAGCAGTGCAGCTCTGATCAGTCGCTGCACGGCTCAAACTGCTGCTCAGATCGCTCCAAGTTACAGCACTTTCTGTTAGTCCACTAAAAAGTGAGAGTGAAGTCAGTAACCTGGATTAATCCTTAAAAAGGGGGTGCAGTGAAGCATGGCAACTCCAGTAGCCAGTTAAGCAGCCCGGCATTCGGGCACGAAGCAGCCGGGGTTTGTCTGCAGCGCCAAGGAAGCCGTTACCTTGCTTCGTGTCGGCCACCTGACACGCCGAACCCAGCGCCCGCATCAGGAAAGGGAATTCCATGGCTCCGTCCTCTTCGGGCTGCCTGCGAGGCCCGCGACTGACCTCCCGGCCAGTTCCCCACTTTTAAATCCTACAGGCACATACAACGTCCTTCTGACGTTGTATAAAACCCTCATGATGTCCCCCGCTAAAAATAGCCCGTGAAATGCAGCTGCGCATCACTGGACAACGCTGAAGTTCTCTTCATTGCTCTCGCTGACCACAAGCTACCCGAGATGTCTGGCCTCCAGCGACACCGCAACAAATACGAACTCCCGGTGTCCAGCTATTTCTGAAGACAGCTGACAATGAAGGTACTTGGCCTCGGAGCTGCAGTCAAGGGGCGCGCGTAAGTTCAGTCTTGTTCTCACCGCTGTAAAAACCCCTGTACAAGTTACTGCTACACTCGGAATTGTCCACTACAAGTTCCGCTACCCAGAACAGAGCCCAACGATACCTGTTAATAACTGTTCTCTGAAATAACTCCTGCTTTTCAGGATGTGGCCAATTCAGAGTACAGCAAGAAAGGAGGAACCACCTGCTGTCCCCTCGAGAGGAGGGAACAGCAGCATACTGCTGACCACAGCAACTCCTGGTGGGGAGAGAGCCCCTTCCTTCCCAGTTCCATCAGAGGATTGCCACAGCAGAACATCAGAGAGAGGAGCCCGGGTTTGGTGCAGCTGCGCCTGAAATGGTAAAAACTGCCTGGATGGCTGGGCCCAAAGAGCGCTGGTGAATGGAGTTAAACCCAGTTGGCGGCTGGTCACACGTGGTGTCCCCAGGGCTCGGGCTTGGGGCCTGTTCTCTTTAACATCTTATCCATGACCTGGACAAGGGGATCGAGGCACCTTCAGTGAGTTTGCAGATGACACCAGGTTGGGTGGGAGTGTTGATCTGCTGGAGGGCAGGAGGCTCTACAGGGGGGGTCTGGTCAGGCTGGATCGATAGGCCAAGGTCAATGGGATGAGGCTCAACAAGGCCAAGGGCCAGGTCCTGAACTTGGGTCACAACAACCCCCTGCAATGCTCCAGGCCTGGGGCAGAGCAGCTGGAAAGTGCCTAGCGGACAAGGACCTGGGGCTGTTTGTTGACAGCTGGCTGAAGATGAGCCAGTGTGTGCCCAGGTGACCAAGGCGTCCACCAGCATCAAAAATATCATGGCCAGCAGGACCAGGGCAGGGATTGTTCCCCTGGCCTGGGCACTGGGAAGGCTGCCCCTTGAATCCTGGGGTCCATTTTGAGCCCCTCACTCCAAGAACGACATTGAGGAGCTGGAAGATGTCCAAAGAAGGGCAACGAAGCTGGGGAAGGGTCTAGAGCACAAGTCTGGTGAGGAACGGCTGAGGGACCTGGGGGTGTTCGCTGAAGGACCTGGGTGTGTTCAGCCTGGAGAAAAGGAGGCTCAGGGGAGATCTTCTGGTTCTCCATAATTCCCTGAGAGGAGGCTGGAGCCAGGTGGGGTCGGGCTCTTCTCCCAAGTAAGAAGTGACAGGACAAGAGGCAACGGCCTCAATTTGCACCAGGGGAGGTTGAGGTTGGACATGAGGAACAATTTCTTCCCTGCAAGAGTTGTCAAGGGCTGTCCAGGGCAGCGGTAGAGTCTCCATCCCTGGAGGGGTTTCCAAGCCGTGGAGATGTGGTGCTGAGGGCCAGGGGTTAGTGGTGCCCTGGCAGTGCTGGGGGAACGGTTGGACTTCGTGACCTTAAAGGTCTTTTTGAACCTAAACAGTTCTAGGGTTCTATGACACACTGCACTCGGCTCTGGGAATCTCTAGGAGAAAGAGGATAATAAATTAAGAGCCTGTTCAGAAGAACAAGGACATCAACCCAGTCAGCCAACGAGAACAGTTTATGGTGAAAACGTTCCAAGTGTTTACGCTTGGTGTTACCTCTGTGTGTACAACAGCGAGTGACATAACGAGCAAGAACCAACTGCAGGAGTCAAGCACTGGACCCACTACTTTTAGAGAAAATAGGCTTTCAGCTGATAAATCCAGCAGGCCATTAAAAAAAAAACACTAACTCGGGCTTTTGTAATGGAAATAAGCTAAATATTGGCCAAGGACAGAAGAATTCCAGCAGATAAAGTGGAAATACTTCACATTAGAGAGGACAAGTCATGACAGGTTTAGGCTGTTTAATACCAAGATGCACTGAATGGTCTGGGCCTTGTTTTGGAAGCTGTTCAAGAAACCTCCAAAGTCAGATCTTGCCTTAATAGGTACCAGAAGACATTCCAAAAGGAAAACCTTTGTTTAGGATGATTTTCACATATTAGAAGAAGGAACAAATTGCCCCCGCTGGTCTGGAGAGGTTAGTAAGAGCCCTGTGTGCTTCTCCACGTACATTCATCTCCTTGGTTGAGCAACAGCACCGGAGACCAAACTGCAGAGGCACAGGACGTCATCCTGCGCGCCTCACCGCTGGGGAAGAGATAAACCCTAGAAGGACACAAAACTGAGCAGCTAAGGAGCTTGCACCAGACAAGGAGATCCGGAGCTCTGCAACCCACCAACAGCGGTGAGAGTTGGGGGGCAGCGACCAGAACTTTGGCTTCAGAGAGCAGCCTTGTGTTTTGGGGGGTTTATAATGACTGTGTCTACCACTCAAATTTAAAAAAAATAACCCACAACAGAACCAAAATATCCACAAATCCACGACACAAAAACCACACCCAGGAAATCTCCACGTAAAAATGAGCACTGATTATCTTACTTTAACACTGCTGGTTACTTGGGAAGGTCATTAAGAAGCGAGCTACCTTCTCTGAAATCATCAAACCCAAGAGTCAGCCCCAGTGCTGGAGCCCACGTGAGCAGCTCCAGCTCCTGACCCCCTCGCTGGCCCATCCCGCCCGGGGCGGCAGCGGGAAGAGGTGATGAGAGCAAGGCACTGCAGCGGCTCTGTGGCAAGGCTCGGTAAAGAGCAGCTTACACTTGAGAAACCACCCCAGGCCACTCAGCTGGGCTTCAGGGCCTCCTTAGCACGCTCCTCATTAACACGCTCTCCTAAACCCTTGTGCAGGGGTCAGAGCGCCTCAAAACCCGGTTCTTGGTGCTCACCGAAGCCTCTGCCTGCAGGTTCCAGGGGGAAGCTGTCCGCAGCAGCTTTGCCGCGGCCGTAATTCTTTGTAAGGGCGGGCGGGCAGGAGACTCGGGCCCCTCCGGCCGCTTCCAGCCGCAGGAGCTGCCAAACCAGCGCTTCCCCCGCTCTGACAACGGCCGGGAACCGGCGGCAGGG
>VZZY01023273.1:703051-742277 GCA_013400335.1 Eurystomus gularis | reverse complement strand
GAAGGGACCTCTGGAGAGCATCTGGTCCAACCTCCTGCTCCAGCAGCTCACCCAGAGCAGGGTGCCCAGGATCGTGTCCAGGCACCTTTGGAATCTCTCCAGAGAAGGAGACTCCACAACCTCTCTGGGCAGCCTGGGCCAGGCTCCCACACCCTCACACCAAACAAGTTTCTCCTCCTGCTCCCATGGAACCTCCTGGGTTCCAGTTGGTGCCCATTGCCCCTTGTCCTGTCACTGGCACCACTGACAAGAGTCTGGCCCCATCCTCTTGCCCCCCATGGGCCCTTGAGCTCTTGCTCAGCATTGATCAGATCCCCTCTGAGGCTTCTCTTCTCCAGCTCTGCACCCCAGGGCTCTCAGCCTTTCCTGGGCACAGAGATGCTCCAGGCCCCTCAGCATCTCTGTAGCCACAACTGGACTCTCTCCAGTAGCTCCTTGTCTCTCTTGAACTGGGGAGCCCAGAACTGGATGCAAGATTCTAGAGGTGGCCTCACCAGGGCAGAGTAGAGAGGCAGGAGAACCTCCCTTGTCCTGCTGGCCACACTTTTCTGAACGCACCCCAGGAGACCATTGGCCTTCTTGGCCACGAGGGCCCATTGCTGGCTCCTGGTTAATAAATTGTTGTCTTCCAGGACTCACAGGTCCTTCTTTGTGGAGCTGCTTTCCAGCAAGTCAACACCTCACCTGTAGTGATGTGGGGAGTTACTCCTCCCTAGGAATCCCTACAGGGTGAGCATTCCAACAGGAGCTTAAGGAAGGAAGGAATGCTGCTGCAGAGAGTGGGGATGTCTCATCTGCCAACTGGGGAAGCCTGGGAGTCCACAGAGCCAACACCACGGGAATGTGGCTGTGCTGCTCCCAGACCTGACCTGCTCACTCAGCTTCTGGGTTGAGCTGGTGCACCTTCAGTGACTGCCCAACCTGCAGGACTCACCCACAGATAAGTGAGGTGTAATAGGAGTTCAGTGAGGTGTGGCAGAAGTTGTCACAGGGCAGAATGGGCATGGAGGAGGGACAGGCCACCATTCCTGTTCCCGTGCTTGCAGTGCTTAGTGTGGCTGGACTGCTTGCGTTCAACCCTGGAACCAGCTTCTGTCCCCACATGGAAGGACCAGAGCCTGGCCCAGGCTGCCCAGAGAGGTTGTGGAGTCTCCTTCTCTGGAGAGATTCCAAAGGTGCCTGGACACGATCCTGGGCACCCTGCTCTGGGTGAGCTGCTGGAGCAGGAGGTTGGACCAGATGCTCTCCAGAGGTCCCTTCCAGCCTTCACCGTGCTGGGATCCTGTAATTTATGGAAGACTTGTAGTAGAAGTGTTTCATTTTTCCCGCATTATTCCTTTCCCTGAGGGCTGTGCTTGTTGACTGCGCTATGTTTAAGATGAAACAGCTCTTAGGATCAGGCCTTGCTCTAGGAGGAAGAAGCCTGTTTTATCTACAGCAGCAGTTCGCTGCTTCTCTGTGCTGTCCTCACAAAGCCTGGGACAGAGGCTCTGTCCCCATCCAAGGCAGCACCTCAGGACGTTTGCCGTGTGTCTGGGCTCAGGGTCCAGCCTCCCGGTGAATCCCCCCTCACAGAAGTGCCAGAAACCCGCTCCAGGACGCGCTGCTTCTGCTGTCAGGCTCTGCAGAGGCTCAGCCCCACCTGCTCACCTTGGTTTCTAATTCCGATACTGAGCTGGGCGTTCTTGTGTCCCTGGCAGTTCCCATTCCTGCTGTCACCAGCAAGGGGAGCTCCTTAATCGGGCTGGAACCCAGAGCCATGACCCACAGACCAACACAGGTGGGAGAGCACACTGGAAAATGACCTTAAATCAATTTGGGACTAAATCCTGAACCTGCTAAATCCTGGGTGCTTTTCCTGACAACCCCCTGCAATGCTCCAGGCCTGGGGCAGAGTAGCTGGAAAGCTGCCTGGTGGAAAAGGACCTGGGGCTGTTTGTTGACAGCTGGCTGAAGATGAGCCAGTGTGTGCCCAGGTGACCAAGCTGGCCACCAGCATCCTGGTCTGTATCAAAAACAGCATGGCCAGCAGGACCAGGGCAGGGATTGTTCCCCTGGCCTGGGCACTGGGGAGGCTGCCCCTTGAATCCTTGGGTCAGTTTTGGGCCCCTCACTCCAAGAAGGACATTGAGGGGCTGGAGCGTGTCTAGAGAAGGGCAACAAAGCTGGCGAAGGGTCTAGAGTGTGGGTCTGGTGAGGAGCAGCTGGGGGACCTGGGGTTTACCTCTGAGCCTGGAGAAAAGGAGGCTCAGGGGAGACCTTCTGGCTCTCAACAACTCCGGGAGAGGAGGTTGGAGCCGGGTGGGGTCGGGCTCTTCTCCCAAGTAAGAAGTGACAGGACAAGAGGAAATGGCCTCAATTTGCACCAGGAGAAGTTTAGGTTGAACACAAGGAACAATTTCTTGCTGTGCAGGGCTGTGCCAGGCTGGGCAGGGCAGTGGTGGAGTCCCCATCCCTGGAGGGGTTTCCAAGCCATGGAGATGCGGTGCTGAGGGACATGGGTCAGTGGTGCCCTGGCAGTGCTGGGGGAACGGTTGGACTCAATGATCTTAAAGGTCTCTTCCAACCAAAAAATTCTGTGATTCTATGGTCCCATGACTTCCTTGGTGCTGGTTGGGTTTCCCAGTGCTCCCGCACCGGTATGAGGAGGGACCCCTGCTTGGACAGGCATGAGACGAGCTGCTGCTCGCTTCAGCCTTACGTGTTGCCCTCTTCATTACCAACCCAGCCACGAGGACCTGGAGGTGCTCCTGCAGGAACTTGTGGAGCTCCTTGGCAGCTGTTCTTCACCCTCTGGCAGTCACTGCGCAGCTGCGCTCGGTCCTGAGTCCGCGCTGGCGTCAGCGGAGGGAGGGGACATGTCCCTGCTGTATTTTCTCTGCCAGCTGGTGTAACCGTCCCCAGAAATCTGAGATCGAAGTGTTCATTGTGTGTTTTATCTGAATGCCAGTTTCAGGCCAGCAGAAGTAATGAGAAATCCTTGTATTTAAAATCTCACGGTGTCTCTGAAGGGCTTGATGAAAACTGTTTCTTCATCAGGTACAGATGAACACAGGAAAATTCTGGCAAAGATCTTTAAGAACAATATGTTCATTGTCCCAAAATACTGCTTTTTTCCCCCAGTGTGGATTAGTTGCAAGGACTTTTCCCCAAATCCCATTGGAATCTGAAACTCTCAAGAAGTTCAGGCTCTGCAAGTTCAGTAACCTGAAAGTTTAATTCATAAAACCACAGAATGTGAAATAGGCTTGAACTATTCAGCTTGATCGCTCACTCATACCCAACTTTAATTTGCTTTGGCCTTTGGCAGGAGCCAAAGCGATGTTGAAATAAACCCTTTTTACAAGAGCAGATGCAGTAACTGTGGCGGGACTTCAGAGAGCTGCCAGGAGGTGATAAATGGCCAACAGATGGGCTCCAGTTTGGACCATCTCGTAGAAAATCAGACCCATGTAGTGGACAAATGCCTCCCCTCTGGTTTTGCACGTGCCTGTAACCAGCAAACAAAGATAGGCCCCGTATTTCTGCCGCGGACATTTAGTCCTTGGGCTGGTACCAGCTCTGTAACGCCATGAATCATATGAGCTGCAGGCTCCACGCTGACTTCATCTGCTAACACTGAGCACTGTGGGTCCCTATCGCTGTTCTAATTATTCCTACGAAGATTAAGCTGTTATCTCTAGGAGTGTTTCTGGTTGATCCGAAGGGTGTGTGTGTGTAGAGATAATAATTCCAGAGGCCGTCGCCCTTGCGCTGTTTTTCTTTTGGCTGATAGGAGATCAGGAATCCTGTCCGTGGGGGTCAGCAGTGGATCAGGACACATGGAGCAGCACCTCTTGTGATGAAGAGACTGTGCTGCTGTTGTGTTTGTAGGCATTCAAACTGCAAGAGGGTGGATTTAGATTGGAAATTAGAAGAAATTCTTCACTCTGAGGGTGGTGAGACCCTGGCACAGCTTGCCCAGGGAAGCTGTGGATGCTCCATCCCTGGAGGTGTTCAAGGCCAGGTTGGATGGGGCCTTGAGCAACCTGGTCTAGTGGGAGGTGTCCCTGCCATGGCAGGGGGGGTTGGAACGAGATGATCTTTGTGGTCCCTTCCAACCCAAACCATTCTGTGATTCTGAAATCGGGCACTGTGTAGTTCTCTGGATGTTGTTTGTAGTGAGCTATGAGGCTGCTTTGGGGATCAAGATGCCGGGTGGTGAATCCCAGTCGTGGATCCCAGTGGATCTGCTCCCTGCCAGTGGCTTTGGGGAAGACAGCCACCACCGCTGGCAGGGGCTATGGAAGGAGGTTTCAGAGGGGAAGGCAAGGACGTGCTCCCAGGACACTGCCAGCTTCTGGTGGGAAGCCAGGAACGAGCTATAGCGAGGAAGAGACAGACGAGAACTGTTAACTTCTGGCAGCTTATGAAGCCACCAAATCCCGGCTGATTTTTGGGGTAGGTGAAGGCTGAGCTCTCCTCTGCAGGACTAGTGTTATACCGAATTCTGAAGTTTTACTATAAACAGCGATTCCAAATCTTTTTTTTTTTTTTTAAAATAAAGGACTTTGTTAAGCCACCACAACTTCCTGTAAGTCATGTGAGTTATAAGATCGTAAAATAATAGATAAACAACACATGTTAAGGAGACAAATCCCCTTGGAAAGGATATTGCAAACCTGCATGATTTCGTATGTCTTTTCTTGAGCTGTCTTGTACTGACCACTGTCAGTCAGGAAACGGGGCTGGTCCTGCCCGGCAGATTCATACGTTCTCCGGTCTTGGAGGCATCGCTGGAGCTGTTGGTGTTTGAGCTACTTTCTTTACAGCTAAATCACACATGGCCAATAATCACTGGAATTTCCTCTGGCTTGTGCCATCACCTGTCAGATCCTTCTAATCTCAGTTCATTATTTTCTTCATGGTATCTCCTTCTCGTCTTTGAATACTAAGCTCTGGTTTATTTTCCGTTCTTGGACTTCACCAGGCCTTTTTGCATTACGTCCCCAGCTTCTGGAAGAGTCTTCCATTTGTAACTGACGTTTGAAATCTGATGGCTCTGTCCCGCAGGGAGTATTCAATAAAACAATAAACTTGGAAATTCCTGATGCAGATTTTCCTCAAAGTTTTGTTCAGCTTAATTATTATACTGGAAATAATTGCCAAGTGCGGTAGCTAAAACCTTTCTTCTTTTTTTTTTTCTGTTAAGACATTGCCACTATGCTTGCCTTTAATGGAAACTTTTGATGGGTTCAGAAGTATTCCATCAACCAACATGAGGATGAGGAAGATTAAAGCTGTCCTTGCGTCCTGGGTGGTAAGTTTGTGTTCGCTCAGCCTGGCTGTGGGATGGTTATTGTGATACCTGAGGCGATCGCTTCGTGCTTAAACCCAGGCGAGGTGGTGTCGACAGCGGGTTTTCTCTGTAATGAAATAATGCTGTTTTGGTAACACAGAAGGGGAAGACAATCAATACAACGTCACCAGTTCAGTGTCCGGGCTCCCCAGGGCTCATGGGGGCTGCCCAGGGGCTACGTCAGGCCAGGACCCCCCGGCCAGGACCAGTCCCACCACCCCAGCCAAGACCAGGGCACCAGGGCAGCTCTGGCCATCAGGCACCTCCGTTTGGCCAATAGCTTGCCTAAAAATATGAAATATTTTGAAGTCTGTTATCTGCTTCTAAAACCTGTGTAACTAAATGGCAAGAGGTCGGATGTTATACCTCTGGCTCTGGACTGTCTGGGGTTGGAGCATCTCACCGGCCCTTCAGCAGTCGTGTGTCAAGGTGCTTTGGCCACTCTTTCCAAACAGAGTGGGGATAACAGAAACTATCCATTGTTATTGGAAAAAAGGCACTGAAGGACCTGTGGGGTTTAGCAAAGACTGACAGAAACAGTGCGGGACAAGATTTAACATCTGTTTCGATTTAAAGTCACAGGAGATACGGTGGATTGAAAAACCATGGAAGTGCTAAAGGCACTCAAATGACACGAATTTTCTGTTGGAGTAGCCCTAGGAGTCTGCGACAGACCCTCAGGGTGGGGGTTCCGTACGAAGAGAAACTTTAAAATGTTGTGAAGGAAAACAAACGCTGCCAGCAACTGCACTGGTATGAGACACTTCCCGTTCCCAGAGGGACGCTGTGGAATAAATGTTATTAATAATGCTACGGCAAATATGTCTGTGCGGTGGAAAATCAATGCAGGCACCCACAGCCAATAGCTTGAAAGGCGTTTGGAGAAACTGTGCTTTAAAGCAGGTTTTGAAGAAAACGTTATCAAAGATTTGGAGGGACCGGGGAATCCGGATGGAACGTGCTCAGTAAGAATCAATCACGTCACCTCTAGAGCAGGAAGAACAAAACCAAGAAGAACAGATCAAGTAATTATTTTTTTTTAACAACATAGAATCATTGAATCACAGAATCAGTTTGGTTGGAAGAGACCTTTAAGATCATCGAGTCCAACCGTTCCCCCAGCACTGCCAGGGCACCGCTAACCCATGTCCCTCAGCTCCACATCTCCACGGTTTGGAAACCCCTCCAGGGATGGGGACTCCACCACTGCCCTGCCCAGCCTGGCACTGCCCTGCACAGCCCTTGTGGGGAAGACATTTTTCCTCATGTCCAACCTAAACCTCCCCTGGTGGGAGGCTGTTTCCTCTTATCTTGTCCCTTGTTCCTTGGGAGAAGAGCCCGACCCCACCTGGCTCCAACCACTTTTCAGCGAGCTGTCAAGAGCCAGAAGGTCTCCCCTGAGCCTCCTTTTCTCCAGGCTCTGCACCCCCAAGTCCCTCAGCTGCTCCTCACAAGACTCGTGCTCTAGATAAATCATTACCAGCAATACCAGGGTTTGTTGGGGATGGAAGAGTCAGGGAGAGTTTTCGTACCAAAGGAACAGTCTTGGGTCCAATACTGAATGTTCTTGCTGAAGTAAGGTCACGCAGATCGCCCTTGGTGTTGGCAGGTTACGAGTATGGCTAGTTAAGGTATGATGGAGAACAGCACATCTTCCAAAGTCAGTTGTTTCTGGAGAAACGTGTCTTTTGGAGGGAATCCATTCAGAAAATTTGACCTAGGTATGAAAATAAATTCCAGAAGACAACGCACATGCTGAAAACTCTGTCCTCCAAAAAATGTTTGGTGAGTTTGATTTAGGACTCTCGGGAATGAAGGAGAAGGACAGGGGTGCTGTGGAAGTGGACAAGTACCCACAGCTACAGGACACTGCTGCCCTCAGAGCTTCACAAACTGCCTCGGAAACTTTTTATTCCGCTGTGTAAGGTTCTAAATTCCCCTCCCAGCTCTCCCACTCACAAAGCCACACTGGTCTGGGTGCTGTGTGACTCTAATTAGGCAGAGCCAACATTCCCGAAGCCCTGTCTCCCAGGGCCGCTGTGACTAAACGTGGATCCCCGGTGCCGCAGGGATGCTGGGACTCCCAGAGCTCCCTGGTTTGAGGCATGTGCTTTGATATGCAAATAGGAGTTAAGTGGTTTAAAATTAGCTGTGGATATTGCCTCATTTTAAACCCAGAGAGAACTGTGTAAATTTAAGCGCTGAAATAATTACAGAACCCGGAAGATTTTGCTCTATCTCCATTTTCTTTATAGAATAAACAGAGTCAGCACAGAATTTGCGAACTCCTTGGATTTGTAGTGCCGCTACACCCGGAAAGCCACGGAAAAACGGGGTCCAGATGTTTATATCCCACTGGTGATCTATACAAATTCTATTGCAATGAGAGCAGAGAAACGAGATGTGTAACGGCTTTCATTTCTCTACATCTCTCTCTGAAGCTTTCAGAAGCAACTTGCCTGTCATTAAGCCTTTCGAGGTGCCAGTGCGAAGGGAGGAATCCAATTTAGGATATTTCAAAATCCTAGAGAGAATTTTGAATTGGAATGGTGATTTTATAGTGAATTTAGTGAGGATACTGAAAAGGGAGAGCTGTCAGTCAGGAGGTGCTGCCATCGTGTCTCTGCCCAGAGACAGCGCAGGGTATCGGTGTCTGTCTCTCTTCCTCATCCAGGCTATATTTATCACCCCCCTGGCCATAAAAGGCCTGGACTGGGGCTCTGGCATTCCACTGACCGCAGGCATTATTTTTGTTCTGGACGCTGGAGTCCAGCCCTGTCCCCTCCTCCTGCCTCTTGCTTTGCTGGCCTCTCTGTTGCCGCGTTCTCCTGCTCACCCACTCGACAGCCATCCCGCTTGCTGCCGCTCACCTGGGCCCCGGTAAGTGCCTTTAGCACAGCAGATTTGCTGTGCTCAGCTATTTTTAATCCAAATCCATCGTGCCGAGTTGATAGCAGCTCCCTTCGTTGATAGCAGCTCCCTGCGTTCTCCTCAGCTCAGCAGTTACATGAGGAGCTCGTGGACGTGAAGACGTCTGAGGGGTCAGCTGTGCAACAAAGCAGAGTAGTGCGAGGGTCTGGTTGTTACCAAGTGACCTCTCCTTCGTGTTGTCACCGCGTGGGTCACTGAGGTGCAGGAGGACTTTGTCGTGTAACCTCCTCTGGGCTTGGGGAGTGTGGAAATAATTGAAATATTTGCTGGTTGCGTAGCCTGCCTTGTGATTTGTAAAGCCATTGACTGAGCTGAAGGAAATGCTGTGATTCTTTTTCCTGCTTGTAAGTGTTTCTGTTTTTTATATATTTCACTGTTTTCACTGATGGATGGAATAGATCCTTCCACGACCTGGAAACAGCGCAGGAGGTAATACCAGTAAAACAGCTTCCTTTAACGTGTGGCCGTGACCCATGGGCAGGTCCAGAACTGTCCATCTGCTCCGTCATCCTTTTGAAAGCACGGTTCAAGAGCTGCTCACATACAGCTCCAAACCCCACGTATTCACCTCACTGCTGCCTCTAATATTTATAGGCCAGCTCTGCAGGTATGAAGTCCTGCACGGATCCAGAGGGGGAGCGTTGCCCCCACACTAGCGGGGGCTGGCCAGTGGACACCAGCTAGGTGGGTGCAGGCAGCGTGGATTTTAGAAAACCTAAGAGATGGAGTCAACCTGACAGTGCTTCAAACGGGCAAAATCCTGACAAGGTTCAGAGTTATTTGTTATCTCCCATAGTGTCGTACTCCTGTGTCCGATCAGGGTAGTAACTGAGTGGCCCTGACCTGTGAGTACTGCTTGACGTTTCAGAGGAGATAGAAAACACACCTCAGAGTGTGACAGTGTACCTATAAAAGGAGTTTCCTCTTATATGACGTGAGTTTGCCTTTGATTTGAGCCAGGAGAGCTGACTTTGTGCTCAGCTCCTGCCTTACTGCCTTCATTCTGACTCCTGTCGTAGGCACCTCTTCTTGCCTCTGAGGACAGTGAGGTCCAGACCTTTCACGTCTGGAAGAAAAAAGGTTGTCTTTGTACGCTGTGTTCAGTTTTGGGACCCTCTCTAAAAGAAGGACATTGAGAGGCTGGACTGTGGCCAGAGAAGGGCAATGAAGCTGGGGAAGAGTCTAGAGCAGGAGTGTGGTGAGGAGCAGCTGAGGGAGCTGGGGGTGTTGAGCCTGGAGAAAAGGAGGCTCAGGGGAGACCTTCTGGCTCTGCACAACTCCCTGAAAGGAGGTTGGAGCCAGGTGGAGTCGGGCTCTTCTCCCAAGGAACAAGTGATAGGACAAGAGGAAACGGCCTCAATTTGCACCAGGAGAAGTTTAGGTTGAACACAAGGAACAATTTCTTGCTGGGAAGGGCTGTGCCAGGCTGGGCAGGGCAGTGGTGGAGTCCCCATCCCTGGAGGGGTTTCCAAGCCATGGAGATGTGGTGCTGAGGGCCAGGGGTTAGTGGTGCCCTGGCAGTGCTGGGGGAATGGTTGGACTCAATGATCTTAAAAGTCTCTTCCAACCAGAACAGTTCTGTGGTTCTATGGTTCCGCTCCAATTCTGTAAGTGTATTTCATGTCAAAACGTCACGTCATTGTTCATTGACATGAAGAAGAATCAGAACAAGCCTCCCACTGTGATTGATATAAAAACCCCAATAACAAACACCCCTCACCATTGTTTCTGGATCTTTTTAAAATTCTTCCAAGCATTCCCCCACTGCAGCTCCGTCCTGTTCGCAGTTTTCAGGGGCGATCCCCGCTGTGTTGTAAGCCTCGTCCCCAGTGACCAGAGAAAGAAGGGTTATCACAGGCATTAGCAGAGGCAAGCACAAGTCCAAGAAGAGAAAGTCAGTTTTAGCAACAGCAAAATGAAACAATAACAAAATAAAGACTGAATCGCCAGTTTAAAATCCCCCAAGGGAAATCCTCCCTGCACTCACCCTGATCCCATCTGGCGAGGGGAGCTCCCTCTCACCCGATCAGATTTCCTACTACGAGCAGCTCCAAGAGAAGCTGCTGGTGGCCGTGCAAAGCACGACTTAGATGGGGCTGTCGTCTGGGGGAGGGAGTTTCTTGATGATCTTGGACTTGGCATTCCAGGTTTAAAAAAAGGGTCATTTGGAGGGAGGAGCATGGTGGTGTTTTACTCCTTGCACACGGACTATCCCTGGTTGAAGGATGAGAAGCCTTTTTAAATGGACCTCTGCTGTCACGTGCAGAAGAATCAATGTCAGGGCTGTTTACAGAAACGGTGATATCCTTCTCGGTCTTTGGGGTTTTAACTCACTGTTAAAATATTAAACGGAATATTGAACTCAAGCTGAAAGCTGGATTATGGAAATGAGTGAAATGCTCCTCTAGTGTTATTTCAGCCTAGACAGCCTTGCTGAAATTGCTCCTGCCTTTTTAAATATTTTATCACTTTCTTTTGCGGTTTAACAAAAATACTGATACTGTCTCTGAGGAAGCCAAGCACACAGAATTTCATTAGTTGGCAGCAGTGAGAGAAGTTGAGCGCATAAAACCTGAATAGTTTGCAGTAACGGGGAGACCAGCTACAAAGGAACAGACGCAGTAGTGCGAGGTCTTCTGGCTGTGGTGGGTGACAGAAGTGTCTTGAAACTTAAATACGAACCTGTCCTAAAGCCTAAAACGTGAAAGAGAACCCCCACTTAACGGGGGGTTGTTCTGTGGAAGTTCTGTGTTAGTTTGTGTGAAGTTGTGCATTGTTTGTGTGCTAGGTCAGAAGACTCTTTGACACCTGATGTTTGATCTCTTCTTTTCCAGACCCCGTCCTGTTTATTTTCAGTCGGAAACGTGCAGTTGAAACCGGCATTAGAAGTCGCCCATGATGTCTTTGCCTTTCTACCAAAGACACCACGAGCACTATGACCGTGCGTACCGCCACAAAGCGCTGCAGTCCACTGTGAGCCAGTACCAGAAGGAAACGAAGAGCAGATCCGCTCTCTATGCTCAGGGATCTACAGCCTACGCTCGGGGCTCTGCAGCCTATCGCCATGCGTCCGCCGCAGCCTTCGGCCTCGACTCTTCGGCAGCATATAGTCACGGCTCTTCAGCCTACGACCTGGAGTCGGCGGCCTACAGCTATGGATCTGCAGCCTACGATCACTCCGCCGCGCAGAGCAAAAGATCTGCTGCCTACAGCCTTGACTCGGAGTCCCTCAGCAAGAGCTCGGCTGCCTACAGGCACGGGTCTGAGTCCATCAACAAGCTGGCTGCGGCCTACAGGCTGGGGTCTGAAGCCTACAGTCTCGGGTAAGTGAATCCCGCTTCAAAACAATATTCCAGAACAAAAATGCCATCGAATCACAGAATCGCTTTGGTTGGAACAGACCGTTAAGATTCATCAAGCCCAACCCTTCAGGGTGTTCCTGCTTTGGAAATAGCACCTCAGCCAACAGACAGTGTGAAAATGTCATAATTCTGTGGGTCTCTGAAGTGTTCATCTTGCACTGGAAGAGCAGCTGTGCTTGGCTGCCATGGGTTTTGTTTAATGAAGATAATAAATATTGCTCAAGCAATTCCATTAGCAGAATTTTTAGATATCAGAGCCTCACATTATTTGTATGTATCTCAGAGATTTACAGAAATTAGGGAAGTGTTAAAGTAAGATCGGAGCAGCTGTTAGCAACAGAGGAAATGATCAGCAGATCATCGCCCAAAACATCTGCTCACAGTTATATTAATATAAAATTTAGAGCGTTATTAGCAGAACTGGGCAAGATTTGTCCATCAGAAAATTTGAATTTTGAAAACTGAATATCCTCCAAGGGTGGAAGGGAAGCAAACTGGAGATGCTGGGACTGAGAGTGATGTTTCCAGAGAGAGCTGGGTAGGGGAAGATATCCCAGATTTCTGCAGGGTGCAGCTGTTGCTGACCCTAACCCAAAGCCTCCTTCTCCTCACAGGAGATGTTCCCATTTCTTATGAAGTTTACTTGAATTTGCAAAAAATGGTTGTAGAAAAACCCGCTTCCTCATCCCAGGTCCGAACACTGCAGTGACTCTGGCTTGGCCAATGAGTTTCTGCTGAAACCTGCATGTTCTCACCAAGAAAAGCTCTCACGTAAAAGCAAAGTAATATTGAGGGAAATGGAATTGCTTAATTGGGAGAGAACTTAAAACACTTCCAGAGTTCCTCAGGGTTTGTTCGAGATACTGCTTTAAAATAGTATATTTGGTGATACTTCCAAGTGCCTCTGTAGTACCAGAGCTGCCAACAGATCGATATATCACCCTGCTGATCAGAGGTAGGAATGTCCCAGCTCTAACTTCTTTCTTTCCGTGGTCCTGCCCTTGCGTTGGAGCTTCGAGAAGAACCAGAAGCTGCTCATGGCACTGCAGGATTAAACCAGTTTACCTCTTTTTTTTCGGATGCTCAGTCATTTGCCTTTGCTCCAACTTTCACTGCTTTTCCACGCGTTCAGAAATTGTTTTAACGAGACCTGCTATGTGGAAACAATTCCCCTTTAAAAAAGCGTTGTGGGGGAAGCTGTGTCAGGGAGCGGCGAGATTATTGCCAGCGCTACTGCCTGGGCCTGTGACCGATCCGTCAGCAGCTGCAGATGAAGATAGCCACCGGCGCGCAGCAGTTGTCTCTGGAGGCTGGCTCTGGAGAGGCCTCTTCTGAAAACCCTGTGGTTTTTTTGCTTTCCTGTAACTGAGTTTGCCAGTCCATGGTGAGTAAGTCAGACACTGCCTGTCAGGAAGGAGGCAGCTGCGAGAGGGAGAGCCTGGGAAATGCCTGGTGGCTACGGGCGCTCCTCCCGCGAGGACAGCGTTGTGTGTACCAGACACAGCCCTTTCTGCTGCCGGGATGAAGTGGGAGAGGGACCCAGCGAAAGCACGCAAGGGACAAGGTGCTGGATTTCTAGAGGTGTGGAGGAGCTTACAGGTGCCTTTTCCGACAAGGTGAATAACAAGGGAATGGAGTGGTGTGGTCCACTCCTAGGACACATTTCATAGAATCATAGAATCACAAAAGCATAGAATGGTTTGGGTTGGAAGGGACCTCAAAGATCATCTCGTTCCAACCCCCTGCCATGGCAGGGACACCTCCCACTAGACCAGGGTGCTCAAAGCCCCATCCAGCCTGGCCTTGAACGCCTCCAGGGATGGAGCATCCACAGCTTCCCTGGGAAGGGAAGCTTCTCTATCCTTTGGGCGCAGACACTCTTAGTGCAGGGTGGGAAGCGTGTCCCTTCAGGCACAGAAACCAAGCCAGGGCCAACATATTGAAGTATCTTTGTACCCGAGAATGAGACATCAAAACAAACCCTTTGTCTGGGAGTTCCAGAGCACAGCATTGTCATTAGTTCCTCTGTTGGGCTAGAGGGAAAAGCGAGCAGTGTCAATCTGCTTTTCACATCTCCACAGGACAATGCCTGTGCCTTTAGCACGGACAGTCACCCAGCCCCCAGTTCAGTGACTCTGCTGAGAAACCCCGGGAAGTGCCGGCATGGATATTTTAACATGCTGAAAACCATCAGGAAGCGAGGACAGTAGGCTTGGGTCACCAACCTTGATAAGACAGTCCAGATAGCATCTGACCTGGAAAAACCCATACATAGGCTAGCTGGGCATATCAGATGAGGCTGAAAGCTGCTAAAAGGTCATGGTACTGTTCCTCCTGTGAAACTAGAGAGCACTGATACCCTGCTCCTGCTCCTCTGGGGAGATTCTGTTCCATGTATCAGGTAAAAGGTTGGAACATTTTAAAATAAAGGGCAAGATTTTAGAATCTGGTTCAAGAAAGCAGAGTCCTCCTTGGGGCTACCTAAATAATGGTTGAAGGCAGGGCTTGGGTTGCACAGGAAGAAATAGTAGTAACAAAAAAGGAAAACAGGGAAATAAACCTCCTGATAGAAAGAGCAATCCATTTGTTTTCCCCTGCAAAGGGCTCCACTGGAATATGTGTTTATGCCTCCATGTTGCTCTGCCTGGACGGAAGCAAACGATAAGAGGATTTGGAAAGGAGAAACAGTTTCTGCTGCTTCAAATTTGTTCGTCTCGGCTCCTGGTTTAGGCAGTGCAATTCTAAAGATGCTGGAGCGACGCGGGGTTCCTCTCTGCAGACTGGCTGGGCGCTCTGATGTGGTTGTGGAGCAGTCAGGAATTTAGGAATAGCCGCAAGAGAAATTTTCTTTGAAAACAGAAACTTCTTGACATGCAAACGGCTGTTCGAATGATGCTGTGATCCTTCTCGATCTAGAAACAACCAGGAATCAAGTGGCCCCTTAAAGGGTTCAGCCTAAAGCCCCCAGGAGATCTGATGGCAGTCGGAGTCAGAATTCCACGTTTGTCCCATTTTAAAATAGGACAGGAATAAAAGTCATGCACTAAGTAAAGAGCTGCAGCTCTTTACAGGCTGTAGTTCAGTTATGGAAGATAATGAAAATACTTTGCCTTTGATGTTTCTCACCACTTTTGTGGTGACGAGGTCTCCCGATGTGTTTGTGGTTGGCTGTAGTGATGGTACCACATCGCTGCCCAGCCCCAGAGGGAGGTCACTGCATACCCTGCTTCCTTCCGTCTCTTCCTCTGTATTTTACTCTGTCTGGACTGTTCCCAAGGGTTTTCTGCTGGGATTTCTGTCCCTAAAGCTGGATCTGCCTCCCTTGGACTCCCTCTCTGGCTGCCTTGGGCAGCACCTGGTATCACGCACATGTAGAATCACACAGAATGGCGTGGGTTGCAAGGAACCTCTGGAGATCATCTCATCCAACCCCTGCTCCAGCAGCTCACCCAGAGCAGGGGGCCCAGGATCGTGTCCAGGCAGGTTTGGAATCTCTCCAGAGAAGGAGACTCCACAACCTCTCTGGGCAGCCTGGGCCAGGCTCTGGCACGCTGCACAGACACCAGTGTGAGCTGCCCTGGGAATGGGAAGTGGGGGAGCCATGTTAGGGGGCCTGTCTGGGCTAATGAGCCTTGCAGAGAAACCACGAGCCTTAATTCTCCTGTGCCTGGCTTGTGCTGTATAGACAAGAGTCCAGACCAGAAGCAGACTCAGATTCAATTTCCCTTGGCAATGTCGAGACAGAAATGATGTCCTGGTTTCACTGGACACAGTCCTGGGCCAGCCGTGCTCTGCAGGCCGTTAGCAGTGTGGAGTCAGGCCAGGCAGCTGCCCCGCGTTGGCTCCAGGTGTGTCCCGTCCCTGAAACCTCCTGCTCGGTATAAAGGGGGGAGTTTGCTAAGTGTGAGAGCTCCTCCTCTTCCTGCTTCTCACCTTTACTGGAGGAGCTTGCTCATTGAGGAACTACTAGAGAAAGTTTAGCAGAGGGGATGAAGATGCTGAGGGGCCTGGAGCATCTCTGTGCCCAGGAAAGGCCGAGAGCCCTGGGGCTGCTGAGCTGGAGAAGACTCAGAGGGGATCTGATCAATGCTGAGCAAGAGCTCAAGGGTGGAGGGTGAGAGGATGGGGCCAGACTCTTGTCAGTGGTGCTCAGCGACAGGACAAGGGGCAACGGGCACCAACTGGAACCCAGGAGGTTCCATGTGAGCAGGAGGAGAAACTTGTTTGGTGTGAGGGTGTCGGAGCCTGGCCCAGGCTGCCCAGAGTGGTCTCTGTGATGTCAGAATCTACCAAAACTAGGTATAGAAACTCTCCAAGTCCCAAGCCAAGAAGCTATTAAATGTGCCTTGCTCTCAGGTATATTGTTTATTCTCCATTTAGATTCAATATCAACACGTGTCAGTGTTATATTTGTAGTGATGAGTTTGTCAAAAGTGCATTTAGTTACATGTTCAGTAACTCTGCAGCCATGGCTACTAAAAAGGAGATTTTCTTGCTTATCAAACAAGAAAGCAAAAATTTTTAGTACTTTAATCTTATTTTGGAGTGTTTAACAGATTTTCTGTTTCCTGATTTTAACAACACTGTTTCTATTTCAGACTGAAAGATTCCAATTTAATGATTGAAGATCAGTCCTATAAGATGAGTCCTAAAGCCAAGAGAGCAAAACAGAATTTGGCGTCTGAGGGCAAAGAGAACGAAGCCATGGACTACTCGGTGCCCATATTCACAGGACGGTATGTTCACGTCCCTTTTCTGTGGTATCTTATCGCTGGCGTTTTATTAACAAACTATAAAATAAATCCATTAATCTTTCTTTTTTTATTTTTTTACACTCATGGATCTCAATGTGACTGTTTGTACTTCACATGAGTGACAAAAAGACAAAGAGAAGTCAACTGACTGGCAGGAAATCAGCCACTGATCATCCAGAGCCAGACAAGTGAACCTCGGTGTCTGGACTTTGTTTTGGACACATCACCACTTCCTATGAAATTAAGATATAATTATAACCTCGCTTACTGGGAACCTGACAAACGTGTTGTCCACATAGCGTAGTTTATTCTTTTGGTTTGGAGACTTGTTCTGTAATTCACTGTCTCATACTGAGCATTAAGCGTAGAAACAGTGAAGTGATGGGCTAATGTTCTGTCCTGGCATGGGGAAAACCTGGAATGAAACCAAATACTTCCTCAAATCCATGGCAGTGATTCACACTGCTCTCACGTGCTGGTGGTATTTATTGCATGGTTACTGCTGACGTAGTACGCCTCACCACAGCACTGTCCTCGGTGAAGCTCAATGTCAGCTTTGTGTGGAAGCCACAGGCAGTGCGAGCAAGGAGGTTCCTGTGGGAGATGGGTGCCCTTCAGCCGGGGCTCCCATCTCCCTCCTGATTGGAGGCCAAGAGAAAAATTTCTTACCCACCTGCAGCTGAGCAGAAACCTTCCTTCAACTTGTCCTGCAGCGCTGAGTTTTTCATGGGATGCCTCCAAGCCGTTTCTGGGAGGCAGGGGTTTTCTGTCTATGCCTTAACACCCAATGTCACTTCTGCTTGGTGTCCAAACTTGTGCTTTCATGTGAAACTGAGTCCCACCTTGACCATGCTACTGCCTTTTGAGTGTTTGTGATGCTTTGTGATGAGACCAGCAGTTCTGGGTTTTATTAATTCCATCCCACTATCCTGGAGTAATTTTTCCCTCACCCCTTGTACATCCCTGTGTTGGATTTACTGCGCTTTGACCCAACCAATGTGCAGGAGCACACACCACTGCCTTTGTAATCCATTGCTTTGGATGTTCAGCTGTATCTTCTGTGATAGGAAGTCATAAATATGTCTCACACAAAACTTGTGGTGACATGTTTTCAAGGCTTCTCACTACCTTCGTGTCTCACCTGGTGTTTCTGCTTGTGTATTTGTGGATTTGCAGCTCACCCATGCCCTCGAGCACAAATAACCTCCTTTTCTATTGTGTCTTGGGTCTATAGAAGTAAGACTTACCGTGTTGGTCAGTAGTTGAAAGCCATGACTGCTGGCTAGGACTCCTG
The DNA here is from genome assembly GCA_013400335.1 of Eurystomus gularis. Classification (NCBI taxonomy): domain Eukaryota; kingdom Metazoa; phylum Chordata; class Aves; order Coraciiformes; family Coraciidae; genus Eurystomus; species Eurystomus gularis. The sequence goes on along the minus strand of VZZY01023273.1, from coordinate 724,598 downwards.
AGCTTTTTTATGGGCCCCTGTGATCTTAACGTGTCATGTTAACATCTTAACAAATCATCCTTTTTGTTTTCCTTCTTTGTAAAATGTGCTCAGCAATATCTGTGATGTGGAGCTTCATTTGTCTGTGCAATATTTTGGGATCCTACACTGAAAGACCCTGTTAGATTCTTACATCATTGTCCTATTCTTCTTGCTGCTGTTGGCATCAATCTTCCTTCTTGCACGTGGTGGCTCGGGAAGCTCTGTGTGCTCCTGTGCCACTGACATGACCCAGATAGGGTTCTTTACATTAGCTAAATCTAAGATGGGCATGCGATAGGACAAGGGGCACTGGATGCAAGCTAGAGCACAGGAAGCTCCAGCTCAACATGAGGAGGAACTTCTTGACTGTGAGGGTGACAGAGCACTGGAACGGGCTCCCCAGAGACCTTGTGGAGTCTCCTTCTCTGGACACTTTCAAGACCCATCTGGATGTGTTCCTGTGTAACCTGCCCTAGATTCTATGGTCCTGCTTGGTGGGGGGTTGGACTCGAAGATCTCCAGAGGTCCCTTCCAACCTCTCACATTCGATGATTCTATGTGATTGTTGTTAGGGTGCCCAGCTCAACCTGGCATGAAATGGTTGGGTGTTCTCTTTTTTCTGTTGGCATCACGTTCGTGACCGCACGCCAAGGCTGCGGAAGCTGTGTGCCATGTTCTTCCCAGGTAGTTATCTGTGTTTGGAAGATGACAGCTGAAGCCCGTGGGACCCTGTGCGTGTTCTCTGTCAGCCCCAGGTTCCCCTGTGAAAGTGATGTGTTGTTTCCCAGGGGCAGCTTTTACAAGGAACAGTTATTTATGAAGGTCAGCTCTCCACGCCCTGATCGGAGCTGTTGCTGGATGACCTTCAGCGCTGGGTCACCCTTTCCATTATTTGGTTCTATTTTGGAGCCCTCAGGTTCTGCTGTTGAAGCACCTCCTTGCTCAGACTATTCGCTTCCACCTGTTTTTCTTACCCCCTTGCCTAGCCCTTGCAAGGTAAAAGTAAGGACGGCCATTATTCTAGATGATGAAACACCCAGAGCTTGATTTAATGCCGTGGGTGCTCAGGATACTGGATGTGGCTCATGGAACTGCTCACAGCACTGATAAGCAGGTGCCAGGGGACTGCTGATGGCAGATACCCCTTAAATAATAATATTTTGTGTGTGCCAGTTGGTGTTGGATCCTCTTGTTTCTGTTTCAGAAGTGTTTTCAAGTGAAACCCCCAAGCCTTGGCTGCAGAATCAGTTCTTAAATGGTGCTGTGTGCTCTTTCTGGTGCACTCCTCATTTCAGGGAACACGTTCCTCTTTGATCTGGGAAGATTATAGCAGGGAGAAATGATTAGCAAATCTAAATATTTAATACTGTTGATCAAAAGCATCTGGGAACCACTGCTGCAGATGACTAGGCTGAGTCTGAGGGTATTCATCAGCTCCCAGAAGATGCTTTATGCCTTGAGGAGCGGGTCCATATTGTGAAGTTGCCGAGGTCTTATCTACTGTGATAAAGGAGGAAGTCATGGCAGCTTGCCTTTGAAGGAAAACGCTGCTGATTCCTTTAAACCGAATGTAGATAGCTACGTCAATACTCATTCAACTGAGTTCTCAAAATTGTCTTCGGAAATCTCTGCCACATCTGCAGCTTCAGACGCTATCTGGGGGGGAGCTGATGTGCCCAAGTGGAGGGACTCCATAATCCCACTGACGCTTTTAAGGATCATCCTGGTAAAGCAGCCCGAAACACAGGAAGTCCATAGCAGAGTTGGAACCGTGAGGGAGGTCAGAGCTCTGTGCTGTTCAGTAAGTGTTTTAGTCTTTGGAGCAGTTTTTATGTGTAATTAAGCTTACAGCACGTTGCACTGCTGGGCTGTCTTGCACCTCACCGAGCTGACTTCACAGCCCGAAGAGGAGGGGCTGGACAGTGAACGATGGGCTTGAATCCAGACTTTGAGTGTTGAGATGTGCTATCAGAAGCATAGTATTAGCCACCTTAAAGAAAACAGGAGAAAAATAATTCTTCCCCGTCTTTTTGCTTTGTGATGGTGTTTGGTGGTGAAATAGTGAGGATGTGCTTGTGTGCACTCTGGAAATAGAGGGGCTGCTGTCGCTGCAGCGCTCGCTTAGCGAGAGCTCCCACAGGAGCTCTTCTCAGCGTGCCATCCAGCGTTACCCGAAAGTAACTCAGCAGAAGGGTGGCAATGCTTCTCCTGACGGCAAGGAACTGGAGAAGAGAAGGCTCCGGGGAGACCTTCCTGCAGCCTTTCAGGACTTCAAGGGGCCTGTCAGAAAGATGGGGACAGACTTTTATCAGGGCCTGTTGGGACAGGACAAGGGGGGATGGTTTGAAACTAAAAGAGGGAGATTCAGACTAGAGAGAAGGAAGGAATTTTTGATGCTGAGGGTGGTGAGAGCCTGGTGCAGGTTGCCCAGAGAGGTGGTGGCTGCCCCATCCCTGGCACCATTGCAGGTGAGGTTGGCCGGGGCTCTGAGCAACCTGCTCTAGTTGCAGATGTCCCTGCTCCCTGCAGGGGCTTGGACAGGATGACCTTGAAAGGTCCCCTCCACCCCAGACCGTTCTGTGGCTCCATGAACTCACTGCAGATGCACTACTACAGCAGCTGTCGTGTCCTGACTGCACTAAAACAATCTGGCTGTGACTGTACATCCACCTGTGCATATGGAAACAGGATTGGGCCCCCTGAGAGTGACTGTTCCTTGCATCTCGCCTCCGTAGAGAGCCTGAGGTGGATGCTTCCAGAAAGTCCTTAATCACCTTGAAAACATTTGGCAGAACAGTCACCCTGCAAACCTTGCGGGGTTGAATTTTCTATGACTAGAGACCTTTTTGTGGTACTGTAACGTGGGCTTCTGTGTAATGACAAACGAGGACGTTGTTCTACAGCTACAACTATCTCCTGCCCTTTGGCAGTGGTGGTATTGCGAACGCTGCAGCTGTAAGTAACCGAACACCTGTGGGTATGTCTTACACTGAGCTTTATAGCGATGGAGATCAACCACAGGGGCATAATTCAGGTGAGGCTGAAAATGTCTGAGACAGTTCCCCAGAGAGGCACTGAGACGGGCCGGGCCTTTGGACAGTGAGATACTCGGTCGTTCTGCTGCGCCCTCTGTGTTCCTGCTTTGGGTACACGTGAGAGAGCGGTGGCAGAAACGTGCGCTGAAGAGGCGTTGGCCACCACCGCTGGCTGACTTGATGGAAGGTGTGAATGGAACGTGTTCTCAGCATTTCTGCTTTTTAAACGTTCTTTCAGGGAAGTGAGCATCAGTGGGATCACAGACACGGAAGAAGAGAGGATTAAAGAAAGTGCTGCCTACGTTGCCAAGAGGAACCTTTTTGCCACAGGAGAAGGAGTTAGCGTCAGCAAGGTGGCCAAGTCAGCTTCTGAAGAGGAACATCATGAAAAAAAATCAAGGAAAGTAGCGATCCGGGAGTCTGCTGAGCGTGTGGCCCTGAAGAAAACGGTAAAGGAGTAGAAATGAACAGCTAGGCTGTGGACAGCATGGGTCCTCTTGGGTGGTTGTAAAGTGCCTGATGCAACAGTTTACACCGTGGGCAGTCACAGTAATGGTGGTAAAAAACCAAAGTATTTTCAATGGGAATCTTTTCAGTGACTTAGTCTTGTTATCTTGTGCCATATGGATAAGAAAAGAGGCTCTATGCCCGAGGTAGGCAGCAGGACTGCTCGTAGGTGATGCCACATCTGGTTACGTGGCACAGCGTCCTTCACCTGGACGACGAGGCAGCTGCTGGGCACAAGAGAGGTGCCGACACGTGTATCTTGCCAATGGGAAGATGATGGGGTAATTTCTGGGCCTTTTTTTATGGCCTGGGAATAATCTTGTCTGATGCGTTTACCCCCGAGTTTTAATCACAGGGTGTAAATCAGGGAGGGAGTTGCCAAAGACATCTCCAGTTGTGGGTAGCTCTGATATTGCTGCACAGCTTCTTAAAAATCATACTCAGAGCATGGTTACAAATAGGTTACAATCAGACTGGCAGAATATATCGAGTGTAAATATGTCTCATTTAGCAAATTTATTAATGTTTTGAGCGGAAGAATCGGTGACATGCTTATAAAATATCCTCATGGGGTTGGAAAGGGTGTAAATTAAACACTTTGAAGGGCAGTGTGAAAACCTAAAAATCCTCTCAAAAACTGAGAAGCAGTGAAGGTGAAATTTGATAGCAACCGATGGGAATTACTACATGTGGAAAGAAAAGGACAAGTAAGCGAGGATTGTGTGGTGAGGGAGAAGTACCCGAGGATCTGGGAGTTACATCAGGTCACGAATTTAATGTCAGTCAAGTTAATGTCAGCTGCTGTATAAAAAAAAAAAACAACCAAAAAACAACATTCTAGAGTGTATTAACAAAAGTATTGTCATTACAACATAGCGGGCAATTATTTAATTGTGTTGTGCCTCTGGTAATGAGTAGTTACTGTTTTATGAATGTGAGGACGAGTAGAACCTGTCCAGGACTGAGAAAAGCACCTGTAAGGAAAATCGGTATTGGACAGTCCGTGTGGGACTGAGAGGGTGATCAAAGCTGTTCTCTTTTAACAGCCTTAACACAAGGGCCTCTAGTTCTCCATATATGTGAAAGTTAGGGCAGAAAATAAGCAGTTTAGCATTATTTGTAGTATCCTAGGGAGTTTTTTCCAGCTCTGTGGGTAGCCAAGCAGCTGGAACGGCAGGAGGATGAGCGATCCCTTCAGCAGCAAGGTTTGGGAGCAGGTCTGTCCAAGACGATCCGTACACCGTCCTGCCTTGCAGCGAAGGCACAGAAGGCAGCTGACTTCCAGGCCTATTGCACCTCGCATGCTGTGTTCAAAAAAAAATTAAATAGGGAAAATTGCATCTCAGTAAAATCAAATCTGGGTGTTTGGAAGGAGAACTTCCTAGGTGAAAGCTTGTTTTCTGTGTGCAGGTGAGATAAGTACACTACGCAGGTCTGTCTGGATTTTTAAATAAAAAGTGTGTATGTTTTACTGCCTTTTAAAAAATATGCTTTTTTGTGTATTAATAATTTGCACTTAACTGCTGGAGTTTATAATCCAATATTTCTTTTCCAGCTAGAAGAGACTCGGGCATTCCACAAAAAGTTGAATCGAGATAAACTTTTACACCCTCCCGAGTTTGTGATCGAGCCTCGTTCCCACACTGTCTGGGAGAAGCAAAATGTCAAATTCCACTGCTCCGTGGCTGGCTGGCCAGAACCCCGCGTCACCTGGTAAGTTTATCTCTAGCACTGAAAATTTGCCCTGGAATTGAATTTAGCTTAATTAACAGTGACCTGTGAAGCTTTACTCTCTCACCATCTATTGAGCTGATCTTCCTTATCTGTTCTGTGCTACACAGATACCATCAAGTTGTGAAGATAATAGGTAATAACTTTTTTCAAACATAAAATGACATTTGATGCTCATTATTTAAAAGGTCCTTCTAGAATGTGTACATAAAATGTACTCATGTGCGTATAAAATGAATGAAGAGCAAGCCTGTGCTCAGCAGTAAGTGTTAATTAGGAATAAGCCTTATGGAGGGTCTCTTTGTGGAGATAACAGAAGACATCTACTATGTCATGATGTGAAGTGATACTCGTATTTTGCTATGTGCCACTTGAGTTGCTTAATGGGCTTTGTGTTTATTTAGGTCTTAAACCTTAATCTCAGGGCTTGATAGGAGTGCTGCTGAGAGGGACATTGATAGGCCAGAGCTGACGCCCGTGAAGCCACTTGATCTCTCTCCTTAGACTATGACGCCCGATAGCCAGGCTCTGCACGGGCACGTTTTTCCCATCGTGGAAGGGTTACGAGTGCCCTTTTTTGACGTTCCTCCTAGAGAGGATTCCAGACAAGCCCTTCAGGCCTGCTCTCAGCAGGACATATGGAACGGGCAGCTCTGCTCATGGCCATAGTCCAGCTCCGTAACCTGGATCCTCACCAAGAACACAAGAGCTGGGCCTTTCCCACTTTGTGCAAGATTCACCTTATCCCAGAAACCTTCAGCTGTCTGCCTTTGCTCTCCATGAGCCAGCCTTTCATCCCAGGGCTAAATGTGGATGGTGGAAATTAATACATCATTTTCGCATACATGTGAATTCCAAAGGGATTTCAGTTCACCACAGGCTACGTATGGAAAGAGAAGAGTTCACGGCCGGTTCAGCAGGTGCTCTGCTCCGAAACAGGACAGCGCTGACCTGGAGCAGCCAGTTCTCCTTCAGCACTTCAAATGGAACGGCAGCCGTGTGTTCCAAACGGTCACTCAGGTCAGCAATGAAGAACTTTTCCTGCTGCGCCTGAAGAATTATAAAGCTCCGTGAAGCCTCTCTAAAGAAAACCTCACTGTCCCGTGCAGCTGTTCTGAATCCTGTGGAAACGGTGCATGGAAAACCCAGGACATTTGAAACCAGTAGCAGACCTCCTGAACCACCAGCGCGTAATGCAGCGGGAGGTTGCGGTCCAGCATTAGCTCATGACTTGGCCGCTCGGGAATTTGCGTTGCCAGAAATAACAAGTGGTCCTGCTAACACACAAGCCCTGTTTCTTTCTGCAGATGAGTATAAATAAGTGGAAACAGAATAAATTATTTTTTTTTTACTAACCTGGTAATGAAGACAGAGGTGAAAGTCTTCTCGCTGGTGGTGTGACCCAGTTACAGCTTGTTCACACGCAGCACCACACGCTGCCAAATGCCTTCACTGCCACCAGGACCCAGGGGTTGTCCAGCCCCGTGGAGAAAAGTTAGAGGGATTGTGGGGTTAAGTCCTGTTTCACAGCATTTAATATTCTTGGAAAATATTAGGAGCTCATGGCATTGATCTATTTTTCTCAACTATTGGGCACACTCCGTGGAATATGAAGGTGCCCAGATGTTCCCAGGCAGATCAGTCTCGGGGGCACCACTGCAGTGGTGGTGAATGGATTACTCTTACTGGACCCAGGTACTGTTCTTTGCTGTAAGTCAGGATGTCTGTAATGAGGTCCAGCATCTCCACAGCTCTTTGAAGTCCAGGATAGAGAGTACTGTCCTGCATTGCGTCTCTTCTCATAGACGTCTTGCTGAGATGAAGATTGGGATGAAAAGCATTAGGATTTATGATTCCCCAGTTGCTTAACAGCTGGAAAGATCCCTGTCCATACGTTTGTAGCCAGGGAGCTATCTTTATTCCACAACACTGGAAGTGCTGAAAGGCAGTTTTCAGGTTTGTTGTGGGTATAGCTTCACCTTGAGATACATTAAACTCAATTATTCTCGGTAAAAATAAAACTGCTTATTAGTGACTTGTTTGGTGACTGGGGGGAGCCCCTGGCACCAGACCAGTTCCCTTTCCTGACTGAAAACCATGAGAGATCGAAAATCTGAAATGAAGAGGCAGAGCTCTTTGTCTGGATGTCTGTTAGGACATGAAGACAAAGGTTTATTTAAACTGCGTCAAAGTAAGAGATGAAGATGCTTTTATAGATCATAATTTATATTTCTACTTCCTTATATCTATACACCTTATGGAGTGTGGGGGAAGCCATTAGGGACATTCTTTGTCTGCAGACCTCCAGTCACTCCCAGACGCGCTGAATGCCGTTCAGTGTGTAACTTCATTAGCCTCCAAGCGCCAGTTTGTGTCAGTGCTTACTTAGGACAGGCTTCACTCAAACATCTGCTGGGTTACGCTGTGTACGGCCCGACCAAGGGACTTCTTCTGCAGTGGTTGGTGAGGAAGAACGTACCACAAACTACTGAACGCTGCCTCTGAGTCTCAAGCAGTTCACAGAAATTCAGAAATGAGCGGTGCCTGGTCCCCGCTGCTCAGTGCAGGTTCCTTCCTCCAGGTCACTCAGTGGAAAACTTCTCCTTCCTGTACCAGAAAACGCTCCTAGTGCTTCCCTGCAAAGGCAGCAAGGTTTTGGTAGCACAGTGTTTGCCACATCCCTCACAGCAATGTGCTTTATTGGCGAGAGGATTTTTTCCTATACCTGTGTAACCCCGTCAGGGCTTCTCTCAACTTAGCCGTGCAAGTTGAAAAAAAAAAAGTTAGCTTTGCCTGACATTTTTGTGTATATGCAGGTTTTAAAAGCAGATCAAATCCACAAAGCAGCCAGAACGCATACGACACCCAGCAGGGACATACGGGTGCTACAGAGCTGTCACTTGCGGTTCACAGAGCTCTGGGACGTGGCTCCGGTGACTCCTCCGTTCCTTCACACGCAGAGCATAAGTCTGTGGTGATATAAACTGATTCTCATCCCATTCGAGAATTTCTTCTTTTCACTTCTTAATTAAAAAATAAAATCCATCAGAGGCGGGTCAAAAAGAGAGAGGTTAAGCTCCAGAGATGCGTTGTGTCTTCCCAGGAAATCAGGCTGCGGTTTGGCTGGGAGAAATGTGCAGCAGTGGGTTCGATTTCAACCGTCAAGCGCTTGAGCTTTTAAAGCACATAATCATGCGCTTCCGTTTGTGACATACCCTTTCCTTGCTGTTCTGCAGGTACAAAAACAACGTGCCCATCGACGTGCAGGCTCACCCTGACAAGTATGTCATTGAAAACCGATACGGGCTGCACTCGCTGGAGATCAGCACGTAAGCGAACGCTGGGTAACTTAATAAACGGCTCAAGCTGGGGTGCTGCTGTGGATGGAGGCCTGCAAAATGTGAACGAGCCTCGTGGGGATGGAGGAGGTGTCACTGGGGATGGAGGAGGTGTCACGCTCTCTCAGCTGCGGTGGATGCTGTCTGCTCGGCGTTGAGCAGTTCTGGCTCCCCTCAGCAGGGGATGTGTGTTTACCCAAGGGAGGAATTTACCTGGGTGATTATTCTATTGATGGCTGAGTCAGAAACATGCGGGACACTTGTGGTTACTTCTTCCATTTGTCCACTGCAAGAGCGCAGTTAAATGTGAGAAAAATCTAGTTTGGGGTTAAAATAATGTGGGTTTGCTGTTTTTCAAATAGAGCAAAGTTCCTGACTCTTACTGAAATGAGGAGCAGAACTGAGATGTCCTCCCTCATGCACAAGAAAAACATTGAAAACATAGAATCACAGATTGGTTTGGGTTGGAAGGGACCTTAAAGGTCACCTCGTTCCAACCCCCCTGCCATGGCAGGGACACCTCCCACTAGAGCAGGGTGCTCAAGGCTGGCCTTGAACACCTCCAGGGATGAGCAACCTGGGCCAGCGTCTCACCACCCTCAGAGTGCAAAACTTCTTCCTAATTTCTAATCAAAATCTACCTTCTTCAATGAGACCTAATCACCTAATTTGACAATCAGCAACAACCTGTATTTGACAATTTAGAAGCTGGAAGATGCCCTTTGAAACTATTTTGTGGTATCTACCATTTGTACAGCTTCCACACCTGGCATCTCTCCGTAGGAGGTGGTAAGTTAGGGGTGACATAGGGATAATACAGATAAATATTGTCAGGTGTTTTTTTCCTACTTCTGCTGTATTCTTCATTTCAGGTCTGTAAGCAGCATTTGAAGAGACATTTATTTCAAAGATTGGATTTTTAACATTGAGAGAAACTTAATGGCTACAATTAGTCCGGCATGTCTGTCTCCCAGGCCTTTGCTTGTTTACAGACTTCACCCAGATTTCGGAGGGTTTCTTGCTCTGAACCGTAGGCGCGGCTGTGCCCGGGAGGAGCCGGGTGCTCTGCCTAACCCTGTCTGTCGTCCTAGGTGTGATTTTGACGACATTGCTCAGTATCGGGCCTCTGCGATGAATGTTAAAGGAGAGATTTCGGCTTACGCTTCCCTCGTGGTAAAGAGTAGGTTTGCAAAATATTTCCTTCGGGTTTTTTCACCCAGATGGGATTACCAGTTCTGGTTCTGTGGCTCGGAGAGCCTCCACCTCCTGCTGACAGTGACTGGAGTTGTTCTTTTCCCATGTAGGGTACAAAGGAGACATTGATGCAAGTCTTTTGCATGCTGGACCCCTTTCCATGCCTCTGGGCTGTAAGTTGCGATACACGTTTGTTTGACACCATCTATTTACGTTTGTGACACCTCGACAAAGGACCAGACAGCATTTGGCACCTTGGTTTAAGAAGGAGGCAGGTCTGATGGACAAAGCTCTACCACTTCAGATGGTGTTAGCTGCAGCTGTAGGGGCAAATGGCATTGCCTTCTAGGTCTGTGGCTAGTCGCTTATCTGAAAAATAGCCCTTTAATGTTACATGTCACTGTGGAGTAAAATCTGTCAAAGAGAGACACTTCATCTTTGCAATACGTAAAACATGGCCTGGAAAAACAGCTCGTGGTTTGTGTCCATAAGTAGAGCAGTTGACTTAACCGTTCTTCTCTGCTGCTGTTTGATCCCATGCATTGTGAAAATGCCAGGAAAGAGAGTAGAAATAATAAGAAAAATAAGTAAAATAGAAAAGATCAAATAGCCAGAACCCAGTTTGAATATTTGGGATGTATCAAGGTGAAAATCCTAGCTTGCTGTGCCTTATTTTGAGGTGCAGTATGGCATAGATACTGTTGTGATGTTAAGACAGTCCCTTTGTTCAGGTCAAGACCAGCTTGACCTGAACAAATAACTAATTATTAACATAAATTTAGGTTATAAAATAAACCTTATGATGAAATGATAAAACTTTGGATATGAAATTTTGGGAATTCTGGAATGAACCCCTGCAGGAGCCTCTCCCTGATACAGTGAGCCAGCTGGGAGGGCATGAGTTGTGTGAATACAGGAGCGCTCGGTTCTCCGTGCCAGGAAGGGCTTGGATTATCTAACCCTGCCGTTGCCTCTGGAGATGATGACTGACGAGATATTGTTCCTATTGACACCCAAAATGTCACCCGAGATTGTAACTCATAACCGTTGGCTTCTTTTGCTTCCTACTCTTGTCACAACAGGAAGGAAAAAGTCAACAGCCAGATTTGTTTTCTCCCCTTGTGCAGTTGGCGTCACGCCCCACGGCTTTGCCTCCAGGTTTGAAATCAGCTTTGTCGACACGTTTGACGTGGCCTTTGGGAGAGAAGGCGAGACCATGAGCCTGGGCTGCACCGTTGTCATCAGCCCTGACATCAAGCGCTTCAAACCAGACATCGAGTGGTACAGAAACGGTGAGGATGGCTGGCAAGGAGAAATGTGAACTACTTCTGTGTAAATCTTTACTTATCTCAGCGTGTGTGAGCGTTATGATTTGGTCGTTGCTTTCTCAGGTTTCCAAACAGCAATATTTTCTCTTTTTCAGTTAGAAATTCTTCAAAATGTAGCACTTTGAAGTGGAACCACAATTAGAAACTGAGGCAGCATTGTGCATATGTCTTCTAGGGAATCTTTTCTTTCCTAAAAAAAAAATTTAGAAGCATTTTGATCAGCTCAAACATCTGTGGGGCCCATCTACACAGCTTTCACTGTTTATTTACATGCCAAGACTTTTCTGAAGTCATTGCACAAATGTGCTGTGCAACAGCTGATTAAAAAAGCTGTTGCTTCCTGCAGTTACACTTTGAAAACAAAGCCAAGAATTGGCTGAGAGCAGAATTAACTGTAATTTATGACTGTGTCCAAAGGCAGAGAGTTGCACAGTAGGGATGGTCTCACGTGTTTGCAGTCTACTCCAAGATGTTCTCCACACTCAGGACCTGTTCCTCCGTAGACCTGGCCAGTTCTCATCGCTACGTTCTCCGCCTTCCAGGTGTTCTCATTACACCATCCAAATGGGTGCAGATGCACTGGAGCGGGGAGCGCGCTTCGCTGACGCTGACTCACGCAAACAAGGAGGATGAGGGGCTTTACACGCTGCGAGCCGTGATGGGAGACTACTACGAGGAGTACAGCAGTTACGTCTTTGTCCGAGGTAGGATATCTTCTTGTGAGCGAAACCCGCTGCAGAAATGAGAAAACACGCTGGCAAAAGCAGGCTCAGACGTTTGAGGTGCTTTTTTTTTCCCCCAGTAAAAAGAGAATAATTGTTTTCTATTAATAGATTCTAGCAACATAGCTTCCAGTTGTTATCTGGAAAAACGCAATGCGTATCTCATACTTCGGTGTCATGTGCTAGAAGACCTCTCAACCTCACTGGCATTCTGAGGAGGAAATTCAGGGTATCGCTGTAACTGCGTGACTCTTCCTCGCTTCCAGCCTGTGAAGAGTACTGAACATAAGTCAAAAAGAGGAAAAATCCACATAGTGACTTAAAAATGTATTTTTGTCAACATCCGGCTGCACTGTTGTGATCAAGACTGTGACTGTGTTTGTCACTGTTTGAGGTGTTCTCTCTAACGGGCAATGCAGGAACAAATGCAGTGGAGGGGAAGCACAAAGCTCTGCAGCTGGGGAAGAGCGACCTCCTGTACCAGTACAGGCTGGGGCTGGCTGGCTGGAAGGCCACTTTCAGAGAAGACCCTGAGGGTCCTGGTGGACACCAAGGGGAACGTGTGCCCTCATTGCAGAGAAGGGCAGCGTAGGAAGAGCACTGCCAGCAGATCAAGGGAGGTGGTCCTTCCCCTCTACTCAGCCCTGATGGGACTCATCTAGAGTGATGGGTCCAGTTCTGGGCTTCCCAGCACAGGGAGACAGGAAAGATCACTTAAACATAAGAAAACATTCTTTTTTACTGCAAGGGTGATTGAACGCTCCCGGTTACGCAGACAGGCTGTGGAGTCTCCATCTTGGAGATACCCAAAACCTGATCTGGCACGATCCTGGGCAACCAGCTCTGGCTGAACCTGCTCTGAGCTGGAAACGTATGTCTCCATCCTCGTAGATGCTGATGCTGAAATCCCCGGCGCCCCGGGCGCACCTCTGGACGTGCAGTGCTTAGATGCCAACAAAGATTACGTCATTGTCTCCTGGAAGCAGCCCGCTGTGGACGGAGGAAACCCCATCCTCGGCTATTTCATCGACAGGTCAGCCAGCTGCCGGAGCGCAGACTTGGCCTCGCTGCTCGTGCTAACACAGAAACCTCACAGCGCGTTGGGAAGCGGGAGATACAAGGGTCATTTGTTATTTCCATTCTTGTTGCCGGCCAGAAGAAAATGACTTCTTTTGTTTTAGATTGGCTGGGCCTGATGTAACTTCCACGGGAGTAATTACATCCTGCTTCGTTTAACTTCATTTCACCGCTCCCCTGGCAGCCCCAGGGCTGCTTGAAGCAGGGTCCGGCCGAGTGCCCCACCTTAACCCCGTTCACAGCCCCCCGTGTGCCGGGCTGGCCACAGACACCCTGGAGCTCTCCGCGCCCCGTGACACCGTCCTTCTGTGGGGTGAGCAGCAGAGCTCTGTGCGTGAAAGGTGAACTGCTCACCTTCTGGCACCTGCAGGAGATAGATGGATTTCGTGTCCCTCTGAGGATGCTGAACTGGCCCTCCCTGAGCATACCTGGCAGGGTTTAAACCGCAGAGAGAGTCCTGCTCGTGTCCCATCCTCAGCTCAGGGGAGAAGGGCTGCAGCTGTGAGGGATTTAGCGTGTGGGTCGGTAGCCCAGCCCTGACCCCCTGGGGCAGCTGCTGAGGTGTCACAGCTCCGTAACGCTGCTGGGGAAAGGTGGCCGAAGAACACGAGCGGACGGTGGAGCTGTGAAGGGGGCTGGTGACCCTGCTTTGCGTTCTTCCCTTCCCAACACCGGTGGAGCTGTGAAGGGGGCTGGTGACCCTGCTTTGCGTTCTTCCCTTCCCAACACGGGTAGAACTGTGAAGGGGGCTGGTGACCCTGCTTTGCGTTCTTCCCTTCCCAACACCGCTCTTGCTGCTTGTGTTCTCCAGGTGCGAGGTCGGCACCACCCACTGGACCCAGTGCAACGAGACGCCGGTGAAGTTTGCTCGTTTCCCGGTCACCGGTCTGATCGAAGGCCGTTCCTACATCTTCCGAGTCCGCGCTGTGAACAAAGCTGGCGTCAGCCTGCCGTCCCGCGTGTCGGAGCCCGTGGCCGCTCTGGATCCTGCTGACAGAGCCAGGCTTAGAAGTAAGATGCGCTTGTTGCAGGTTGCCTGAGAGTGTAAAAAAAAAAGTCACAGCTCCTCAAAAAACCAACAGAAAGTATGACAGTCTCCTCGTGAGCCTTTGAAATCCCACTAGAGGGAGCAATGCAAAAGCGAAATATTGAGTGGGGGCAGCTTTGCCAAGGAGAAACCATCCGGTGCTCCCTGCTGGAGGGCTCTGGCCGGCTGCGCGGCTCCCAGCTTGCAGGAAGGAGGGGAAAGGAACTGGGGAGCTCATGGCCTGAAGAGACTTTGCTTTTGTTCAGCCAACAAAACAGCTGAACAGATCCTGTGAACCACAGAACTGCAGCATGGTGGGGGTTGGAGGCACCTCTGGAGATCATCTCTCTACACAGATGCCAAATTCATGTGCCTAAAATCAGTTATTTCTACTTGTTTCTGAAGTTTTACTATTTAGAATTGTACAACGTGAGGAGGTGTTGCATGCAGAGCTACAGGGCTCCCATGGTCCTGGCTTACAAGCCTTGTATGTGTATAATGCTGCTGCTGACTGCGGTGAGATGATCAAGGTCCCCATTCCAAATAAAACCCAGAGGCTGGAGGAGGGCGGCCTGGCACTGCCAGGAGACGCGCTCAGACAGACGTGCAGGCTGAGGGCTGGGGAGGCCTCTTCCTCTCCGAGGGAAACGTGGAAGCTGCCTCAGGAGATGAGATCTAGTCTTGGTGGCCTATCCCCGTTATATCTCCTCCTCTTGTCCCTCACGATCCTCTTTTCTCCCCACCTGCTCCCTCTCTGCTCGCATCTCCCGACCAGAGCAGCCAGCGTAGGGTGAGGGCCGCGGAGGTGGAGAGCAGCGTTTGCCAAAGTTCTCCCTGAACGTGCGTTGACCTGGCTGATAGCTGGACGCATGACCGCAGTAAACTGATAACATCGAGGCGCCGAGGGCCACCCAGAGCGGCTCCAGTGGATGTGTCGGCTCCGGCTCAGGCTGGGCCGTTTGTGGCCGCGACCCGTGCCTGGAGAGCTGGTAACGGAGGGAAGGTGGTTAAAGGGCAGCCTGTGGGAATGTGGCTGTTCCTTTAGTGGCTGAGCTGTTAAACCACATTAATAGAGTACGGGAAATAAAGGAAGCTCATTCTCTGCAAACAAAGAGCTGAGCGAGCCGAATGCCTCTGCTTGTCACCTAGGTGACTTCAGGGACATTTTCGGGAGGAAGAGCTGTTTCGGTGGGTTACGCTTTCTGGCTCTGCTGGCCGCTGAGCTGCGCTCAGTGCGGGGGCTGGTAGGGCTGCAGCTCAGAGAGCCAGCTTGTGACACCAGCAACAGTCACAGCACTCACCAAGAGCAGAGCTCACATCCATCCTGCAAATGTTGGTTTTGAACCACAAAAGAGTTGGTTTGCTCGTTGTTTCAAAAGTTGCTGAAGTCTCCAGTGTCCCTGATAGCGCTGGCATTTGTTTCAGGTCACCCTTCTGCTCCCTGGACTGGACAGATCATTGTGACTGAGGAAGAACCTGCAGGTACCCGCAGCCCTTTTGCCTACAGAAGCCTGGGGTGGGGCTGGCTGATCTCCCGCCGGCTCAGCGGACTTTGGCTCGCACCCAGAGCTTGTTGTTCTGAGAGTCACTCAACCCTGAATCACAACTTGGTTGTGGCGCTGAGGTTTCCTTATCTGGGCCCTGGCAAATAAACATGCTTAGAGGTAAAAGGAGGACATTAAAAACCAGTATTCAGAAGACTTTTAACTCTTTGCTTTAAAAAATGTCGGGTGCTGAGGTATATTAATACTCCCTCTGTTTCTTATGGCACTAATTCTGATACAAATATGAGGGAAATAAATCCCAATTCCCTTTCCTGTCCTCCCCTGTTCTTCAGAGGGTGTTGTTCCTGGCCCGCCCACAGACCTCCAAGTTATCGAAGCCACCAAGAACTATGTTGTGCTTAGCTGGAAGCCTCCGGGACAGCGGGGCCACGAGGGTATCATGTACTTTGTGGAAAAGGTAACGTCAGACAAAACCAGAATCGTGTTGTGGCAATCTTTGATGTTTGTTTCACCACCTCCCCTGGACTTGTCATCAATCTGAGACTTTTCAAACTGGGGCCAAGACTAGAACTACATCAGGATAACTGTCACTGTAGGTGAAGGTAAAGTAGGAAGAAAAGAAAGATGGGAAATAGGGAAGTAGCTGCAGAAAGTGTCCGAGGCTGTAATGTGCTTTTATGAGTTGTCATCGACCTACCCGGGAGCAGACCGGCTGGCAAGCTCCTTCTGTATTGAGAAAGCACAGAGCAAAGTCACATGTTTATGTATGTATGCATAAATCTGATGTATACATAAAACATATCTATTTAAATACATACAAATATATATAAAATAAAAGTGAAGCTCGTCTGGTGGGACAGATTGCGAACGTTTTGGACAGTGGCATTCTGCTGGAGTTTCTTGGCATCAGCACTTGCTCCTCCAGCTGCCTTTTCCTATTTATCCTCTAACTTTGTTTGCTCCACAAAGATGACAAAACCTCTTTTCTAGAACAGAATCAGCTTTAATTTCAGTGTCCTGCTTTTCTGAGATGTTTTCGCCTGGCTGCTAGCCTAGAAAATGCTTCACGCTTTTCACTTGTACCTCATGGCTCACCAACTTCTTTATCAATGCTTTTCCCTATCAGTCTGGAGGTGTCATCAAGGGAGACATAAATATCTTCCCATTATGTGTTTTTTCATCTCTCCTGCAAAATCTGATCTAAAAAAATGAGTTTCACTTAGCAACAGGCTTAGAGAGGATGAATACATGAATTTTGAGTTCCCATGTAAGAAGGGTTTTTCATAACCCCTTGCATGCTGAGTGCTGAGCACTGATGTCAAACAGTCAGATAACGTCCTCCTGGGAATTTGAAATCCCTCAGAAACCAGAACCCTTGCTTGAAATTATCCTTCATATAAATCACAGGCAAAAATTAATCACTAATGGCATAAGCGATCATGGTGTGCAGAGCTGCTAGCCATGGAAATAGAACCGGCTCGCTAATGAAGCGCGTGTGTTAGCTTCTTCCTGGGAAATGAAGGTCAGAGCCTGATTTGTTCTGGAAGCCACCCAAAAACATTAAAAGTGACACGAGAGCATCTAGAAGCAACGTGGTAATGTTGGAGTTTTGTTCTTTGGGTGATGGTGAATGTCTGCAGAACTTATTTTGAACATGGTCCAGCACTGGATGAGGTTCATAACAACATCACTTCCATGTGGTGGAGAGGAGTTTGGCTTTGAGATATTCAGACCAGTAAGCTTTTACGTACGTTTTCTGGAGCAGGTGGACGTCTGGCAGATCCATAAGCTGTGAAATACGCTCATTCTGTGGAGAGGCCCCATAAAAGGAACGTGACTCCCCGTTTTCCATAGCAGACGTGCATTTGGTGGTCCGGGCAGAAGGTCCTGCTGGGTGAGACACTCGGCGTTCAGGAGCTTCTGTCCCAGATGTGGTTTCTGGGTTTGCCTGCAGTGTGTGGCCGGCACAGAGGACTGGCAGAGGGTGAACACCGAGATCCCTGTGAAGTCTCCTCGCTTTGCAGTTTTTGACTTGGCTGAAGGCAAATCCTACCGCTTCCGAGTTCGCTGTTGCAATTCCGCGGGAATCGGTGAACCTTCAGAGGCCACTGAAGCCACCGTCGTGGACGACAAACTCGGTAAGCGTCTCTATTAAATTATCTCCGTGGAATCTTTTCAGTTTATGATGTAATTGTTTTGTCTGAAGACAGATAGCTGCCCAGTGAATAATTCACGTATGGAAAGTAGTCAGTGATTTATTCCCTTCAGCTAAAATACTTTTGGTTTGGGTTGTGGAGCCTTTGATGACCGTCAAATGACAGATGCAAACCCAGGGAGTCGGGCTGCACGGAACTGCAAAGGCTGCAAATAGCAAAGGAAAAGGAAAACTCAAGGAAGTACAAAAATGTTTTTTGTTTTACTTAGAGTCTTTACTGAAAATAAGCCCAGACATCAGCAGAGCTTAACCTTCCTTGTTTGCCAAATTAAACAGAAGAATTGAATGCTTGCGTGAAGGCCAGGACTGTTTCCGCTGGAAGAGAAGCCAAGACGTTCGCCGTGGTAAAGCCTCAGTAGCTGCAGCTACACCAGCAATTTGTTTCCAAATAGCAGGGCGGATTTCAGCCCCGCTGCCAGCTTGTCTCTGTTGGCTCCGTAGCAGTTGAGCTCTCGGAGCAGTCAGATGCGCACAAACGACGTTCTTTAAGAGGAGGGAGGAGCTCTGCCTGAAAACCACTTTAGGTCCATTTTGCTACTTGAGAGGGGCGTTGGTTTCTGGCTTGTTCTGTGGGCTGCACAACATCTGGTGTGCACCTAACACACCTCCCCTCTCCAGATCACATCTCTGGTGCAAGTGTTCAGCACATGGGAATAACCGAAATCAAATCTGAAGGAAATGCCCTAAATCACAGGCTATGGAGAAGTAAGGAACCTCACCACCAAAGGCTTGAACCTCCTGCTCCTGTCCCATTGGGCCAGATTTACTGAATTTAAATCAGAGGAGTTTTTTGAGGGTTCAGTCTGTATTAGTTGTGCCAATATAATCAAGAATAGAACACACCATCCTTATTTTATTTGTAAATTTTGACTGGCTGGTCGCTGATTTATTTCTGTTTCTGTCCCACAGATATTCCCAAAGCTCCTGGCCGTGTTATGCCAACCAGGAACACAGATACCTCGGTCGTTGTCACTTGGATGGAGCCCCCGGACGCCAAGGAGCTGGTTGGGTACTACATCGAGTCAAGTGTGGTTGGATCTGGTCGCTGGGAGCCGTGCAACAACAATCCCGTGAAGGGCACGAGGTAATGGATGTTAAAGCATGGGGATGGTGGTCACCAGTCCTCGGTTCCCTGGAGAGATGAGCTTTCCAGCCGTTAGTGGAGTTAATGGCTCTGTGGAAGCTGGCAGGCTGGAGTCGCTCCTGCTGGTGAAGTTCCTCAGAAGTAATCAAAACCTGTTTCACACTGGGTCCTGTCCAAAAGCAGTTTATAACCAGCCTCGCGTTAGAAGCAGTTAGGCCAGGGGAGGAAACGCAGACGTTCCAAGTGAAGGGCAGGGAAGCAGCTCGCTAGTTCCAGCGCGGCACAGCCTGTCAGCCTGATGGGACACAGCACCGCGAGGAGCGGCCGAAGCTGCGCGTGGGGAGAACGAAGCTGCATAATGCTTGGAAGCAAAGTCCTTTGTTTTGGAGGACTGCTGTAAACATTTCTGGACTAGAACATCAGGAGGCCATGTGGACTGTATCACGCTGATGATATTACTTTCTAACTGCTCTTTCACTTGCAGTTACCAAGATATTAATGAACACGCTTAAATACTGGGTATAAACTCACGTTTCTTACTAACATGAGGCTCAGTCCCGAGTCAGAAAAAAATAATCAAGATGTAAAGCTTTGCAAGGTGTCGTGCTGTTTACTTCTTTTAAAATACAAAACGTGACCTTTATTCACCGTAGAAGATCTCGTTCTGAGCTCCTGTAAGCTGTGAGCTCACTACACTGCTTGGGTTCCTACCACCCGTCTTTTGTCGGTGCGAGGTAAGGTGTGGTTCGCTCCTGGCCTTCACACCTCCTGCAGAAATCTGGAGAGGTCTGGCAGAGCTGGTAGGGAAAAGTCTGCTCCACAAATTCTCATTTGGCTTTTATTCCCGCCCCCAAAATTAAATTTTGATTTGGAAATACATTTTGTTTCCTGCGTTGTATTTACTTCATCTGTCATTGCGTGATGGCAGCGTTGGCAGGTAGTGCAAGATCTGAGGTTAAGAAGTAGGGCAAAATTAAAAGTGACATAAAATAAAATACGCTTAAAATACCTATTGAAAAATAAATGTTGTTTTAATTACGTTTACATTTCCCAAACGCAATTTTGTCTGAAATAAATTATTCCTGTCTTGGGGAATTTTGTTTTCAGGGCAGACAGCAGAGAAAATTCATGAGGCTTTTTTAATGTGGTCATTAGGTAATCCTGTAGAAAGATTCTTCTAATAGAAGTGAAATAAAAAAACGGATGCTTTTTCTAGCTCCTGGGCGCTGCCCTGTAACCTTTTTTTGAACACTGCAATCACTCATTTACGATTGTAAGGAAATTATGGGAACCTGTGCTGCAGGTGTCCTCTGCTGCCATCCTGGAGATATCCCAGGAGCCATCCAGGCCTTATCTCTGCAGGTTTCCACGCTGCTTCCGCTAGGAAGCACGGGTTGTGTGCACTAGCAGGAGTAGGGCAGAGCCTCTGGTGACACAGACACTTGGGCACTCTTAGGAAGTGGAGTCAGGCTGTGGGTCAGTGGTGTGTCTGCAGAGACGTGGCGTGACTGTCGTGGTGTGGACGGGGTTCTCAGGTACCTTCTCTTTCTCTGACCTTCAGCTTGGTGACTGGGGTCATGGTTTATCCTCAGTTTTGAGAACCTAGAATAAATTTCTAAATTGCTTTCTACCCTTAAGATGTTTACTGTCTTCATAATACTTTCTAAGTATTCCTTCACCGGTTTGCTTTAGATTCGTTTGCCACGGGCTCGTCAACGGCGAGAAGTACATTTTCAGAGTGAGAGCTGTTAATGCCGCAGGACTCAGTGAATTTTCACAGGACTCGGAGCCCATAGAAGTGCAAGCAGCCATTGGTGAGCTATTTTCCATTGCTCTTTTCATGGTAGTTTATTTTTTTAAAGATGTTTTCAGCAACCATTTGTAACCAATAGTTTTTACAATGCCATCCACAAATAATAACTTACCTGTAGATCCCATGGTCTCACAGCCATAGTTCCACAGTCACTGCACTCTTGTAGATGGTTCATCCTCACCAACCAGTCTTCTTCAGGTGTTTCTGGGGAACCACTGTAAGCGAGCACTGCCAGGGTCACTTCATAGCTCTCCAGGAAAACGGAATGTCACTCTGATCCCGTAACGTGGTATTTATCACCTCCTAACTCACACCAGCCTATGTACGTTTAGTTCCTAATGAATCTGTTTCTGTACCTAATCCTAAAGATGGGTGTCTGTTGTCAGCCTTCCATAACCCTGCGTGTTCTCCCTGTGCTGGTGAGTTATTGCTCTGACCTAATCCATAAAGATTAACAAGCTCATGGGGCTGGAAAGGATGCTACGTCTGCACCACCCTCACGCTCGTTCGTGTCAAAACCGCGTCATACCTCTCCGAGTGGAGAGATGGGGCCTGGGGCAATGCTGTGAGGTCATCTTGGAAGGATCAGAAACATGACTTGGACGATCTAGTACTGAAATAATGAAGGTTGCTCTAAACTGCCCATAGTTGTTCCGCTCTGAGAAGTAGGCGTTACTCAAAGAGCATTGCCTGCGAGCAGGGCGAGAGGCCTTCTGTGCACCTCAGGTTGCTGCGAGTTCCAGCTTAACCTTTTGGGTGTAAAACCTGCCATTTATGGTGCCCGGCCTGTGTTGGCCGCGCGCGTGTCTTCTTCTGTTGACTAAATGGAGAGGAAAGAAAGAACGTGTTTTAATTCCCGACGTCTCTGCTGTTTTCTGGCCGCTGTAGGGGCAGGATTGCTTCCCGGTGTGTCCCCTGCGCCGAGCGGTAACGCTGCCGGACTAACCGCC